>CM070744.1:20469640-20981937 GCA_036346245.1 Bonia amplexicaulis
CGACCAGCGCGTGCCCGATGCCCCGGTTGGCGCCGGTCACCACGGCCACCGTATCCCTCGACCACCACGCCCTGCACGAGGCACGACCCACGGAAAACGGGACAAACCCCATCAGCTCCGGCCGCGAGCCACGGAACCAAGAATGTGCAGGGAGAGGAGAGGAATCGCCGCGAGTGCTTACCGCGTCGGAGACATCTCCTTGGAACCGGAGTAGTCCATTGCACGGAGCGCGCGAGCGAGAGAGAGGAGAGAGAGAGAGGAGAGATTTTAATTGCTCTGCTCGCGTGGTCGGGATCGCGGCTGGAGGGGGGGAGGTGATAGGTAGGGGCGGGGTTCGAGCGACAGGTGCGTGGCTGGCCGAGGTAGGGGGAGATAATTAATGCACGCGCTGCACTTGCTGCCGGCCGCCGCTTCAAGTCTGTCAAACGGACGGACGCGCTGCACTTGCTCCAGGGAAGGCGTAAAGCGGCGGCGGCCCGCAACGAGCAGACTGGTCAATACTCGGTAGTCACTAGCGACGGAGAGCCACGCATCCTCTGCGTGCCTCAACGTCGCGTTGCTTTGCTTGATTTGCTTCTGCTCCTTGCGTTTGAAAAGATGAGTGATGTAAAAGTGAGGGGTGATGCGTGCGCGAGATGAAAACCAGGGTAATAGGGCAGTAATATGCATAGAACCACGAGAAGAATAGAAAAATCACTTAAAAATTATATATTCATATTAGTTTCTAACCTCTCTAAATAAAAACTAGAACCGGAAGTCACTGCAAACATCACATGTTCATCAGTTTATGGTCGCTGTGAGCCTGTGAGATTTACATGTTACTACGAAAAAAAATCTGAATCCTACCGTTTCTCTGATCCCACGTATCAGCAAAGCTTATTGGTACGTGGTCTTTTTAGAGGGCAAGTACATGCGTGGCCCGGTCAGGGCTTTAGCCAGGTGCGGCTATCTCCTAGAAATGGCACGCAAAACCTTGTTTTTTCCCTGAACGCCCGAGACAGAACAGAAGCAGACAAGCGAAATTCGGTGCCGTGCATGTGATGTAAAGAACCGGTGAGTTTCCCATCTATCCTTGTCATTCTCGTTCCGTGTCTCGTAGGTCGTAGCTATTCTTGACCGACCAAACCGACGAATTTCTTTAAACAATCTCTTTTTTATTCAAAAATTTAGAAATATACTTGTATTTTAATTTTTTTTATAAAATTAGTTTCCAGCCGTCCAACCGTTTAGTGACTGGACCCTCTCGTCCAATGGCCAAGCGACACGCAGGCCAGTCGTCCAGCGGTTGGACGATAGATGTTGTTGCCCAACCGTTCAACGACATCACCTCTCACCAATCACTAATCTTCGACCACGATGGTTAGACTATAATGTTTCGACCACGCTATTCTCTTTGACCACTCACTAATCTTCGATCACGTTACTTCGACCACGCTGGTCGATCACGTTGTATCGACCACGTCGGTTCGACCACATACCTGTGGACGACTACATACTTGTCGCCCAACAGTAGAGCTACCGCTTGCCTGCTGCTAGGTTGTTGAGTGACATGGTCCAGTTGCCTAACGGTTGGACAACTGGAGGCTTTTTTGTAAAAAAAAATAAAACACATGTATATTTATATATTTTTTTATATAAATGGATTATCTTTAAAAAAAACTCCTAGATTGACGTGAAAATTGGTAGAGGGGTTTTGCTCTAAACGATTTAAAAGTCTTTGGCTTCTGGTTTTCAGTTTCTAGAAGTCACTAGTCACCTGGAACACATCGATTTATTAATTTCAATTTTAATCTTTTTGGTCCTTTTAGCCTTTTTTTCTTTTCTCCCCCTTATTCTTTTGCAGTGTTCCAAAAGATATAGGTTTGTTTTAGCATGAGGCGGCTGGCAAGGGGCGCCATGCAACGTACGTAATTCCACAGGCCAACCCGGAGTTAATTTCCCCAAAGGAAGCGCGTAGGAGAGTCCATGTCAATCGAATTCCTGGTCCAGGCTCCAGGGCCAGCAATCTTATCGATCTTTCGTGGCAATCCTATCGAATTTTCTCGGGTTTTCGGGTCACTGGAAGGCCCAGTTTATCAACCAAAACTTGCCGCCTCGTTGCGCCAACTGCCAATTTGTTAACTGCGATAGCTCACTGATCAAGTCCATTGACGTTTATTCACGTAGCAACTACTGTGAATTTGTGACCGAGGGCATTCTTAAGCTGCTGACTGTACTACATTCAGTCTAAAAGTTTCTCAAAGCTTCAAAACAGCTAAAGGGGAAATACACAGCAGAAGCCACAGTCTAATGACAACCTAACTTTGTAATGATCCTTTTGTCGACAAGAATGTGCTATTCTATTCACAATTCTCCATGGATAACTCTTACAGCACTACGTCGCACAAATTGGACTAAAGGAGCAGTGCCAAGGCTATAATAATTCTTAATTTATTATGTCATCATATTCTTTGAATATATCTTTTATCGATAAGGAAGAGATGTTATAGGATGGTCGTAAGCTTTTCTACTATCACATAGTCGTGAGTGCTTCCAGGCCTCCTCGTTCGTAAGCTTTTCTACGACCATATAGTTGTAAGTTCTTCTACGACTACTCCTTTGTCGTAAGCTTTTCTATGACCTTATAATCGTGAGTTCTTCTACGACTACTCTTCAGTCGTAAGCTTTTCTACAACCTTATAGTCGCGAGTTCTTTTACGATTACTCCTTAGTCGTAAGCTTTTCTACAACCTTATAGTCGTAAGTTCTTTTACGACTACCCAATTGTTGTAAGCCCTACTACAACCACATGGTTGTAAGTTGTCCTATGACCATCTTGTTGTCGTAGATCTTTATACGACTAATATATCTCCGACTGGCTATCTACAATGACCTGCTACATCGTGGGTTTATCTGACAAGACGGTTAAAACACGTGCTTATTCTTAATGATTGCGCATGATCTCTCTCTGATAACAACCGTCGCACGACGAATGGACCATCACGTCTCTCTGACAATAACTCATGCCGAATGGTTATCACCCAAAGCATTAATACGTCTTTTGGTGTGGGACAACGGCCGCCACTTCGCCAACTATATAAAGGTTGAAGTCGGAGAGAAGGGGGCGGAGGAGATCAGATCAGACATAGTCCAAGTTAGATATTGTGCAAGGCAATTCACATTACTTTCTTAGTTGTAATCAGTTTTCTGAGTAATAACTACACATGACGTAGAATTATTATTCTCCCAGGAAAGACCCAAACCTGTATAAAAAATTCTATGTCTCTACTCTGCATGATCGTGAATCCAGTCTTCTAGATTTTCCCCAAATCCAAACAAATCATATGTAAGATTGGTGTTAAAACATCGACAATTGTTGCCATCTGTAGGGATGATTCTTCCAAAACTCCAGTAATTTATTTGTCGGCAAGTTCTCTTCCTTCTGATGTCCTCATGGCAGGAGTGTGGAATAAGGAGAACTGGTTCAATTTGGCCGACTACACAGATCTCGACATGGATGCCTACTACGACTTCGAGCAGATGATGCTTGCTTCTGACGGTAAGGCTGTCTCTGGAGATCCATCCCAAGATCTCGGAGATCACAACACGGGAAAGACTGAGGAGGGACCCACATCACTCGCAACAGTACGCCCAACGGAGGAGCCAGTTTCTCCAAAGGATAAGGGCCAATCCGACCATAAACAGGACTCGCAACACGATGATAAGCTTGCCCCATGTGTTTGAGTCCTCAGCGACTGTTCGATCAGGCTCAACAAGACCTAGAATCCCGTATTCCGGGACTCCATCGATTCTCCGGCAAAGGACCATTCCCTACATGCCAAGAGTTAAGACAAACGAGTGGTCGAAAGTAGTCATACGATGATCAGGATCCACAACATACCATCAAGCACATCTACAAAGGATCTTCGGTATACGAGTCAAAATGATAGTATGAAGCTATCAAATGTTAGGTAAACTCCAGTGTGAGATAAATTTCATTGACCCTCCCCTTATCAATTATCTTTCGAAGTGGTCAGAAGTCATTATCTCTTTCGAGAAGAGTGACTATCCGATCCCTTCTATTCGATCAGGTCGATTTCTGATCGTGGTCGAGCCCACTATCAACAAATGTCAAGTGAATCGAGTGTTGATTGGTGGTGGCAGTTCTTTAAATATCTTGTTTGCAGATGCTCTGGACGAGATGCAAGTTCCTCGGACTAGAATAAAACCTGTACGAGACTCATTTCATGGGATCGTACTAGGATCTTCGGCCAAACCCATTGGCCAAGTTTCTCTACCTGTTACATTCAGGCTAACGACTGATCTACTATATAAGCGAAGTCTTACGTGTGCCTAATAAGCGCTACTCTTAGGTCCAAAAACTCTTATATACCCTCCTCATATCTTCACGAAGCCTAAGGCGTTATTTTCAAGTACACAAATAATTGTGCCGCCTGAGTTTCCCTTAGGAGAGGTCCTCCAAAATAGGAAAACAACGAGACGCTTGGCCAAATGGTCGGTTGAACTTGGGGCGTTCGACATCCATTTCATATCCCGAACGGCCATTAAATCCTAGATCTTGGCAGACCTTGTCATCGAATAGACAATTCATGAACTTGTTCATGATCCCCAGTATAATTTCTACGACCAGTGGATGATGTACTTTGATGGGTCACTTATGCTAAGTGGCTCGGGGGCTACGGTGGTCCTGGAATCTCCCGCGTTAGAAACCTTCAAGTATGTCATTCAACTACACTTTCGAGTTACTAATAATATGGCTGAATATGAATATTTGTTGGCTGTGGGGGCGGCCGGTAATTAGCCGGCCTAATTGCCTGCTTTTCTGTTTAGCGTTGTTTGAATTTTTAAATATATCAAATGAGCTCAAAAAATTACAAAAAATTATGTACATCATCTCAACATAACTTTCCACGCAGCCCAGTTTTTGGGGGATTTTATCCATGGTGAATGTTGCTAAAAAATTCATACAATTTTGATTTTTATGAGTTTTTACATATAGCAAATGAGCTCTAAAAATTACAAAATTTTATTTGAAGCCTTCCGATACAGTAATAGTTATTATGTATTTTTTGAAAATTTTATGCAGTTCGAATTAGCCATGTTTGTTCAGATTAACTTAACCATGAGAATTATTTTGTTAAATTCATAGTTAAGTTAATCCGAACAAACGTGTCTAATTCGGATAGCATAAAATTTCTAAAAATTACATAATAACTATTGCTATATCGTGACATTTCATATAAAATTTCGTAATTTTTAGAGCTCGTTTGCTATATGTAAAAACTTATAAAAATATCAAAATTGTATAGATTTTTGAGCAACATTCGCCATGGGTAAAATTCTCCAAAAATAACACTGCAAGGAATGTTGTGTCGGGAGGTTGTAGATAAATTTTTGTAATTTTTGAAGCTCATTTGGTATATTTAAAATTTCAAATAATCACTAAACAAAAAAATTAGGCAGGTAATTAGGCCCACCGAGTAGCCTAATTACCTGCCGCTCGTGGCCTCTGCCTCCTCCTCATCTTGCTATTTTTGTCGAGCGAAAAAGCGATATTTTTGTCGACGAGGCGACAAAAGCGATATTTTGTTAATACTGTTGTCATACTATTATTTTTGTAAATATGATGCGAAACAATATTAAAAGTGGCTTTGCTTCGTGAAGTTGTGATTTTACTTACATTAAAAAGTTGTACTTGTGCCTAATCTTTTAAAGGGTGAATTTTACGCTACACTACACGTGATTGCAAGCTTTTCCGGCCCTCTCAGCCCCCGAGTTCCTATTTGACATCTCATTCTTAATGGATTGCGCGAAGGCTACGAAAGCAGAAAACAAAATTTTTCTACCGCGCACACAAGGACATCATGCTTAAGGAGGGATCATGGATCGTTACCACTAGGCGCCAGTGCAATGAAGAAGAGTTGGAGAAGCCGATCCAACCACGCGCGTCGAGGTAGTAGTGGAAGTAGTCGATTGTCCCTAACCGATCGTCTCCTCCACGCGATCAACCACACCACGAGCAGATCCAATCTGTAGGTTGATGCCGATCAACGCCGCAACGAGCAGCGCCTCCACCGGTATCCACACGTCCGGGGCTGGAACGCCGATCGCGAGTGTACCAGCACTCGCGAGCGACTAGGGTTTGGCTCAGGAGGTGGCGGCTAGGGATTAGCTCGGGATTATCAGATGCATCCCCTCAGCCCCTCGCCTCCATATATATAGACCTCCTCACTTGGGCCTCGTGGACCGAGGCCCAATAGGAGTCTATCCGGATCTCTATCCGAATTGAGCCCATATCCGAATCACATTCGAAATAGTGTTCCAACCCGTTAAGTGTGCGACCCTGTAGGTTCACGTATACTTGGTCGCGACCTAGAAACACCTTCCGGTCCACTTGTTAATAGCGGCCTCTAGTAAGACATATTAACCCCAAAGTATACGTAAAGATCATATCGGTGAACACGTAATATTCTCATGTACTAATCCTTTGCCTCACGATATAGATTAAGCTCAAGGCGAGACCGTGTCATCCTCTTAATAGCTCAATCACTCTCTCGATTCCGTGATGGATTATAAACTCGTGATTGACTCCTCAATCACCTTGGCATGGCCATGCACTTTCATAATCCATTACATCGAGGGGCCTAGAGATATCTCTCCCATAAGGAGGGGCAAATTCTATCTTGATCATTCACATCCCACTACATGTTTCATGGCAAATCCAAAGACTACTTTTATGACTACCCGATTCACGGAGTAGTGTTTAGTAGTCCCAAAATAAGCTACTACGCATGCTGGGAACCATGATGATCTCAAGTCTAAGGATTCCACATAAACACTACTTGAGACCAACTGATGACACATGGAATCTCTGCAGTGTCTCATGGCGGGTCTATCCAACATATGTTTACTAACACATGTCCATATTATTGATTTGGTATCTCCATACCATGATCCATGAGACATGATCATCAATCAATACATATGCTGATCTTTAAATCATATTTGTTCCTCATATGAAATATAATCAGGGATCATTTAGAAATAGCAACATTTTGGCATTAAGAGTCTCATGAATAAGTCACATACTCATTGATCAATAATGATAATGTCTATTTCAAGGAACAAAGCAATATATCATAAACATAGTATGTGATATATTCAACATCTACATGTTGCCTCTAGGGCATATCACCAACACTTCTTTGTCGTATTAGGAGTGTGAGCTTACGTTAATTTTTTATTTTTAATTTTTAGGAGTCAGAAGTCACTTATAATATATCAATTTTTAAATTTTATTTTTTTGTCTTTATTCTTTTGCACTGTTCGTGACGATATAACTTATTTTTTTATTTTTTAACTCCGAAAAGACTAACAGCCGCTTCAGTACGTTTGTAGCTAAAAGCCAACAGGTGAAGGCAGAAGTCAAGGCTTTTAAGCCGGTTGGAGCGAGGCCTTAAGGCTATATTCCAAACAGTTTCTGGCGTCTGACTTTAGAAGTTAAAAGTTGTTTGGAACACATTGACTTCTTAACGTGTTTTTTTCTTTTTCCTCTTTTTTCTTTGCATTATCCATGGAGATATAGCGGCATTTTTCTCCTTTTCTCTTTTTATTTGTTTTCATTTAATTGAGTATCTAAAAAAACTAACCGTCGCTACAGTATCATTTTAGCCAAGAGACATCACACTTTTGAACAAGACCTACGGACCTTGCGGTTGCCATGTACATTGCTTTGGTTCGGCAAGAGTTAATTTAGATCAGCTTATAAAATCTACAGTACCGTGGCAATGTCATATATATTTCAAATATGAATATGAATGGCTATGTTTTCCAATAGGACTGTCTCGTGTACGCAAGCCAGCTTTGGATGTGTACGGCCCAAACTCTTGATCGGACGGACAGAAGCTTCCCTTGGAAACCCCGACGGACCCGACCCACCCTGGTTGGTCTCGACCATTCTGGAAAGGGAGATTGGATCATATACCCTCCCTTTAGGTAGGAAATTGAGGATTTACCCTCCACATTTCAATGACATGTAGGGTCATCATAAGTCACTGACTCGTGGGCCAGGAGGGTAAATCCTCAATTTCTATCTAAATGGAGGGTATATGATCAATTTTTTCTTCTGGAAACCCCAGCCCCCAAACCGCGCACACAAAATTCCTCCCCTTCTCCGGCCGTCGCTCGTGCGGACGGCGGCAACGAAGCCGGAGTCTCCCGCCACAGCCTCCACTTCCCGGCGCCGAGATCCATGGAGAGCAGCCGCGCGGGCGGCGGCGAGGTGGGGTGGTACGTGCTCGGCCCGAACCAGGAGCACGTCGGCCCCTACGCGCTCTCCGAGCTGCAAGGTATGATCCCCCCTCGACCCCTCGATTAGTGCAAATGCGGGCTTAGTTCGATTGCACGTTGGGCTTCTCCTCGCAAAAAACGGAAACTTTACCTGTACGGGCTTGCTGCAATCCGCAAGGTTCACTTTCCTGCGCGTATCGACTAGTTTTGAAGCTCTCGCTAATGTGACGCAAATCCCAGCATCGGGTGTAGTTAGATGTTGTCGATTGTGCGTGTTGCAAGAAGCTGGCCTTTGTCCTTTGAAGCAGTAAGTCGATGTTTCCATGGATTTGGGAGTATGGCTGATCGCGACAGTTTGAATTTGCATTGTGAGGTGAGGCCCAGAGTGTATTTACCATAGTACGGCGACATCGATTGTTGATTTTTCTGTTGCTGTGTGGCCACCACTGTTTGTGCGTAGTTTCTGGCTCCAAGCTGGCACGTATCGGTGGGACTGTTAGCGCAGGCAGGTACCTGGAGCTAGGGTTTAGGTCACGCGGTTGAAGTTATTCGCTTGTTGTGTGGTCGCGTCTTGTAGGAGAATTTTTCATTTCCCTGTTTTCGTTGTGGTCTTTACTTGAGGAATTTCGCTCGCTTTGCAGAACATTTTGCTAATGGGTACCTCACCGAGAGCACAATGCTCTGGGCAGAAGGGAGGAGTGAATGGATGCCACTGTCTTCGATTCCCGAGCTGCATGTTGGGGTCACAAAGAAGGGTCAACCTGAAGAAGGTTAACGCTTTCTACATTCTCTTTGAAGAAAATTCTGTAGGATGCTCTTCAAGTGATCTTCTGATGTTCTTTCAATCTGTGTGATTGTCCAGGGATTGAAGATGATTTTGAGAAGTTCCAAAAGGAGGTTATAGAAGCGGAGGCGGAGGTGGAAGCCCTGAAAGACAAGGCAGATAGTGACTTAAACCAAGAGCATGTGGTTGATGATACTGACGAGCGGCCAGCAACACCAGATGGTGAGCAAGAATTTACTGATGATGACGGCACTGTTTACAAGTGGGATCGCACTCTGAGGGCATGGGTTCCTCAAGTAAGTATTGCCATTGCTTGGTTTATTTACTCTTCTTTTGCTGCTGGTAGCACCGATGACTTTGGAACTTGCCACTGCTGCCTGTTGGAGTGCAAGACATTCTCCTGTGTCTGGTACATCTTTATAGATAATCATCATCAGATGAAAAATCCTGTCGGTATCCATCATTTGGGTTACTTATACGTTATTACATAGTGACAGTCGACCAACAACAAGTAGTAACCATCTCGGTGAGATGATTTATTAACTTTATGGGCCTGTATTAGTTTGGGAATTGATGCATGCCATGGGGCATCCTAGTCTTCTCACTTGAAGTAAGGTTGATGATGGGGTCAATTGATTTGAGCCCACTATATTAATTGGTCCTGGTGCTCAATAAGATTTTACCTTGGCTAGAAATATTGGTGCACGCCGAGTCTATGAAACAGCCTGCCAGATAGCCTTTGGGAATGAAGTCATTTTTTGCTATGAAAATACTATTTCTTTCATGTCATCAGTGTGAAGGTTAGTATTCACGTTGCCTGGAAGTGTTATTTCCTGAAAAGAGCTACTATATGTTGTTTTGGCTAATACACGTCTTAAATTGTGGTTCACCTGAGTCTACTTTAGTTTCCCTTAGTTGCTCTTAGTGTTAAATGCATGATTGTCATGGCATTGACAAGTTGTCACCTAGGCGCAAAGGCGCCCTATGGTCTGTTTTGCCTTGAGGAATTAAGCGAGTGTCTGGGAATTCTTGTCGTCCATGGCAAATTCCTGGAAAGGTTCTTAATGCCTTATGCTATAGGCCTAGACAAATATTTTTAAAATATTGTATTCCATATTGCATCAGATGTTCTTCCTTTCAGGCATGGGTATTAAGTCGGTAAGTCGAGTCGAGACACCAAGGGACTGACTTGCTGACTAGTCGGCAACTACTTGCGACTACCTATCGACTTGCATTCAGGACAGAACTACAGATATTTGCTACAAGTTGTTCCATTAAAAAACAGACCAATCATCAAAAATGCAATTCATCATTTCATCACAACAAAAGAAACAGTGAAAGACAGTTAATACATACCTCCTTGGCAGTTGGCATTAACCAGAGAAATAGAGAATGCAACAGAATGCTGTAGAGATCGTTACTCCAGTAGTTAGGGTGTGCTCATATCCGTAAGGGTTCCCAATAGCAAAGCAGTTCTGCCCAACTTGCAAACCCCGTGATGTGCCAATCAGAGTAGGCCACAACTTATCACCATCGATATCAATCTGCAGCACCAATCTGACCTCAAAGATTGCAATTTCCACAAAAACTACAACCACAAAAGGTGCATTTCCAAACCTTCAGAACAGCAAAATCATATGCTGGATTATACCCTATTAGCCTCCCCTCCTTTGAGCAACTAGTGCCACTAGAATCCTCCAAGAACACCTACAAGAACCATTAAGCAATGATTAAAAGGCACAAACGCCACTTCAACTAAAAAAGCCATAAACAAGCAGAAGTATTATCCTTTGGTGAGTACTTTAGTCTTTAGTGTAAAACAGCAGTGAGAAACCTTGCAGTCAGCCAAGCAAAACAAGAAGTAGAACCAGTCAGCCAAGCAAAACAAGAAGTAGAACCAGTCCCTCAGTTTATCACATAAATTGAACTCTAGTGACATAATTTACTACTAGAGCCACGAAATATGCATGATCCTGACTCCTGAGTACAATCAGCCTTGCAATCAGTCAGCAGTCAGCCAACATAAATATAAGAAAGCAAGTAAGCACCTAGCCAACTAGAGTACTACTACTCTGGATAGCAGCGGCGCTGGAATCAACCTCAGCAGTAACCGGCTCCAAAATAGTAACAAGTAACAACCTCAGCAGTCAGCCAACATAAATGAAGTGATGAATTGATGCAGCGCTGCTAAAACATAGGTTATGTTTCCAGAGCAAGAATTAACAATTAAGTAGCAATAGCATAAATGCATAATAGAGGAAAAGTGAATCAAACAACGCGGCGGATTCAGCTGAGGGCGACGACCGACGGCGAATCCGGTTGGGGGCGACGGCAGATTCGGCTGAGGGTGACTGCTGACGGCGAATCCGGCTGGGGACGCTGGCGGATTCGACTAGGGCCGACGGTGCCTCACCGCCTCTGCGCTTCAATTGAAGGAATCAAGCCGGATCCGCTTGGGGGCGACGGCGAGGTGGTCGATTTGGCTAGAGGCGACGGCAGGGAGTTGGATTTGGCTGGGGACTTGACCGCTGCAGTGCCTCGCCGGTCGCCACGTCTGCGCTTCAACACAGCTCGCGCTATGTCTCTGTGAAGTGGTCTGTGAAAGTGTGAAGTACTCAGATATTTCTGATTCATCCGCAAACCAGCCCAAACAGCCCAACAGAGCTCCCACGCAGCTGGCCTTCTCCCACACATTTCATAGATCGACTGACTGCTCCCTCCCAGTCAGCGACTAGTCGATCCAAGTCGACTCAGTCGGCAGCTAGTGGCTCAACTATCTCAGCTAGTCGAGTCGCTGCCACCAGTCGAGCGCCGCCGGCCGACTAGTCATCGACTAGTCGACAACTTAATAACACTGCTTGCAGGATAAATACTTCCCCGTCTTCATCTTGTTTAATACTGGTGGCCCCATCAGTATTTATCAGTTAATCTAATTTGTCATGTGCCTTCTACAGAATGATGTACCAGGTAAAAATGACGACTATGGAGTTGAGGACATGATTTTTGCCCATGAGGAAGAAGTATTTCAAGCACCAGATATTTCTGATTCATCCGCATTTGAGGAAAACAATGCTTCAGCCGAAAACGAAAACAAAGAACCAGAGGAAGTAGAAAAGAGAGAAGAAAAGAAACGGAAGTCTTCTGAGAAGCCAGCTGAAAAGAAGGTATAATTTTCAAGTTATTTTTGTGGGAGTCCTCTATAATTTTTGCACAAGCTAATTATTCAAACTGTTTAAATTCTTCTCCCTCTCTCTTGATAGGAAGCTAACAAACCTCCAGACAGTTGGTTTGATCTCAAAGTCAATACACATGTCTACATTACTGGTTTGCCTGATGATGTCACAGCTGAGGAGGTAAGTTACTTAGACCTCCAGAAGCTGTGGCTATTCTTCATTTTCCTCTTAGGAATACTATTTCTCAAAGTGAACTATTTAACACATTCATGATATGCAAAAAGTGCTTGGTTTTGATGGTAAATTTCTTTTGCAGATTGTGGAGGTATTTTCCAAATGTGGAATTATAAAGGAGGTATGCTTTAATTTTCTGTGTTGCAGAGACAACTTAAACTTGATGCGGGTTGAGTTCTTTAATCTTGATGATACTTCCATTTTTATCCCATGTGGAACGACTTGGTTTTGTCAGTACCTTGACCAATCTATAGTTGCTGTCTGTGCATGTAACTACTGTGACACAAAGTTTGTGGTTTAACTTATTGAGAATCTTGATATATTCAAATCTTCATGTCAAAGCTGTTCATTTTTGTGGACTTAAATAATTTGGCGAGTATGTATATCCACGTTACTACGTATCAAATCTAGTGAATTCTAGCTGTCTGAACTCGCAGTGGTCATTGGTGATGGTAGATATTGGAGAATTTAACCATATGTTATCTTGGATGGATATCATATTAGTTTTTTAAATGAAGGTCATGGCTAAATTAAACTATGTGATTATAATATTTGCTTACAATTTCCTATATTTTGGATAGCTATTGCTCTTTCTTTTATTCATAACATATTTTGGAAATATGTGAATATAATGAATATTTTGTGCCTGAACTTCAAAGCACTGATGCACCTCTAAATGTTCCATGATATAGGATCCAGAGACAAGAAAGCCTCGAGTGAAAATCTATACTGACAAGGAAACAGGCAGAAATAAGGGCGATGCACTAGTGACCTATCTCAAGGTAGTCCCTTGTCCAACTTATCAGATTATTCGGACTCACTGTGCATGTTTTTTTTATCATGTGCCTTTTTTCTTTAATGATTCAGGAGCCTTCTGTTGCTTTAGCAATTCAATTATTGGATGGGACATCATTTCGTCCTGGTGGTAAGACTCTAATGTCTGTAAGCCAGGCCAAATTCGAGCAGAAAGGTAAGTTCACAGTTTCATGAAAACCACACAAACTACAAAAAGATGTTACTGATGTTGTCACGTCTGCTTCAGGTGATGTTTTCGTTGCCAAGAAGACAGATAAGCAAAAGAAAAGGAAAACCAAGAAGGTTGAAGATAAAATGCTGGGATGGGGTAATTTTTGTCTTAGTTTTCTGCCAATTCTTTTCATTATGATTGATTTAACTATGTGGTGTGTTTGTTACAAATTCACTCAGCGATGGGTTTAGGTTGTCAAGATTCAATGTAGATGCAGCCCAATTGTAGGTCATGTGCAATCTTTTGCATATTTCAGACTAATTATGGATGTAGTAATGTGTAAAGAGTAACATGTTGTGAGAACCTTGGAAGCCATTGGCACAGCTGGAAGCAGATACCACTTCTCTGTCTTTGTTTTAATATCCTCCTAGCAAAATAGCTCCAAAAGCACTAAGTCGCAGAAACTATTCTTGTAATCATGCCATTGGTTGATGAGCAGTTGCTTTTTCACTATTATCTGGCAATCATCTAATAAAAATAACCTTGTCTGAACATGAAGTTTGATCTAGCTTCATTTTATTTTCGTAATCATTGTATATTATTAGGTGGACATGATGATAAGAAGCTGATGATTCCAACTACAGTAATTTTGCGGAATATGTTTACTCCTGCTGAATTGAGAGTAAGTAGCAGATTGCTGTAGCAGATTGCTACCATTGGATTCATACTTTCTAGCAACTTTCTTGTTCATTTCTATTGGATTAATGAAGGAATTCCTGGTCATTGCAGGCCGATGAAACTCTTCTTCCTGAGCTTGAGGCAGATGTTAGAGAGGAATGCATGAAGCTTGGTCTGGTTGATAATGTCAAGGTAACTATTAATTTCACATGTTTTTGTTTGCCATTGTAGGCAAATCACAAGTTCACAACACATAAATGAGTTTGGCCATAGAGAAAATGTTAAAGAATTGCTTGCTTGTAATGTGTTCAGGAATCAGTGTGCATGTATCACTATTCTGTAGTTCACATGCTTGCCAGACTGCCTTTTAGCTGTTTTTTTTTAACATGTATAGTCCTGATATTATCAAGAGCCATATGGAATACAGAATTTCCTGGCTGTACTTCTGGGATGTGTTTTCTACTTAACCACTTTCGGAGTTTAGCTTGTCTTGAGTCTCTGAATAAAAGAGACAGCGGATAACTACATCTACATTCTACACAAATTGACTGGTTCTTGTTGTTTATTGCTATGCCAAAGCTTGCCTAATGTATGCTCTCCAGTAAGGTGTTCACTGTTAAGGGTATTTAGGATTTTTTCTATTTTAGGGTTTGAGTTCGTGTATTCCTATATATTGCCCCTTTGTCTATTGCAATACAACTCAGACTTCATACAAACTTACATAGTATTAGAGCCTAGGTTCTCAACCTAGCTCCTTAACCAGCCGCCGCCGGTCACTGCCGTTATCGCCCTCGGGAGGAGTGTGCTCCACTCCCGAGGGCATCCACCTCCTTTCGCTTCTCGGTGGCGCGTGTCTCCGGCCGCCTCCTCCAGCTGGATCCGGCCGGATCTGGCTTCCTCCCGTCTCCACCGCCGCCGGATCCGGCGGCTCCTCCATCAGGCCATCATCACACCCACCTTTGCGCTGCCGTGCGCCCATGCCGTCGGCTACGTCCGCCCGAGCCCATCTCCATCGCGCTCTCCTGCGCCGCCGACTGCGGATCTGGTCGCCGCACCTTGGATCCGGCTCCCTCTGTGCTGGATCTGTTGCCTCACGACCGCCGCACCCGTCGTCGCGCCTATGCCACGCCTGCGCCAGACCCATGCCACCTCGGATCCGGCCGCCGTCGTCCCATCGCTCGCCGCCACGCGATGCGCCATCCCCGGATCGGCCTCTCGCCGGGATCCGGAACCTCGAGCGATCCACGCCGCCTGCTTGCTGCGCGCGACTGCCGCCCACCCGGATCCGGCTCCGTCGCCGGATCCGCCATCTCTGGCGTCACTGTGCCGCCCACTTCGGATCTGGTCTCGCCTACCGGATCAAAGCCGCCGCTGGATCCGGCTGCATGAGGCGATTGGCTCTGTTGGCGCTTGATCCGGCACCCGCCGCCGCGCCATGCCCGCCGCCGCCCTGACCTCCGACTCCTGCTCCTGCTCTTCCTCCACGCTGCCCGCCTCCAGACCGCCGCCTCTCGGCCGCTGTGTCCGCACCGCAGCTCCCTCGTCTCTTTCCACTGCTGCCGCCCAACTCTTGCCTCCCCGACCGATGATGGAGAGACACGGGAGGGAGTGGACCGAGTGGTCATGTTTGGGAGGGAGAAAAGAAGAAAAGGGGGGGGGGAGGGAGGTGTGAAAAAAGGTGGGTTTTAGGTGGATTTAAGGTTGTTGGATATGCGATCCGAGGGTCGTGGTATTTCTTATCTGAGTCCTTTTTTGTTTTGCGTCTTCTGTTGCATCGATCCAAGTCTTTAGCTTCTCTCTTTCAGTTTGTCAAAGCCGTGTGAATTCACAAAATCTGTCAGTCAGCCGACTGCTTTGCTAGCCACGATTCACCATCTTGGATGAGTGTCGTCCTCTTCTTCCTTTCGCATAGCCGCAACCGCCGCAGATTGTAGGAGTCTTTATGATGCCGCCGCTTCTCTTTGAGCCGCCGCCCCGAGCTTTTAAGGCTGCCGCGCTTCTTTTGCACTACGGCTCCGTTGCACTTGTGCACTGCGCTGCCACCGTCTCGGGATTCGATTTGTGCTGCTATGCTTCTATCTCCCTCTTCGGCTTGTTTTTGACAGCTCTGTACCTGTGTCACCTTCCACATCCTTTTCGTGGTGTTACGGTGGTCGACTTTGCTCCCACTTACCTCTACTTTCCCAACCCTTGCACTTTGTGCTTTCTGGGTTGTTGCACGATTCCGGATGGTTGGTACTTGACACAATTTTTCAAGAGCCGTACACTACGACAGCTTTAAGACATGGACTTTGGATTTTCTCTATCTTAGTGTCAACCATTTTCAAATGTAACGCTATTGTATACGTCTTAAATTTGAAGGGGGGTGTTAAAGGTATTTTGGTCTTTTTCTGTTTTAGGGTTTGAGTCCATGTATTCATATATATTGTCCCTTGGGCTATTACAATACAACTCAGACTTCATACAAACTTACATTCACAAAGTTAGGCTGGAAAAGGCAACACATTATTAATGAGTGAGGTGTGCTGAGTAGCAAAGGTTTATAATATACGCAAGTATGGGTTTTATAGGACCATATATATGATCGCCGGTTTAAACGCTAGCCAAAAAATTGAATACCCACATAGGCACATACATGTCCAGAGTTCTTAAACCATTCAGGACCTTGCTCCATGGGTCTGCTGTTGCCAGTTTCAGTTATTCCTGGCTGTTGCAGGCCTGGTAGGGCTTTTCTCACAACCCATAAGTTGATCCTGGCTAGAAACTAGATCCCACCTAATGTCTTCCCCTGTAGGGCTTTTCGCACCCCCACAAGTTGAACTTGGCTGAAAATGGGATCCTATTAAATACCTTCCAAACCAGAGTTGAGTTTACAAACTTACAATGATGACATATATATTTTAAACATAGAAAATCTCCATAATCAGCCATATTGGCATGGTTCAGCCATAACTCAGCAAACTGGCCCTAAGCACCAGTTCTTGGTGGTTTCTTATTTCTTTTTGTCCTATCCTGCTAATCACTTTTGTTTAATGCACATGTTTCTGCTTGCAGGTTTGTGAGAATCATCCACAAGGTGTTATATTGGTGAAATTCAAAGACCGGAAAGATGGTGCCAAATGCATAGAGAAGATGAACGGAAGATGGTAAGTTTCAACATAAAATCATTCTGCTGTTCTTTTCCCCTTGGTTTCTGATGTGGTAATATAAGCATTAAAATGAATGTATGTTTGATCTGCACAAACCTTTAGTTTGTCAAATGCCTTGGTAAGATTAATTTTATGTGTTAGAAAAGATTTTTTGGCTGAATGAGTTAGAAAAAAATTGTTGGCTGAATGAGAGTACTTTGGAGGAGTTGCTGTTGGAATTGTGCATGTTCGCTTTTTACTATTAAAATTGTTGAGCTTTACCTTTTCCCCCTGAATTAATATGAATTAGCAAATAAAATCAGTGATTTCTTGCTGTGCAGGTTTGGTGGCAAGCAAATCCATGCAAGCGAAGATGACGGTTCCATTAACCACGCTTTGATCCGTGATTATGATGCAGAGGTGTCTAGGCTGGAGAAATTTGGAGAAGAGTTAGAAGAGTCCACGTAGGAAGTCGATCGTCTGGCATTTAGGACTGCTTTGTGGCTGACAGCGTGACAGTACAAAAAAAAAAAACTACAGTTACCTCTTGCATAGATTGGACCTTCCGTTTGCCTGATTAATCTTTACTAAAACTGCTTCTGGGTTGCTTTAAGCAGACAAATTATTACGAGCCATCAGCTGTACGTTTTCTAAATGTAAATTATAGAGATCGAGCTTTCTGCCATACTAACATGTACTACTTGCTACATAGCAAATTGCCATGGTCATTGACATACAACAATACTGCTGATGATACCGGGATGCGTAACTCGTCAGAATTTTTTTACTGCCAAATTACTAGTTCGATCGCTTCACTGTGGTACCTTGGCATCTTTTGTTACCCCTCACTGTTACCTTGACAGCTTGTTCAGTGTCGCTGCAAATACCATGTCCTTGATGTCATGAACGACCGGTCTGAATGTATGAGATGTAAATATCCATCTGACATGAATCGACATGAAGTGCTGCAAATCGTCGTGAAACAGAGCTGCAGATAAACAACTATTATTACATACAACGTAAACCAAGCAGAACAATTCACATTCACAGACAAGTCGAAACCAACGAAATTAAGCGCCACTCAAAATTGCTGTGACTTTCGGCCAAAATGGTGTGGCAGCGGCTGTTATCTTTTTATAAGGTATTTAATTAAAGGAAAATAAATGAAAAAGGGAAAATAACATTATATCTCTCTGGATAATATAAAGGAAAAACAAAAAGGTCACATTAAGAAACCAATGTGTTTTAAACAGTTTTTGGTTACCGAAGTTAGAAACCAAAAATCAAAACCTATTTGAAACCGGCCTCAAATTCTAATTCTGAAATATCTGGAAACCTCGGAAACACGACAAATTCCTTTCCCTCGCTTTGCACAGAGTGAAAAACACTACCCACAAAATGTGGATTTATTCAATTTCACGAATAGCTCGTTGCATTTTGATTCTGTTGCTCCTCAGATCCTCATGCCAATAATCACTAAACGGTAGTAAAGTAATTGAAGAAGAGTCTATCAACTTCTGTTCGTGGCCCATCTCGGCTCAAATCCAATGAGAGTAATTAAATGGCATTTTTGTCCTGCGCGCCCTTTTTAGTTGCATTGTTAGCCCCCAAGCATAAAAACAATAAAAATAAAGCCTTTTGTCACAAATAAATTAAAGTAGACTACGAATAAAACCTCCACAAAGTCAAAGAAACGAGAGCTTTCTAATAAAATCTACAAGGCAAAAAACCTAAACCCTACATCCTCCCATTTGAACCGAGAACATAAAACACCGCCCCTAAATCTTCTTTTTATATCATGGTTCCGGTACGTAGATTGCTAACTTCATGTGTTCCAATCCAAAGCCAACTCTTTGAAAACATTCCAATTCGATAAGTCTCTTTTAACTGCTTCCTCCCACGTTAATCCTGATCGACCTTCGCATCTTCTTATATTTTTGTTACGACTTAAAATTCTTCTACGTACCAATGCCTCAAAAGGTCTCTCCTGAAGATGTCCAAACCATCTCAAGCGATGCTGGACAATCTTCTCTTTAATTGGTGCTACCCCTATCCTATCAGGTATATTAGCATTGCGGATTCGATCTCACCTTGTGTGACTACATATCCACCGCAGCATCTTCATCTCTGCTACAATCATTTTTTGTATATGTTATCTTTTAGTCGCCCAGCGTTCCATTTCATATAGCATCGCAGGTCTGTTCGCCGTCCTATATAACTTACCCTTCAATTTTTGAGGAACTTTTTGTCACACAAGATACCACATGTTTGACGTCATTTCACCCACCCTGCTCTTATTCTGTAGCTCACGTCTTCATCAATGTTGCTATCCCACTGTAGCATCGATCACAAATATCGAAAAGTGCCATTCCTAGGCACTACTTATCCATCTAGACTAACATTTCCATCATCCGCCATGGCACCGCTGAAATCACAACTCATATAGTCAGTTTTAGTCCTACGAAATAAAAAGCCATTCGATTCTAAAGTCTTTCTCCACAACTTTAGTTTTCTATCGACACTAATCCTACTCTCATTAACTAGCACTACATCAACGAAAAACATGCACCAAGATGTATCTCTTTGTATATTCTGTATAACCTTATCCATCACTAGTACAAAATTATATAGGCTCAACGCTGATCCTTGATGTAGTGCTATCTTAATGGGAAAGTAATTAATATCACTACTACATGCTCTGAAGTTAGTCACAACATTTTCATGCATATTCTTAATTATGGTAACATACATATCCTTGACGAGGGTAACATACTTTGTTGAGATTTTTTCCTTCGGAACGTCCACCACATGATATTTCTTGGTACTTTGTCATAGGCTTTCTCTAAGTTGATAAACACCATATAAATATCATTCTTTTGCTCCCTATACCTCTCAATCAACTGTCGTGTCAAGAAATCAACCTCCGCGGTCGACCTCTTGAGCATAAAGCCAAATTAGTTTTTCATCATATTAGTCACTCTTTTTAAATGATGCTCAATCACTCGCTCCCAAAGCTTCCTTATGTGACTCACAAGCTTAATTCCTTTATAATTAATACAACTTTGAAAGTCTCTTTTATTTTGGAAATTTGAGATTAATGTGCTTGTCCGCCACTCATTAGGCATTTCTTCCACCTAAATATGCTACTAAATAAATTAGTTAGCTAAACGATTGTCACGTCTCTAAGGTATTTTCACACTTCGATAGGAATGTTATCTAAGACCCTAATACCTTACCCACTTTAAATGACATAAATTCCAAAAAGAATAAAGCAGTTCAAATCGAATATTATAGATATTGGCAATATCCCCTCTCAAGTACAACAATGTGACAATGATTTAGTATTTCTTACAAGTTGCAGGATGCCAGATGATTCAATACCAAACCCGCCAATTGCCAAACATTCTCTTGAGAAACATAATGGTAACTGGTTCCCACATCCTAAGGACGGTAATCTGAATTGAATGATACAACTTACACCCAATCCGTAGTTTATAACGAAAAGTGATTCCAGGAGAAAGCTAATTGGTTTCAGGCTTCTTGGTATTCAGCATCTAATTCTTTGTATTCCCAAAGAACTTAGACAGCCGAACTGGACCTCCTTCCTCCTCACTATCACTGCCAATGTGCTTGGAGCTTGACCTGTGCTTCTTATCCTTCTTATCTCTCTTTGATCTTGACCGTGATCTGGACTTTTTTGAACCCCTGTCCTCATCATCACTGCTTGATGATTCTGAAGATGAGCTGGAACTTGACTCTGATGAACTTCTGTGCTGTTATGAATGAAAAAGTAAACATACAGGACAAATTTAGTTCATCACAGGAAGCAAATGGTAGATGAATGTCTTTACATTTGACACTCGCAAAACTCATTTAAATAGTTGGGTCTTTTTTTGTAGTGGTTTCATCAGTCCATCTCTTTTAGGGAAGTTATATGAGTAATTAAAAGTTGGAATACAACTCATGCTATATTAAAATCAAAACTGACGTAGCTACAACATCAAAATCCCAACTCATTATATTTGTGTATTTGGAGACTAATACCTTTCTCCTCTTTTTAGTCCGTTTCTTTGCCTCCTTATCTTTCCTCTCTGTATCCAAAATTCTGTCAGAAGAGTCACATAGAATATAACTGTGGGAAATATCATTCGGCAGATGGCACAGTTACCAATTTACCTTTCTTGGAAGATGATGATTTTGATCTTGAATGTTTTTTCCCGAGAGCTAGCTTTTGAGCCCTTTCCGCATCCAGTTGAGCTCTATACTCTCTCATCATTTTATCTTTGTCAGCCTCCATCTCACCCCTCTTTAGCTCCTCTTCCTATTACAGAACAAGAGCATCATAAGTTGCTGTAGAAGTATCCATAATAAACAATTGCAGTTACAAAGCGATCTTGAAACAAGTACAAAAGGCTTAGGATGACCTGCAGTAACCCTGTGGGTCAATGCAGAAAACCACAAATCGTTGCATATAAATCAGAGTATCAGACACCCTGACCGATATAAAAAAGGCTTAGGATGGTCACTTTGGAATAAGTATAAGCTTCGTGCATATAAACCTGATGTCCAAGAACTATGATAGACTCGAGAAATGGTATCATTATCCAAGAGGATCAAGACTAGTCCAGAAAACAACAACAACAAAGCCTTTTGTCCCAAACAAGTTGGGGTAGGCTAGTTCAGAAAACAAAATCAAGTAAAAACTGGCATTATGAGACCTAGCAAAAAAAAGCTTGAATGGTACAGAACTGTGGCACAACTGCACAAGATAATCTCTTACTCTTCTACTTTCTAGCATAGCACTAGTGTCTAATAGTAAATCACAGCTAGAAAAACTCAAAGGTCTGCAAACCAAAAAAGAGTGACCATTGCAATTTGCAATGGCGCAAGAACGAGCTTGTCCTACTGAAAAAGTTCAGGTTGCTAAAATTTCCCCTATACTATCGGAGCCTTATTTGTTACTATATGCACTAGGAAGGTAATCAATATTCCAAATCCAACTAGTAAATATCGGATTATAGCGAATCTACGCATCACGTATCAAAAGCAACATCGCAAACAAAACTACGCTTGACATTCAGCAATTCAGCACCCATCATACAGTACATCGACCCACCAGTAAGATAATCAGGAGCAAACACTAGACAAAGCTGAAGCGGTTGAGCGCGAGCACGCCAAAAGAACAACTTTCGGAGCACATGGATATGGTCATGGTTTGAACACACAAAGAAGACAGCGAAATTAAATCCACTGATAAAGCTAGCACCGAGTAAGGCGTGGCTGCACGTACCTTCTGCTTCTTCTTGAACTCCTCCCACGTGACAGTGTGGGTCTTGCTCAGGCTGGCCAAGCGCGCCGCATGCCACTCTGGAGAATGAAATGAACCGTCCGTCTGCGACGGTCCTCGTTAGTAAAAGCCCCTCAATTTACCTAACTCTACCCCCTAAGCCCTAACAGCAAGATTCTCCATGGATGTTATCTACGTCGAGACAGATCTTAACAGGGGTGCAGAGATGATCACACGGTGAATTGGGGTGAGGAAGGGACCGACCATGCCGTCTTCGGGAGTCCGAGGCGCCGGGGCGCCGGAGGACGATCCCAGCCGCGCCCTCTGCATCGCCTTGTACGCCTGGTTCTTCCCCATCGCTCCCTCGCTAAATCCGAGAGACCAGATTGGAACCGGAAGAGGGAGGATGGGGAGAAAGGAGATCGCTTTATCTTCGGTGCGCGTGGATGGCGATGAGGAAAGGAGGAAACGGCTCCGCTGCGGCCGTCCGATCAATGATGGATGGTCCGGATTGAGCACGGTGAAATAGTGAGGGTTTTCTTTTGGCTTTGGCCAAAATTTGGTATATTCGAATCCAAAATATGCCAACTGGGACAATATCGCTCTAAAATGCTACTTCAAATGAGACTTGCTTATGCTTATGGCACTTCAGGATAGTTTTGCCTTTGGCCCCCTCCTTCCTCCCCACCACCGAATCCTCCCATTTCAATGTCGCTGGCAAGCGAGGAGCGCGGCAACAGTGGGGGAGAGCTCACCGAGCACACAGCCGGGGTCTTGGAGCGACGAGGGAGAGTGAGCTGAGCCACATGAGCGCGGCGGAAGGGAAGAGCCCTGGCATGCTGGCGCGAGGGTTGTCGAGTGCCAGTGTGATAACACAGTCACGACTGCTTGCGCCCATCACCTCCTCGGCGACCTCCTCCTCTACCTTCGCCGGTGGTTGCGGGACATACTGAGGAAGCGGTTGCTTAAGCTGATCCACTCAAAGTGAAGCACGTATCCTAGTTGCGCACCAGTCTCTCTTTTGTTGTATTGCCAGCTTGACCCGTCCCACACCGAATGCATGTTTGCGAGTGGATGAGAACCCAAAGTGAGATGAATCTATTGTCTCAAGGGACTACATCAGGCGGTGCAGACTGCAGAGGAGTGGTCAATGAGGAAGGAGAAGGCCAGTGGTGAAAATTTTCTGAGCGCTACAAACCTAAGCGAGTCTCTTTTGGAGTGGCATTTTATATATTTTTTCTTTCGAAGTGACATCTCCCAACTGGTATGTTTCAAAGTGCCACATATCAAATCTTGCCTTGTTTTCGATAGGGTGTTAAACTCGAGCTGTTAAGAGCCCGTTCATTCCAACTTTTTTAGCGACTTTTGAGTTTTGACCGTTGGTTTTTAACTGAAATTGTACTAGTTGTTTATCTTTTCTTAGTCGTTTAATTAAAGAAAAATAAAGAAAATAAAAAATAAAAGAAAAAACACTATTATATCTCATGAAAAATAAAGAAAATTTCTGATCATGAGATTACCCCACTGTACTAAGAGCTAGCTAGCATACTAATAATTAATTTCACTGGTCAGCACTAACTATGAAACATGATGTGTTGGTATATACTAAAGTGACTTGACAGAAGTGATGTAGTTCTAGAGGAAGAAGAGAGTTCATGAAAAGCAAAGTTACACATCTCAGACAGGAAGACCCTGAGATCGGTTGGTTTAATACTTGCCACAACATTTAAGGAAAATATTACTTTTAATACTCTAATTTACCAGGTAATGCAAGGTGTTGTAGGGCAGGCGTCTACAGAGCGGCTGTGAGCAACGGTAGCTCCGCCATGACGCCGACCGGTACCAGTTCTTGGTCACCTTGACGGGGGCGTGTCCAGCGACAGGGTGGTGGTGGTCGCCGACTACTGCTTCACGTGGGGCTGGCCGGGGTGCTTCCCCTTGTGGCGACGCAGCCAGCAGTTGATCTAGGTAAGGTCGTTGGCGGTGTCGAGCACCAGGTTATAGGGGAGCGCCGGCGTGCCGATGCGCACGGACATGATGTACATGCCGACGTGCGCGATGTTGACGGCGCTTCGCATCGGCAGCTCAAACATGGACGTGTTGGACATGACGTCCGGCACCTTGGACGACTCCCACGCCTGCCTCCTGCCTCCCGCGTTGCTGCCGTGCTCCATCGTGATCTGCCGGTGCCGGAGCAGGTCCTTGGCCTCCATGGCGTGGTAGTGCTCGCGCCGCTCCTTCGTGGAGTCCGGCACCACCGGTGGGGAGACCGGGAGGTGAAAGCTACCGGGCTCGTCGTCGGTGGACAGGGCCAGCAGAGGAGGCCGTGGAGGGAGAGGAGGAGGACGGTGACGATGGCAGCGGAGCGGCCCTGCATCTCGATCGATGTCACTTGTAATGAATTAATCTTGCTACTCTGTGATATATATTTGACATGAACTATTTCTTTTAATTTGAGACGTTATAATTTATCTGTCAAATTAAGGGTTAGAAATTTTGTTTTTTTATAAGAATTTCTAGCATATTTTTCTTTTTTTCTTAGCAACTCTAAAAAATTTGTCATTGACTTTTAGTAATAAATAGATGTTAAAAAACAGCTTAACGACAATAGAATCACAAAATAGATGTTCATCAGTTTGGTGTCTCGTTGCCCACAAAAACAGCTTAACGCATCCCATCTCCATGTTGCAAACTGCCAAGCGCGACAGCACAAGTGTTCAGACTAGAGTGACATCGTGAGCATATTACCATTCACACTCGATTATGCATAAAAACATCTACAGGTCATGCGTGACGCATGCCACCCACAGTATCGCTTGCCACAGTTGTTAACCTGTATAGTACAAATTTTTTTTTTGTGCATGATCACCAAAAAAACTGTATGACCAAACCAACCCATCGAAACCCGGCCCCTTCTTGATCTACTCTTCAATATCGGATCCTCCGCCACCGCTAGGTGTACACTCTGTCGGCTAGATCCCTCTCACGGCTTCCACGAGGACGGCGGGGGCGGCGTGGCGGGGAACATGGGCGGCACGGCGGAGAACATCGTGTTCTTGTCGACGGCGCCGACGCCCGTGCCGCGGCCGCTGTTGGTGATGGCCACCAGGGCGGCCACGAGGCCGGCGTTGCCCACCATCGTCGGCTCGTTCTGCCCGAAGGTGCTGCGCAAGTCCTTGAACGCGTCGTTCCTGTCCGGCCCGCCGACCATCGCGCCGGTGAGCAGGTTCGGGTCGTTGTTCTTGGTGTCGCGCCACTTGTACCCGCCGGTGCACGAGTACTTGACGCCGTTGTGCGGCGTCGACGCCCCACGGTGGTGCAGGTGCCTCGGGTACTTCTTGCCGTACCCCACCACGTAGCTCATCTTCTTCGGGTTATCCCCAAGAATGTAGTTGATCTTCTCATCGTACGAAACAAAATTCGTTGTCAGAAAGACTTACAAATGCATTCTTCAGCAAATTAACTTTCCGATCGATGTTTGTCAATTACCTGATACTTGGCGAAATCGCGGAGGTCGTCGGTGGTCATGAAGTTGGGGCCGCAGTACCAGCCGGGGACGTTGACGGACTCCATGTAGTCGGCGTAGAGTGAGGCTAGGAAGGAGTTGGCGACGACGTACTGCAGCGGCTGGCCTTTGCCGTGGTTGAAGAGGCCGAGGCCGCCCTTGGTGAAGTTGAAGGCGCCGAACTTGGGGAAGTACATGCACATGTTGATGCTGGTGGCGTTGTGGTATCCCGAGAGCGACTCCTCGTAGGGGTAGCCGGGGTTGAGGAACATGCGCAGCCGCGACAGGAGCAGCTGGGCGCCGGGGAGCTTGTTGTCCCAGCTGAACACGGAGAAGTCGAGGATGCTGAAGAAGGCCTTGGCGTTCTTGGGCAGCCGCGGGTCGGTGGCGAAGCTGATGTAGCTGTTGTTCCCCGTGGCGTAGTACATCCAGGCCGCGCTCCACATGTACTCGTCCCAGTAGCTGGTGGAGTTGTAGTAGGGCTCGATGTACTGGTTGCCCTTGGAGTAGGGGGTGCGGTGCCCGGAGTCGCGCGCGAACTTGTACACGGTGGCCGCGCCGTGGACGAGCTTCTTGGAGTAGGCGGCGTTGTCGCGGAACACGATGGAGGCGGCGGCGAGGGCCGCCGCAATCTCTCCGCCGAGGTCAGGGGCCGAGGTGGCCATCTGGACGGGGCGAGGGTACGCCATGTCCTCCGGCCGGTTCCAGCAGTAGTGGTCGTCCGGCGTGCTGCCATTGATCTTTGCGATACCCACCTGCAGGAGCGAGCACGGGTCAGGTCAATACTACTTCACACCATGGCATGCAATTAAAAGTCCACAGTGTAACTGATACTGTTGAAATGCCTTCACATGTTTTTGCGTAATTTAGCTCTCTTTTTTTTCGAAAGATGCGTAATTTAGCTTGTAATTGTGAATCCAACGTGATGAAATGTGAAATATCTCTTATACTAGGATCAGATCCAGCCAAAATTAGCAGATCAGATCCTGACAGCCAAAATTAGCTGCTAAGCCCTGTAGAATTTGGGTACTTTCGAATTTCGATTCTCTCCCATTGTAGATCACACAATAGAGGAAGCAACTGTAGTGAATATAGTATTGCTTCTATGAACATGGCATGGCCCATTAAGCATGTTAATATGAAGCTTAAATGTATTGCAATGGTACATGAGGCTTATATAGTACAAGGACACAAACTCTAGAATAATAGGAAAAGACCAAAATACCCTTAATACGTCTCAAATGCAATGCGTATGCAATAGCACTGCATTTGGAAAGGTTGACACTAAAGTAGGGAAAATCCAAAGTCCGAGTTTTTATCGTTATAGCATGCGGCTCTTGAAAAATTGTGATATCTTCCCATCCGAAATCGTGCGGTAGGCCATAACATACAAAGTGCAGGGTCGAGAAGGCAGAGGTAAGTGGGAGCAAAATCGACCGCGGTAACACGACGAAGAGGATATAGAAGGTGACACAAGTAGAGAGAGCTGTCAAATCAAGCCGAAGAGAGAGATAGAAGCACAGAGGCATAGATCGAAGCCCAAGACGGCGGCGTCGTAGTGCACAAGAAGCACAATGGAGACACGTTGCAGAAGAAGCTCGGTGGCCTTAGAAGCTCGGGACGGCGGTTCAAAAAGAAGGGGTGGCATCATAAAAACTTCTACGATCTGTACTCATCCGAGAGGATAGACAGTGGCTAGCAAACCAATCGGCTGATTGACAGGGAATTTGTGAACTCACACGGCTTTGACGAACTGAAAAAGAGATACTGCGGATTTAGATGGACATAACGGAACACTTAAAACAAGAAGACTTCAAGGACAACAGATACGAGCAACAGAAAAGTCAGAACAACAATAGTACTACGCCTTCATATTCCCCTCCCCTCTCTCTCTTCACCCCATCACTCCCTCCCGTCTCTCTGTGCCCTTCTCCCTTTCTCTCTCCACCATCCGGTCAAAAACTAGAGAGGAGGGAGAAGCCAGAGGCGGAAGGAGGCGGCGGTCGAAGGGGAGCCTGATGGCGGCACAGAGCAGGGGCGCGCGTGGGGGACGCGGCATCAGAAAGGAGGCCAGAGCCGGTGCGGGATCCAGCGACGGCGGCCGAAAGGTGGCAGCAACATCGGCGGTCGGGAGGAGGATGGGAGGCCCGAGGCGGCAAGGAGAGCGCCAGGGGAGATGCGGCGGCAGCGAGGAAGGCGCCGAATCCGGTGGCAGGGAGGTCAGATCCGGGCTTGCTAGCGGTGGAGACGATCGGATCCGAGGCAGGCACGGCGTAGCGGTCGGGAGGCGGCGCGGTGGCACCGTGCATCGGGAGGGAGCCAGATCCAGCCGGATCTGGCTGGAGGAGATAGCCAGAGAGGGTGATGGCGTCGGATCCGCGCGAGGAGGCGACCGGAGAAGTGAACAGCGCGACGGCGGGTACCGGAGGAGGTGTTGGCGCAGTTCGGCCGCCGGAGGCGCAGGTGGCCCAACGCAGCACGGCGGCGGCGGAGAGGCCACGGCGGAGAGCAGGCTAGATCCGAGCTCGGCAATGGCGAAGACAACTGGTCCGCCCGGGGCGGATCCGAACTTGGCGGCGTCGGAGGCGGCCAGATCCGGGCGGCGACACAGTGCAGAGGAGCACTGGACGCAACGACACGTTGGCAGCCGGGCGTAGGCGGTCGATGGTGTGGCGCGGCGGCCAGCGAGGATAGCCGCCCCTGGGATTAGCTCCTTCCGGGGACAGCAGCGAAAGGTTCAACCGGAGGTGAGCTAGGTTTGAAACATAGACTCTGATACCATAGTAATATGAAACTTGAATATATTGCAATGGCCCATAGGACTTATATAGTACAAGGACATAAAGCTTAGAATAATAGAAAAAGATCTAAATATCCTTAACACAGCACATGTAGATGATTGGGTGTTGAGCCTTAATCTATTGATTTGATGTGGTGGAGTCAAAGGTTGTTAGGTGTGCTGATCAATCCTTCTTTTCAACGGAAAAAGTTATTCGGTGCACATAGAATAGAGCTGGTCAGTTGCACAGTGAAGTCTTTTCCCTTTCGTTTACCCTCTTACTCAACGGAACAAAAGGATCGCTATGGTGAAACATCATAGCAGACCTATACATTTTAAATGTGACGACGAAATTACTGATTTGCATTTATAAACACTTTTTAAACGGGCTCATTTAGAAATCGTACACGTTTTCTAGATTCCATAGAGTGACTCATAGCGTATATATATCGCACAGAACCGAGAAAGTACCGCAGTGCCATTTTTTTTTCTTTGAAAAGCGGAGTACTGCAGTATCAAAATTTCACAGTGCAATTTTCAACATTCTAAGACTCTGAGCTACCTGACTGTAGACTTTGTTGATGGTGGAGGCAGAGGAGTTGAAGGTGAGAAGCAGATAGTCGGTGCCCCACTTGATGAGCTCCCTGACATGGTCATACTCCCCAATGGCTTTGTACTTCGCGCTGTACTCTATCACCGACCAGCTCAGCAGGGTCATGGAGAACGCCATCGGGAAGTGGAACTTTATGTTGTCGCCGGCGTCGTAGTAGCCGCCGACAAGGCCGCCCTTCACGTCCGTCAGGTCGGAGCCGTCCGACAGGCCGGAGTTCCCGCGCCACGGGATGCCGTTGTTCTTCGGAAGACGGCCGGCTGTCACAGAGAAGAGGGGGTGAATTGCGTGAGATTGATACTCCGGTATCCGATTTTCAGACTAGACCCGATCAAATCTTGCAAGTTAGTAAACTGGGATTTCAACATGCAGATCAGAATTAAGGCACAAGATCTACAAGTACAGACAGAGTATGCGAGAAGATCATCCACAAACAGACCATCCGGCGAGAGATCTCCCTTTTACAGTGTTACAGCGTAGCAGGATTCAGCAAGATCTCCACAAACTTACTCTGATCCACACTTATTTTAGGCTAAGAATGGATCAATTGGATGGCCTACATGTGCGTGGACGTGCCGAGATTCACCTACCAAGGGCAATTGGAATTTGGGAGATTTCTCTCCATACCAGTTTGTCACACTCTGCAAAGGTGTAGGGACAGTGACCAGGACAGAACATTCCATATGTGGTTGCAGTTTTTTTTTTTTTTTGAAGATGGGGTTGCAGTTTTACTGACACAGCTGTCCTGTTTATAAATTACTAGTACTACTTGGGGGTTGCACTTGCACTTAGGATCAGAGGTCAAAACGAAAATTTAAGGCAAAATATTTCTACTGATGCGCACAAATTTCTACGCAAATTCCACGGTTCAGCACAAGGGCAGATTCATTGGGCGACAAGAACTCATCGTTCATGCGAATGTAGTATAAAGAAGAGATCGAAAGGGGGAAGCTTTTCTTGTTTTGTACTGTGACTGCTGTGTGTACTCACATTTCTGGGCGTTGAAGAAGAGAAGCGCCTTGTGGAGCGCCTCGGTGTATTGGTCGGGGGGCGGCGCGTGGGGCTTCTTCTTGGGGATGGACTTGGCGATGATGATGGGGACGCCGATGAGGACGAAGGCGGCGACGAGGCCCCAGAAGATCCACCAGAGGAGCTTGCGCTTGACGACGACGCAGCCGAGGTCGACGTACTTGTCCTTCTTCTTGGCCTCCGGCGGGCCCAGCAGCCAGCTCTGCTGCGTCTCGTCCAGCTGGTGCATGTGCTGCCGCGCGGACAGCGCGCCGCGGTCGAGGTCCATGTTGCGGCTGTGGTCGTCCTCCGCCGCCCCGTCGGCGGCGGCGATATCGAACGACCCGCCCCACTGGTTCCCCGAGAACATGGTGGCCGCCCGCCGCTGTGGGGTTCTTGCCTCGCTCGCTCGCGCGGCTCGATCGGTGACACTGGGGACGTGGTACTCTTCTTGGCGGTGGTGGTGGGCTGAAGAACCCGGGGCAGGGTGCGGGGCGGTGGCCGGGCGGGGAGTTTTGGAGAGGAGAGGGGCGGTTGACTTTGCAGCCTTCCGGGAAGGTGTGTGACCGTGTGGGGAAGGGAGGGAACCGAGGGGTTTTCTACATCGATTTTTCTCCTTCGATTTACTCCTTGCGCTTCACTACCAACTAGAAATGGATTTTTTTTTTGTGTGTGTCGGTGTGTCGACTTGGTTGACTTGGAAAGTGAGGAGCTACTAATACATACATGTTTTACGCTATTAGGGATTTTAGAAATAGGCTCTCTATTAGCTTTGTTACTAGAGGGCTGCACAGTGAATAAGTGAAGTAATTAGTAACAAACTCTCTGATAAATGATGGGGTAGGAAGAGAGATGCCCCCACAAAATTATCTTGTCACTAGGTTTTCATGGTTTTCTAAAAAAATGCTTGATACTTACATGAGTAACAAATTGCTCTCAATAGTGATTTGCATAATTTTTAAAGTATGATGAATGATGAATAGATGTTACTTATCTCTTTATGTACTTTGAGATTAATATCACTTTTCTTAGAGAGGAAAGTATAGAAATATTTCTCGAGAACTAATGTGGCATAAGTAAGTAACAAGCTAAAATGATTGTTGGGAGTGCCCAAATGTAGTTTGCCTCACTCAATTGTTAGAAGTGCATCCGACGTAGTTCGAGCCAGTTCTTGTCTGGTTTTATAACTAGAACCTTGTATACTGTTTTTATTAGATCAAGTAATGTCTTTGCAGTTATAAAAATGACCTAATGTGCTTACATGAGATGCATTGGAATACGCTCCAAGTTACAGACTAGCTTCAATTTTAGATAAAAAGCTACCAAAAGAAACCAAAAACCTTAAAAAAAACCAAAATGAGCTGCGCTTAGGTGCCATTGGGATCTGTCCGGTGGAGACTGGCCTGCGGATTGCGATGGGACGGTCCCGGGGGAGGGGCAGTCTGGGCAGATCGCAGGTAAGTACACATGGCGACAGACGCTCCAAACCGAGTGAAGATCAGAAGAGGAAAAACCATTGCTTTTTCCATGTGTGTGTTTGGTGAAGGCATATATTCTGCATATCATGCAGCAGAGGGAGTCGTGAGCACGCACTGGCGATCGCGGAAGCTCCCATCCGCCTGCTTCCCAACGATGATTTGGCACCTGTCAGTATTTTAAGATGGTGTGTTTGTCATGCGTGCAGGAGCTACTGAAACAATGTCTGTGTCAGTAGTTTGCTCATGTTAAATTCTTTGAATACATCTGTAATAGGATGCCATCAAGACTTGGTTTGTTCAGTAGGCAGCAAAAATACAGGCCTTGGATACACGGCAGGTTCCTAAGGGCTCTCTCACCCAGCCTGCAGGTTCACTAACAGACATCACTAATTATAATCCACAGAGCTAGACGCTGGCAGTTTTATCTGCGTCAGTACTGCATAATGTAGAACTGCCATCTTCACCACCACGATCACTGCAGTTTCAGTCTGAAGAAAGAATTACAAGTGGAAACCGGAAAGATAACAATAGTATAGTGAAAAGAGTTTTTTTTTGACATGCTAATTAACGATTTAGATCAAAGCTTAACAAAAATTGCAAGCCCAACAACCATGTGCGATGTGTGTCGGTCGCTCTCTCTAGTCAAAGATGAGGGACACATGGAGTGCGAGCTTAGCGGTGGCTTCTTGCTGCTCCTCTGATTTGTTTATTCCTAGTGTCATGCATGTTCAGCCTGGCAAGAGGTTGGCATCAATTATGTATACATCGTTGAAACCTCTATGGTTGGTAGACTAGATGTGCGTATCCTCTTGCTCATTTTGTGCTGTAATTGGCTAGGCTGGCTACCACCAAGTGACGGCTGAACAACGACATTTCGACAGTAAAGTTGAAAGTAGTGTGGAGCTCTAATTGGGTGGCTGACGTGTGGGCCTCTTAATATAGTTTGACAAAGCAATTCTTGCTTAGAAAAAGCTTAGGATGCTAGCATTTGTAAGGTCTAAGCTCTCGATCAATCAGGACTAAGTGAGCGGCATTGGTTAGAGTTAATATCTGAATATGCAAATGGATTGATTAAGGAGGGAGAGAAGGGGACATGCCACTGGTCAGGGGCTAAAAACTATTATCGGGTTGTTAGCACAAGCCCGTGGGCAATAAGAAATTCAGACACCGACAAATCGGCAAGAAGCGCGAGCATATGTTGCGTGAAGAAAATTTTTGTTCGTCACCAACAGCGGCAGCTGACTTGAGCGAACGCCCTCCTGCTTGCTATAGAATCTGGAATTAATGGTCAGTGAAGCTCAGGAACACAGGATTGCGAAGATCAGAGGAACAAAGGTTGCAGCTGTGCAGCAGAACTGAGAGAACACTTTTCTTTCTTTGAGAGGAAGGAAGCACCTGATTAAGTTTTTCTTTTGAGAAAATTGATAACTTTTTTTAGAAATAACCCTCTGATATATATTAATAATTCATGGTAAAGTACATGATTGCCCAACTTTTATATTGAAAATTCTATATGACCAATGTGCTACCATCACCTTTAAATCAATGAATGTGTTGGACTTTTTTTATCTTCTTTGTCATAGACTCCGTATCTTACAATGATGTCATGATTGCCGATGATCACGATAGCAGGAAGTATATTGTCGATGATGTCCATTGAAGTATAGGACATACGTCTTGGTAGCAGTGTTCGTCGGAAAATATTAGAGGGGTGTATTTATACCTGACTTGGCCTGGTGTTGACATTCAGCATAGGTGTTGCCATCGTTTTCAGGTAAGTCGTCCGCTAAAACCCATCATGGATAAAGAAAATCTGGCTAAGAAATCACCTTGATCTAGGAAACAAAATAGAAGAAAACTAAAGAAATCTAAAATTACTTCTGAAATTCAACATGTACCCCGCCCACTCAACGTCGGCGATAACACCGAGGAAGACGAGAGAGGGACCGGCGACGGACCGGAGTTGTGGTCGGCGGCTAAGGTTACTAGCGGCGGCGGCTCTCCGTAGCGCGTACCGCTAGTGTTTAGGTGCTACACAGTACACACTTAGAACTAGACCTTTTGAGAAAATTGAGTACCGAATTGAGTAGTAGGAGCAGATTATACCAGAGCAAAAGCTATGACAACCTGATCTCGGGCTGGGCTGTGAAAAGCCCAAAAACTTTGCTTCGGGTTAGGGCTGGGCCCATCGCTACAGGACGTCCACATCTCTAACACGTCGTCCAGGTCGTCCGAGAACCGCGCCAGGACGTCGGCGCGGATCGGCACCGAGTCGTCTTCGGCGGCGGCGGGATACTCGCTTCCCCTCCTCATGGCCATGGCTTGAATCGACGATGATCTCTGTCTACTCTAGGCTCTAGCTAGTCGATCGCCGCCTCCTGCATGCCGGTCTACGCACATTAATGCCGTTATGTATACGCACTGCGAGCCTGCGACGCGCGCAACGGAGCAGGCCGATCCAGTACTGTCATGCTTAAGGCTTTCTGAATTTTCTTTCTTGAGCCGGTTATGGTCTATCTGAAAGATTGGATCCAGATGCAACAAGCTTCCTTGGCTTCTTCTGACTCGTGGTTTGACCTAAAAAAGTTCGGAAGAGCTCTGCAAATGAGCCTTATGCTCACTATGTTGTACTTGTACAGCAACAAGATGGGTATGTTCTTTTGTATTGCTACTTATAACTATGACCGATGATTTTTAACTGTTCATGAGATAGTACGGAGAAAGAGACGCGTGCGGTTTTAGCCGATCCAGATAGAATCACTACAGTATCTACTACAATCAACTTATAGACTCTGTCCTGAAAATATATTCTGTTTAAAAGCTAGTTATTGTAGATAAACCAAAAGTCATAAACTAGAAACCAAAAAAACACTAGTACTAGGATAAAAAATCATCATCTGTAAATATAAGCTATAAGACGCAGCCCGGAAAAAACCCACCCATCACACTGACAAAAATGAGATTCTCCTAGCTCCAAAAGCTAGAGAAGCATGCCCCAAAAGTTACCTTTTCAAGATCCCTCTAATTAGTGCACATCGTTATCCTACACCATTATCAGGGGTTAAATCACCATCTCAATTAAGTTATCTCATGTTTCCCATATGTGGCCATATGGGAAGCAAAGAATCTATACGTTGCTGAGGTTGCTCCTTCATCACGTTCCTCACTTCGTCCCCAATGCTGTACATTTGAGCAGGACAAATAGTAGTAAACAAGTTGTAAATATTTGAGCAAAACCTCAACTTCAGTGATAAAATGCACATCTTACGATGGATCAAATAAAAATAAAGGGTGTAAACTTTGGTGATTAGCTCTTGTTGTTTGTGGAGTCAGGAACGTGTAGAAACCCCAGAGATCCTTTCCAGGCGTATCCCTGAAGTTTTCTTTCACCAATATTTCCCAGTTTAAGCCTTGCATAGAAGATAAATTGCGTAACAGAACGAAAGAATCAATGATGCAATATCATAGCCATGGCAGGAGAACCACAAAGTTTACCTTCAATCAGAGCAGTAAGAAAAGAAAAGAGAAGAAAAGAGAAACTACAACAAATACTAGCCCCTTCGACTTTTGAGAAGCTGAGGCTGAAGAAAAAGGGCAGGAAGTAGGAAGGAAGCATGGCCTGCATTTGCAGCGTTTCATCTTACCTCAGGGATCATGCTCACAACATATCCCAGAAGAAGAAGCAAAACGAGAGCAAACACGAACAACCTCAGGATGCATGCCTCAGGAACGTGTTTGCTGATGGTCATCTAACCATCATCATCGCACAAGCACCAGCAAATCACCAATCCGCCCACCACAGCATGGATCGATGGTTAGATGACAACCAACAAAACAAGTTCAGAGCTGCATTAATCAGCGCGTCTCACTGGCTCTACGAAGATTCACGGGAGAGGAGCGAGAGAGACGAGAAGGCAAGAAACCCTGAACCTAGCCAGAGCTGGAAAACGAGAGAGGAGGGAAGACTAATGCAGAGCATATGCTCGGAATGATGCTGATGCCGGAAAAAAAAACAAGGGGCATATTCGCGAGAATAAACCATCTGGAATGTTACTGTAGTTCAGAAAGATTGGGGCATTGAGCATCTGACAATCCAAAGCCTGCTCAGACACGGGAGATGTCTGAGTTTGGAATAGCGCTGGCGGAGTACGTTACTACTTATATACTACGTAGATAGCTCATGGCAAGAATAAGAATTACCAGTGGCAGCAGTAGCAGTTGATGACGAGCTTACTACCTTACCATTACGAATGAATGATGTCAAACAATTGGCATCTGATGCTGACGGGGCACTATGTGACAAGTGACCAATCAGAGTGTCATGTCCAAGGCCGATACCTGGAAGTGAAGGGTAAGTCCCGGCAACAAGTACAGTATCGTTGTGGATATCTCTATTTGGGTCGGTTGTGTGTGCGGGCTGAGGCCTATAACTTGAATTACCGTGTAACGGTCTATTTATAGTACCGTGTCATGTGATGTGAGCATATATACACTGCACCAGTGTGTATCTGAGATGCTATCGAATTGAAAACTATGAATCCTATTCCCTAAATTCCTCTTGTTCTTCCTCAATTTCCGTTCTCTTGCGCTTGAGTTGGTGATTTTATTCTCAATTCATTGGTGTGCCGCCAACTAAATTGTAGGATCATTACAAATTTGGATCAGAGCCAGTCTCGATCCTTAAATTCGAGAATGGTGGCGAAGAAGAAAGGAGCACAACCCACACTAACAGTGAGGATGACTGCGGTGGAGGGTGAAATCGGTGAGGTAAAAGTGGACGTCAAGGATCTGAAAGCGGGGATGAGTCAACTCGTGGCGGCCATCTCTTAGAGTGCAACCAACATCAATTAGTTGACATCGTCAGTGAGTCAAGTGTTCCAAGCTGTGAAGGGAGTTGAGGAATGTTAGCCAACGGTGGATGGCCACCTGACGGAGTTGCACCAATCTATGGAGGGGTTGGGCACGCACGTCTCCACCCAAGAGGCAGCCACATCTCTGTTGAACCCGATGACCCCTCGCCCTGGTAGACAGTGGTGACATGAACTACCATGGTGATGCCTCAAGAGCTTTGGTAGCTCCTGGGCAAACCCTGGTCAAGGGTGAGCACACTTTACCCAAAACTCCAGCTACATTTGATTTGGGAGCATCATATAGTAAGGAGACTAGAGATCAGATGTATGCACCTCAAAACCTTCACAGAGAATTTAGGGTGCCCAAAATTGATTCCCAAGTTTGAAGGTGAACATCCTAAGATTTGAAAGGGAAAATGTGAAAAGTACTTTCATATGTATAATATCCCAAAGCATTACAAAGCCAAATTTGCTACTCTTCACTTTGTAGGATCTGCAGCACTATGGCTGCAATCTTATGAAGCCCAACATGAGATAGATAATTGGGTCGAACTGTGTGTAGCAATGTGTACTAAGTTTGATAGTTATTTGTGTTTCACATACATGAATGAGGCGCTAGACATAAGACAGTTGGGAAATGTGGATAGTTATTTCAAGGAATTTGAGTTAGTGATGCACAAACTTCTCACTCACAATCATACATTAGATGAAACTTTCTTTGTGGCAAAATTTACTAAAGGGCTCAAAAGAGAAATTAGAGCAGCCATTGTTTTGCATAAACCAAGAATGGTTGATGCCTCATTGTCCCTGGCATTATTGCAGGAGGAGGAATTGGACATGGAGAAAAGAAAGCCATATCACAAATCAGAATACAAAGAAGGCCACAAGCATCACCACAAGTGGCATAACAATGGTGGCAGGGGTATCCTGGGAGCTCACCCTGAAGACAACAAAAACAATGAGAAGCTACAGAAAGAAGAGAAACCTCGATGGCGGAAAAAAATTGGGTACATACATATATATACGTATATATATATATATATATATATATATATATATATATATATATATATATATATATATATATATATATATATATATATATATATATATATATATATATATATATATATATATATATATATATATATATATATATATATATATATATAAAGAAATAATGTTAAATCTGCAACTAAGCTGCTGTTGTGCAGTTGTGACATTCTAGCAGATGCAGTGGAAAACTCGAAAATAGATTTACAAAATGGCAAAATTGTTGTAACCAGTATTGAGAAATATTTTTGAACCCATACGTAACAAAATAATATTCGAGCAGCGAGCACTTTCCCGTTCGGTCACCACAATATTACATACTATTACATACTGAAAAAGGGTGATCCTATGGATTGCAATAAAGCTCAAGCGGGATTTTCAGTCCTACTGCCTGGCCAACCACAGATAACCACGCCGGTAAGTATTGCAGCGATTGATCCTTATCTGCCAATTTGGTTTCTTCAAGAAGTAACTTCATCCAGTCACTGGTTCCACAGGGATGCAAGGTGAACCATGGCCTACTTAAGTGGGGATGCTCCTGCAAGAGTGCAAGGACAATTCAATCATCCCAAGTGTGCGAGTATAAGCTTTCTGACATTTAGGGAACCAGATACCAAAGATACATTTTATATGCCATTGCAAGCATCATGTATCAACCATCCATACCTCTCGAGTAATAAACGTCCACTTTGATTCACTTAATACTTTAAGTGAGTGAGAAGGAAAGTCCTCTTTGATCTCATCTAGAGTTAGTAGCTGCCCACCTAAGGACAAGTTGCAGATGTTGACTGTCAAATAGGAAAATAAATAAAGTAAATATTCACTTATGTTCTGAAATATGCATACCATCCTGATGACCCTGAAAGTATAGCACTGGAACCTTGTAAGAAAAGCTGTAGGCAACATGGAAATCATAAACATGAACATTGTCACTAGAGCTCTGGACCTGCAAAGAGAAGGAAATCATGAATGGAGTATATGTGAATTAAGACCTGAAGGTTAAGAGCAGGATAACAGAAACTTCAATTATAAAATTTCTCTAATTTTATTGCAAAAGAACCCTCAAAATTATCTCATTTTTTTGTTGAGAAAATTGATAACTAGTACTAGTATATACACTACACTAGTTATAGCTAGTGTATGATGTGAGACCAAAGTGATCCTCTTTAGTTCTCTAGTCCAGGCTTTGTACCCTACAACCATACTGATATGGGATAGCTTCGCCTGTGGCTTTCGGTGAACGGTGAGTTGAGAAAAGAGATTGAATCGGGAGTCTGGATCGGATCATAGGGGATATTGGGGAAGATCGTGCTCGCCCTCGCCCTCGTGCGCACGGCGGGAACTGTTTGCAGCCAGCGTAGAGGCTCTCAGACGCCTGAGATAAAGAAGATTGTTCTATTGCTTGATGTTCTCAAGTTACAGTGTGTGTCCTCATATATAGAACTTGAACAATTCGACTCTGACTATCATATATAACTGATATTGCTAACAAACTCGGAATCCTAACTACTATCTAACTCTTATATCCTAACTTCCAACAATTAATACTTTCCTAACTAATGTCTTTCCATCTAAACTGAATTCGGATTTACCGCCTCCGACTGTAGCACGTCATGAGCTGTAGCTCGTCATGGCTTGTCGGTCGCCGCATTGTCACCTGGCACGGCCGGACTTTCAGCCATCGCAGTTTTAGAAGATCTTCTGGTATAATACTATCCCCAATAAAAGTCCACAACACATACAGGCACACAAAAAAAAAACTAGAACTGGAACTCCATGATGTCCATCACCATCAGTTGCTACTAGATATTTACAGTTTTTGAACGTGTGCTCATAATAGATTTGGTCTTATCCCTTTAGTACAAGTCACTGAGTCTGAGGTATAATCAACTGAAATTGCCATCTTCTACAAGCTATTTGGCAAAAGCGTTATTTATAGGAAAAAGATTATGAAGATATGACAACGGCAGAGGTTCAGAGCAATGTACCAATAAGCAGGTAAAAGAAACATAAATTGAACATGTATACTGAAAACTTACCCAAGTATCATCACCAACAATGTCTGCATCATCGTTGCTCTCCTCAGTCTGCTCCTGGAGGGAAATTGACGTTAAATGCTATTTTGACGGACCATGTTACTCATTATACAGGCAAAGAAGAAACTACCCACCTGGTTTCCTGCACCAAAGTGGTAAACTCTTTCAAGAGCTAGAAACCCCTCTATCTGCAAAAAAAATCAAAAGAATCAGTGATGACAACCTTACAACTAATCTGAAAAAGAAAGAAATCAAGGATAATATAGAGAAAAACAGGTTCACTGAGCACAACCTCAGATGGCACCCCCATTTTGCAGCAAGGTTTCCATATCCAGTCAGGAAGAGAATCATCGACGTCGATCCCACTCCACTTCTCAATCAGAGCCTTTGCTGAGGCATTGAAGTCGTCAAGAGACAGTGTCCCATCCCAAACGGAGGAGCCTCCCATTGCAAAACCGCAAAGACAAGCACAGTAACAACAACCTCTCTTGGACGGCGATCCGGCGAGCGAGGGTTTCGTCCTAGCGAGATCGCGAGGTCTCAGCAACGGAGCGCGGGGTGCCTCCTGAGCTCGGCAGTAGAATCAATCGAGGTCTCTCTTTTCGAAGGCGTCGACGCCGATTCGGAGTCGCACGCGCGCGGGCACCCTGGGGTTGCGGTGTTGTGCACGGAAACAGCAACCTTTTCGAATTGGACTTGGTGGTGGACTGCGCGGCGGACGGACGCAGTGGGACAGGATAAGCACCCGGCTGGAGCGGCCGTGCTTCCGAGGCGAGGCGAGGCGAGAGGTGCGGCGGCGTCGTGGCTCCGGCGGAAGAGTCACGGCAACGACGATAGCCAAGGAGGAGGGACCTCCTCGTGGGCGGAGACCACGGAGGTGGCTCGCATATGGCGGAGCACCGGCAGGGGATCCGGCGCCTCCTGCTACCCCGTGGCGAGGCCTCGTCCTCCTCTCAGATCTGGAGGAAGGGGTTCGCCTCCGCCGGGCTGCGCGGGCTGGGGTGCACGTCGGCTGAGGCGTCGCAGGCGTACACGCCCGGAGCGGGAGCAGCCGCGGCCGCGGCCGTGCGGTCGTCCGCCAACTGGTAGGCGCGGCGACGGGGGAGGAGGTGGCGCGGCACTAGATGGTGGGGAGGGGCCGGAGCGGCGAGGCGAGGCGGAGATCGAGGCTGCACAGAAAGGAGGAAGGATTGCTCGTTCTTGGTGGGGAAGAGAGGTTGCGAGAAGATGACCATGTTTCAAGATTTGTGCTTGGACAGGTGGCACAATCTTAGAGAGGCCTGCCTTTAGAGGTCCCGTCCCATAGGAACGTCCGATCCGATTGAGCGGTCCAGATTGAGGCGGGGGGAAGGCCCAGCGGGACGCATTGCGTGTGAAACCCTCTATTGTTGAAGATGTGTAAAAAAGCCCGTAAATTTGGATCGTGATGGAAATATGCGATCCAAATTGAATCGCAATATAAATTCGCGATCCGGAACCTCTCTTCTTGAAGCGTTAGATTGTCCATAAACGGTCCAGATCGACGTAAGCGGCAGGTGGAGTTTTCAAACATACCCTTCACTTACCCAGTATTACACTGTTATTATTCTGCACCGTCCCACCAGAGGCTCAATCTGGACATCACCAGCGCGCGCGCCGCCGCACTGTGCAGGAGCGCTCGTACGGCTTCGCTGTCGCGCCGCGACTGACGCCGACAAACGCCGAGGCTATTTCCAGGAGCCTCGCTGCGGCGGGCGACGGGGACCGACGGCATCCAGTCGTGCGTTCGCCCGCGCCGGCGGCGCACGGACCGCTGCTCTGGGGGGAACCGGGTCGGATCGGCCGTGCCGGTGCACAACAACACACGGTGACACGGAAGGACAGCGTTGCGCCCGGAGCCTTAACCTCCGGGCAGCCTGCTGCTGATCAAGGCACGTCGCCTACGTCCGCGCGTGGCGTCCACGGCTCGAGGGCACCAAGCTCTCCACCTCAATGCCACATGTGGTTTTTAAACTGTTTGTATAAAAAATTACAGAGTAACAGAAACTCACATGCGATTTTTACTAATATAAATGAAATTAGTAAAATATGTACTACAATTAACTAGTAGACCTTATCTTGAAAAAATACTCCGTTTAAAAGCTAGCATCGTAGAAAAGCCAAAAGCAGCTTTTTGTGTTCGAAAAGAATGAGCCAAAGTCTAGCTATAGTCGTTCTCTTAACTAGCTATTTTAGATCTATTCCTTACTCAATCGGTGTCCTCCTTCGTCTAGCGCCGTTCTACTTCAAGTCGTCGTCGTCTGACCTCCCTCTGACGGACCCACTTGTTGTACTAGTTCACAACAAATGGTATCATTTATTCATTTTTGCTTCCTTTACAAAGATACAATATTGTTACTTTTATAGAGATAACTTAACTTGACATCTAAGAAACAATATCTAATTTAAAGAAACAAACTAACTAAAGATAAACTTCCGAACTAACCAAATCAATCTAATCCTTAATAAAAGAAACTAATCGCGGTTGCTCCAATAGCCGCGTGAACAGTGCGAGTCGCGGTTGCTACAGTAATCATGTGAACAGTTCATGTCGTGGTTGCTACAGTAACCTAAAGTACCGCGCACGTAACACAGATAATCAACGAAAGATTGCATTATCTGCATGACAAATTCATCAGGAAGCATGTATGACACTTCTGCATCATTAGTCCACGCATGCTAGATCGAAGTTGAGATTACTATATGGAATATATAGGAACAGGATTGTTTCTCCTATTAACATGCCCAAGTGGTGACTGGTGAGGCATCTTCGATTTGAACTAGAAATATGGCTTGGGAACATGAACAATAGAATTTGAGTTACATGCTCCAAAAATGTTATGCTTCTGATAGTACCACTATTCATGGTACAGAACAACTAGCTAACCTGAAGAACCTAAAGAAATGGGTGAAAAACGACGACCAAACAGGATCCAGAATTTATGGAACATTTGGTAAAAAGATGTATATGTTATTAAGTCATGAGTTACCTGGTCCATGTCATCACAGGTCAGAACACCAAATATGCAAGGGACCCCTGTGGCAACATTAAAGAAAATAATCAATCTGCCAGAATCTGAATTTTAACTAACTTTAATCACCAGGAAACACAACAAGATGAGCATATCACAAAATTCATTGAATGTCACAAAGCACTTTGAGAGCACCAAATATACAGCTATAACATTTTCAAATCCAATACTCATTGCTTTCATTAGTCATTCGAAATGTAATTCTGTAATTACTTATATTTGTATGTTCATTGAACATCAATGATTACCAAAAATGTTTCTCCTCGAGTTATGCCTACGAACAGCTCAATACTTCTAGGTGGCAGTTGACCTTGTTAACAGGAACAAGACATCAAAGTTCTCTACTGGCATGATCCAAGGAGGCTAAGAGATGAAAGCAAATTACCAGCAGATAATCCAGCATTGAGTACACCTGATGCAGCAGAATTTGCAACAGCATCATAGTGGGTCGTGTCACCTCTAATCTGCACATCAATTTGAAAGAAGAACTTCAAAATCAAATAGCATCAGCTACTGCTAACTATGGGTTTACAAAGCATGGTCCAAGTAGGTATTACTATGACAACAGCATCACAACTAGTGGGATTTAGAAGGGGAAGTACGTAACAAACTCAGTATGAACTAGCCTTAGGATATTTGATAGATGCCTCCCCACAGGTTACAGATTTCACACAGTTAAGATATGTTAAAACCAAGAAGATATCGGTAGAACTCCACTCTCAACAACAGTTATACAAGTAAAAAGCAGGTTGTCAGCAGCATATGGCTTATACAACTTCTTGTTGGAGATTTCTTAGTTCGAAATTACAGACAGATGTGATATTTTGTACCTCAATAAAAAATGAAAAGAAAAGGTTAGGCCAAAAAATCATCATTTCAAGCAGTGTACAAACTATACAAATTTCTTATACTTTTCAGAATTACTCATTTGGTACAGTTCACCAGGCTGCATAGTATCGATTTGTATGGGGCTATAAGTAATACATCTCAAAAAGAACCTTAAGAGGGTCAACACTACCTTGCGGACATGCTGCATGACCATTAAAAGCAAAATGAATGTAGAAAAATATAAAATTCAAGTATTTAATATGGAGGTGATACCCAGCAAAAAAGCTTACCACAGCCCCGATGCAAATAATTGCATCAAAATTTCCAGACTTCCCAAGCTTTTGTGCGGCAATAGGAATTTCGAAGCTGCCAGGAACACTAACAACCTAAACAATAACTTCAATTAGAGTGAAAATTCCAAGTCTGCGAAACTTTTTTAGAAACATGCAAAAACTATATGCAGATCAGGAGTAAGGTTGTTTCTAGTCACGGTGCAGATGATGTCTGAATGTATATATGGTGCAGATTAATTTATATGTGAGATTTGTAACAAAGGTTCTACACAGAAAGCTTCCTGTTAAAATGCATATCACGCTACACATTCTGTTGGATGGAAGTAAATTAGCCTGACCCTGTTCTTTTGGGCTGAGGCTGATGGCTTTTGCCTACGTTTTTCGAGATGGCAGTGGACGGCAGAGACGCCGACGCAGATGGTGCACACAGTTTTGGTCTCTAGAACCCGTTTGGAGAATCCGCTTCAAGAAGCTACTCCGTTTGTTTCGACTTTCAGATAAGCCAAAAGTCAAAAGCCATAAGCCCAAAAGAAAAGGGCAATTATTAGACTGTTAGTGACCCTCTGCCATTATACATGCTACATGTCAAAAGTTCATCTTCATCAAAAGTGAAACGTTGATCGAAATAATTCATAAACAGAAAACCATGAAATGAGCTAGCTATCTATAAGTCAATAAATAAATCACATATGTTGTCAAGCAAAGAAAAAGAAGAAAATAATCAATTGGTCTATACAACATATTAACACAATCAAGTATATAAGTCATCCAACAAGTGGTTTTTACTCATGAAGAAAGCATTTTTATCCCCAACATTAGGAAGGAAGGCAACGAAACAATTTTCCCTCGCAGTCCACAGGCACATTAGTTATCATAGTGGTGATAACCAATGAGGTTCAAGATTACTTGTCGAAATGTCTGCATTTCAAATATGGCAATCTCATCACACAAAATAACTTCAATTTAACCAGGTGAATAAACATACATACCGTAATATTTTCTTCTTTGATGGAATATCGCTCGAATGTCTCTAGAGCCCCTTGCAGTAGCAAGTATGTGCCTATCTCATTGAACCGTGCCACAACCTGCAGGTTAATAAGGAACAATAAAGTTAGACAATTGAAAGGTAAATGGTGTCGAGAAACAGGAAAGCAACAGCTTATCAGTGAGACAGCATCTCATTTAGCAATTAGTACTACCACAGGAAATCGAAGTTTTTGTTCAGTAAAAATCTCATCAATGCTCCCATCGATTCTATGTAACCCCCAACCACTATTTCTTGATTAAGCATAATAGCACGGAAGCCAACAAGGGCGAGAAAAAGGAGCTCTCACTCACCACTCCAAACCTGAGCCCCTCGGTGTCGGTCAGCGACCCCATCAGCCGCTGGTGCCCCGCGGCGGTGGCCGCCACGACGGGGCGTCGAGAAGCCCGAGCATCTGCGACCAGCGCGGTCGGACGAGCTGCAAGAATCAAAGAAGAACAAGATCAGAAGACGGAGGGCGCCAAGAGGAGCAGCAGTCGAGACGGTAGCGGGCGCGCGCGTACGGGAGGGGGACGAAGGGAAGGAGACGGCGGCGGCTCTCGGCGCACGCAGAGGCACGTTGGATAGCCGTGGGTAGGAGGAGGAGGGCCTCGCGGCGGCGGATGATGTCGCTGGTGAAGCCGCCATCGCCGCCGGCGGGTGCAGATGAAGAACTGGCTGCTGCAGCCCTGCTCTACTGCAAAGACGTGCGCTTCGCTGTGGCATTTTGGTCAAAACCCTGCATTTTAGGTTGTACACGCCTTGCCGGCGTTGCCACCGGAACCTCCAATCCGATGAATCATGTGAAAATTAAGATGGCGTAGCCCAGTTTGCAAGTGGGAATTTCGTAAGTTCATACAGGATTCATCATGTTGCCCACCAAATTCATGCAAGAATCTAGCGTTACAATCAATCATGCTCTGTACACAGATTGAGCACGGTGACTTTTTTTTTCCTGTTTTATTTTGTTTTCATCGAGCAATGATACGGGTTGTCGACCGGCCAATGCAATTTATATATGCGCTTTGGAACAGAGCAACGCACGCTCTCGCACGGTCCATAACAAATTCCCATGGCAATGGCAGAGATGATCGCGGGATCGCTCGCCATTGCGGTCGTGATCCCAGTTCCTGCATGCAATGGATTACTTTCTGGACGGGACGCAGCTTTCCAGATTCAATGGAACAGACAAACAGTGGCATTTCCTGCTATACTAGCAGGCTGTGGCTGGTTCATAGTCCGAGCATTAGCCGCATAAAATTTTCCTTCTTTTCCTCAATATCAACATGGCTCATAGTTCATCGTTTGTACTTTAAAAAGCACGACAACCCACAGGAACAAATAAACATAAAAAACAACACAAAAAGGCCGCCTCCAAAACTGTGGCTCCAAAGCTGTGGAGGCAGGCAGCAGAGCACACATGTCGTTTCTCACTAGAGATAAAGCTAGTATCAGGCCTCTAAGCAGAAGCATCGACTTTTTGAGCTTTATTAGAAGCCCTATCATGGGAGTCGAAGTGGCGACCCCGCTTCCCACCAAAGTGCTTTCCACCTCTGTTATTCTTCCAGTCCCTGGAAAGTTTGCACATGCTAAGATGCCAAGAGATAAGCCTAATACCAAAATGCATGAAATCTGGTGTATCCTACACTCCTACCACCAATTTTGCATTGCATCACAAGCATGTAACGTTTTCAGTAGAGTTAAAACGGAGGAGTGCAGGGCTGCACTGAACCAAAGAATTCTGTATGCCCAAGTTATGAGATTTGAAAATTTTGATGGTGGATAACAATATTACAATCAGTTCCACGACTAACACCATTCCAGATATAATGTATAATTACTTTATTGTAAAGCATGAGGCTTTTCTCTTTCAAATTTCAACGCCTAGGATTCAATTTCGATGTAATATCTACCTCAGATACCTAACAGGGCTAAAACAGGGAGAACAAATCTGAGAACATCAACAAGCAAATGTAACAAACAAATAGTACCTTCCTCTGTTACTTCTACTGTCTTTATATTTCTCTTGACTGCCCTTTATTGCACTCCAATAATCCTTCTCAGCTTGGCCTGCATCATTGTGTTCAAATCTGCTGAACTCAATACTCCATTTCAATACCCAATTTGGTGAATCATTAATGTTTTCATAAGAATGATTGAGTACCAATGAAAATTATTTCAGGCATAATTTAAAGGTGATTCTGCCTAAAACTCATATTTGGGTGAAGAACTGAAGATAAATTACTTCTAACAGGAATGCTATTCATATTATCCCACATAAACTACAAGACCAGCAAGACCTGAAGATACTATAAACAAGAATCTATTTGCATGGTTGAATTAGCTAGTTCAATAGAAGCTAACAGAAATTTTATCTGAGAGAAGCTGTAGTTTTTACCAGTCACAGGTTCCAGAGTAACAATGTGGCCCTTCATAATCAAACCGCCTTCATCCGCAAGAGCTGCAAATGCACGGGCTTTTTCAGCTGCCTTAGAATCTTCAAATCGAATGTACCCTGAATCATCCCCTTTACTGAAGTCCACATACTTCAAGAAGGAAAAAAATACAGCTTGGTATCAACAAATGCTATGTGATGAAGAAATTATGTTTAAAGACCTTATAGAAACTACAAAGCAAATAAACAGAATTGCAGATGTCCTTAGCAGATGCAGCATTCTGCCAAGACAAATATGTGCTTACAAAAGCCAGTAAGAGTAAGAATTGAAAATATCAAAATAATTAATGAATCATCCCTGTATAGCTAAAATATGTTTGACTATATTCTTGGTATTGTCCAATTAGCCACATAGGTTATGTTCCATCTAGCTCAAATGAATTAAAGTATTCAAATAACATTTGCAAAATCCTACAGCAATAACCTGAATAGAAACAAAATCATAGCATGTTTGGCAGCTGATAATTAGATGAACCGGTATTTATAACAAATATTGAGATTAATAAAACTACACGATTCTACCATTGAAGGCAATGAGTACTTCATAATAAATCAATAAGAAATCAAGCTCAGCTTTATGCCCCATAATGGTTTCGCAATCTGTAGTAAACAATAGTGGGATTGCAAATAAAATATGTCTCTTCTAGACATGTTATGCATTGCATTATTGACAAAATTCAAATGGTGGAGGTAAATGTGAATAGAATATTATGATAGTAAAGTTTGAACTTTCTTATTTCTTTGCTTATTTTTTTAGCAAGCTTTGCGGCTAATTCACAAAAAAAGGGTATCTTGCAGGTTATATACTGACCTAGCATGTAAACACAAGATTGCTACCGATGATACGAAACCAATACAAAAAAGAAGCATCATCAAATATCAATTTACCCGCACGGTGCCAAATTTTGTGAAATCTTCTTTTATGTCCTCCCTTGAAATTGGTTCCTCATCCTTGTTAACAGAGTGTGCAGCTGCCCCTTTCAACTCCTCAACATCATCTGACTGCTCTTCCCTTTCATCAGTGTTCTCAGGGATCTTCTCTTCATGACCTACATCTGATTTCTCTGTGGAATAGGAAGCTTCCTTCTTGGCATTGTCAGTGTCATCCATTTTGTCCCCACCATTTTGTTCCGTGTCACCATCAGGTAGAACTCTCTTCAGCTTGAAGGCCAGTATTAGACCTTTTGGATAGCTACAACCAAATATTGATGATTCACAGAGTTAATTCGAACTCAAGGAAAAAAACACACGTCATATTGTTAGTAATGAAATTAGAAATATTTACCCTTCATCATGGCCGTTCTTACTAGGGCGTGACTTTTCATAAGCTTCCTTCCTTGCCTCTCGTTCAGTATCAAATTCCTTTCTTCATTATTTCAGCATTGGATTACAGGTTATACAATGATATACAGTTCCAAATAAAGTCAACAGTATGAAAACTATAACACACTCAACTCCTGATTCTAAAAATAAAATAAGAGGAACTGATTTAGGTATCAATCATCATGAACAAACAGTGGAACATCCTGCAGTTAAGCGAACTGCAATCATCAACTGATGATTCCCCTAGAAACTAAACAATAGAACAGCTTGGAAAGAAAGGGATGAAGAATTTGCCCAAAAATGGAAACATAAATTCTCTAACTAATAAATTGTGCACATGACGGCATGAACAAAGAAGCTTGAACTGGTAGTTAGCTTACTTTTGTTTTATTTCCAGATCTGCCCCTGCAAAAACAAGATTATTGTTCATAACACCTTTTGCTTCCTCTTCTTCTGAAAATTCAACTAAAGCAACACCACAAAAGTGCCTTTTGTCAGAAACATGTCGTGGAAGCCTCACACTGTTCACCTGTGACGCAAATAGTTCAGATACAGCACCACATAATCAGTATTTATGTTGCAAGATTCATGTATTTATATTTTTGTTATGGTAATTTCTGAATTCACCAGGTTACATATACATTGTATTCACATGTATCACCTCATGGATCTGACAGAACATTTCCAGTTCAAAAGAATTGATCTGTGCTGTGCATTACTGAACCTTGGCTTAAAGCAACAAGCACTGTGTAATCTAGCCTATCCTATGCATCAGCTTTGTATTTGCTTAACTGATGCTGGCCATGTGTGATATTTTATTGATTTTTGAAGTGTAATATACTAATATTCAATAGAATAGAGATAACATACCTTGCCATATTGAGCAAAGAAAGATTGAACATCTTCCAGCTTTACATTGTAAGGAAGCGGTGATGCAGCAATTGTCCTAGAGTCCACTTGCTCTATAATCTCATCTGGCTTCAACAACTCATTAGCTCTACCAACTTTTGTCCCTGTATAAATATAAAATTGAACAACGGTTAGAGAAGAGAATAACATGTCATTGGCACACTTCTATAGGTCCAACTAAAGTAAGCCGTATTCATTTTGGCCTAATTTGCACCATGCAGCAATCATCAGTTTTACTAGGCGAATTGGCCTTACTTTATAATGTGGATTTGGCTTACCATTAGAAAAGAGTCATGGCAAATCATCTACTTTTAATATGAACCATAAATTGAACTCTCAACATTCTGAATAGAACTGAAAAACGAAATATTGTCCTTATGCTCAGAATGTAAGCTTCTTCACCAACAAACACGGACTTTGACCGGAGATCACAATAACATTTCACATATCATGTAACAAGATCATATGCAAATAAGAAAACAAAACTTGCTTACCGTCCTCTGAGACACGGAGAGCCGAGGAACGCCGCAGCACCTCGGCGACTGCAAGCACCGTCTCCTCCGGCACGGCCTCCTGCTTCACGGCCGCATCCAGGCCTAGGTGCGACCTCATCCGCGAGAAGGAGCATATGAGAGCCAAGCTCACCACTGCCCAATCCCAAGCCCTCCAAAAAGAGCACCAAAATTAGCACCAGAACAGCACAAAGCAGCATGATCATCAAAGATGAGATGAATTCTTACAGCCATCGTCGCTCTCCTCGACGGTCCTCCGCAGGAACCCGTCGCGGGGGAGGTTGCTGTCGCTGAAGTAGAACTCCGCCTGCGGTCGAAAAATAAAGAGGTAATTGATCTTTTGCCACACCTTTCATTGCATTTGATGATTTGCCCTATGATGTCTCAATGACATGTGGGTCCAAGGCCCACATGTCAATGAGACAAATAGGGCAAATCATCAAATTCCATGTTTATGTATGGGGCAAATGCTCCAATCTCCCAAAAATAAAAGAGGGAAATAAGCAGTTTTTGATCCGAAAATAATCCCCAAATTTTGAGGGGGAACGGCCGGGATCGGGCACGGGGTAGGAGTTGCAAACCTGGCGGAGAACATGCTTGGCCTTGGCTTCGTCCAGGGCGGCGGCGGCTGTGGTCGCCATGGCTAGGGCGTTTGGGGGCGGAGATGCTAGGGTTTTAGGAGGATGACGGGAAAAAAGAAGAGGCTCGATGGAATTCCTGCCGCGGGATTAGGGAGATTGGAGCATTTGCCCCATACATAAACATAGAATTTGATGATTTGCCTTATTTATCTTATTGACATGTGGACTTTAGACCCACATGTCATTGAGACATCACAGGGCAAATCATCAAATGCAATGAAAGGTGTGGCAAAAGATCAATTACCTCGCGGGATTAGGGGCATTAGTATCGGGTTTGCTGATAGATTTTATTTGTATTTATTATTTTATTTGTTAAAAATAAATAGAAGCGGTTGAAAAATTGTGTTTTAAAATGAGCAGATGAGCAATATAAAAAGGAGGTAATTGATCTTTTGCCACACCTTTCATTGCATTTGATGATTTGCCCTATGATGTCTCAATGACATGTGGGTCTAAGACCCACATGTTAATGAGATAAATGGGGCAAATCATCAAATTCCATGTTTATGTATGGGGCAAATGCTCCAATCTCCCTATAAAAAATAATAGAGAGATACGTAAGTATGATAGGAATGAGAAGAGTGAAGTGGGTAATATACCTAGGGGTGGAACGAGTGAGCGGCCGAGCCAAACCCGATGCAGCTCGGGTGAGCAGCAGACTCGGTTTGGCTCGGCTCGTTTCTAAACGAGCTAGCGAGGGCTCGGCTCGGCTCGAAATGAGGCTCGAGCCATCATGAGTCCGAACGAGCCAAAAAGGCTCGCGGCAGATAACAGCAGAATTTCACAGATTGACATCAGAATTTCACAGATTCACAGTAGATTTTCACAGCAATTTTACAGCAGATTCACAGCAGAAATTTACAGCAGATTCACAACACTGGAGAAGATTCACAACAGATTCAATCACAACAGATTCACGCCACCGGAGATCTGGCGACGGAGAGCTCGAACGGTGGAGGTGGGCGATCAGCACTGGAGAAGACGGAGCGGCGGAGCTTCAAATTGGCGTCGGAGTTGTCTTCATCGAGCGGCGAGGAGGCTCCGGACGGAAGGAATTGGACGACGGTGGTCGGAGTCGTCGGTGAGGAGAGGTGGCGGAGTTGGAGAAGACGGAGAGGCGAGCCCGCCTCACCCCGAGCCCCGGCCGAAGTCGCCGACGCTGCTCGAGCCGAGTCGCCGTGGTGGTCGCCGAGGAGGCGGGCGCGGATGAGGTCGAGGTGCTAGTGCAGGAAGGCCATGGCCACGCGGTGAGGGAAGAGGCGCCTCGGGTCGAGTCAAGACTGGCGAACCTACGTGCGCCGATGAGGAGCTCGGCTCGAGTGTGGAGCGTGGCCGTTGTGGGTGAATGCACGGGCTATAAAAGACGAGGGCGGTGAGATTCCCGGCGAAGGCCAAGAGACCGAGGGAGAGGGAGGGGAGGTGGGGAAGGACCGGAGGAGGCGGAGGCCTAGCTGGTGGCAGGTGAGCCTCGGCGGAGGGGGATGGGGAGAGGGAATTGGAGATGGGAGGGGAGACGAAGGCATTGGGGAATGGACAATGGGGAGACTGGGGAAGTGGGGAGGCAGCAAGACGGACGGAACTCGGGAGAGAGACGCGAAACAAACGAGCCAAATAGCTCGTGAGTGGCTCATGAGCTGGCTCGAGCTCGGCTGCTTTTTCACGAGCTATAAAGGAGGCTCGGCTCGAATTTAACGAGCTCGAGCCGAGCTCGGCTCACTGTAAACGAGCTTGAGTCGAGCCACGAGCCTCAAGCTATTTTTCCACCCCTAAATATACCTGTAATCTTATGTTTTATCTTTGGAGAAAAACAATAATGGGAGAAGTGAACAAATAGTTTTAAAAATTAGATATTCATATATTTTTTTGTTCTTTTTAAGTAGAAGTTATAAGTAGAATACGAACGAGACCTTGGGCTAAGCATCCACAGATTTGGGCTTGATGAAAGGATTGGACTTGAGTTGGACAAAAAACAATTGGTTTGTTGAATCAAGTCAGCGCAGGCCGTTACTCCGTAGTCCGTACTAGACACTAGTACATGAATCGGCTAGGTTCATTTGCATTTTTTTCTTTTTGTTTATATACGGATAAATAGCATCCAGTTTAAAATTAGTGTGTTTTTTTTAAGATAGGATATACAAAAACATTATAGTATAAATTATACCAAATTCAATCGTACCGGTTAAAATTATATGTGAGTATTTTTCTATAAGTAATAGATCAAAATTTTAAAAACTCATGCCAAAGAACACCCACCACGGAGGTACAGGTTCGATGGGATCATATTGAAAATCAAAGCCAAAATAGGCGCTAAGCTAAAGTTTAGCACTAAGTTAATGTATGATCTATGGATTTGTGAGCCTTAAGCTAACTGTACTAGTCAATTGCCTCCGTCTCTAAGAACATGTCCCTAGGGCAAGATACACCGGACGAACCCATGAACTACCCAGAGCCAAGACGAAGCCTGGATTTGTTGGTATCCGACGTACGTGCTCCTGCCAGTTTCCACGTGCCAGGGGCGTGTGTGATTGTATGCACACGTAGACTGCGAACTGCATGCAGTGGATTCCCGAAACAATTGCGTTCCAAGACCGTAGTGCTATCCAGAACGGCCTGCCCGTTGCTACAACCGTCGGATCCTACGTGAAGAACCAGCGCCCCGCGCTGTATCACCACGGGTCGCTGACATGGCCGGGAGAGCGCATCTCCACGAGATAAGGGCGAGATCGCACGGGCCAACCGCGGGGCGCCACCTGTTCCCCAGTTGGCTCCCCCGGCCGCGGCCCGCCCGTCGCCGTTGCGTCCCCCAACTTGCCGTATGACGACGTCCGCCTGGTTTTCCGACGACAACGACGAGCACGTTGCGCTGTTCAATCGAGTGTCTGCTTCTGATTTCTATCTTTTGTCTTTTTACTTTTCTCTTTTTATGATGATATAGTTTTTTTGAGGGAAACACGTGTATATAATATTTTTTCTATGTGTACAATATTTTGCGTTTATATGTATAATATTTTTCGTTTATATTACAATATTTTAACATATATGCAACACTTTTCTCATGCGTGTAACATTTTTCTACCGAGAAATGTTACATACATAGACAAAATGTTATATACACGTTAAAATGTTATATACGTAGACAAAAAAATACTATAACATAGAAAAAATGCGTGAAACATTTTTCTATCGAGAAATGTTATATACACGTTAAAATGTTATGTACGTAGATAAAAAAATACTATAACATAGAAAAAATTAACTAATTTTGATTAAAACAGTCAAGTGTTATTTAGCACTAGTTATAAGACAGGTCTTTTAAGCCCAAATAAGACAGGGACGCCGTAGTGCTAGTGTGAAAAACGGGGGGAAAGCCCGTACGCCCGCGAGTTTTCACCGCGCGCACGGCGGTGGCTGTAGCATTTTACCGCGCCACAGGGCGTCCACAGCGCGGGCCCGACAAGACGCGGTGGGGTGAACATAGGAGTGGGCGCGGTGGTTGCGCGCGGTGGCAGTGGCGAACGAATTGGCCCGGGCCCGCCGGGACAGCGACTCCCGTGGCTGGGAGGGCGTCCACGTCGCGCGTTCGCGTCAAAAACCCGCGCGCCCCGGTCCGCACCCCTAGAGCTCAAATCCGCGGCCGGGCGTTGAAGGAAAGCTTGGCTGAGAATCGCTTCGTCCCCGCAGCCACTCGCAGCTGGTGCTCGACTGGGTGAGTGAGCGAGCGAGTGCGCGCGCCGGTGGGTGCCATGGAGGGTGACGAGAAGTCGGTGGGCGGGGCCTACTGGGGCCTGGCGGCGAGGGCGTGCGACGCGTGCGGCGCCGAGGCGGCGCGGCTCTTCTGCCCCGCCGACTCCGCGTTCCTCTGCGCGGGCTGCGACGCGCGCGCGCACGGGCCCGGGTCGCGCCACGCGCGAGTCTGGCTCTGCGAGGTCTGCGAGCACGCACCCGCGGCCGTCACCTGCAGGGCCGACGCCGCGGCGCTGTGCGCCGCCTGCGACGAGGACATCCACTCCGCCAACCCGCTCGCGCGCCGCCACGAGCGGATCCCCGTCGCGCCCTTCTTCGGGGCGCTGGCCGACGCGCCCAAGCCCTTCGCATCGCCGGGCCTGGGCGGCGGAGCCGGTGCGCACGGCGCGGCGGCTGCCGATGATGACGGGAGCAACGAGGCCGAGGCGGCGTCGTGGCTCCTCCCCGAGCCCGGCCACGGGCAGCAGAAAGATGGACCTGTCGGTGCCACTGACGTGTTCTTCGCCGACTCCGACCCTTACCTGGACCTCGACTTCGCGCGCTCGATGGACGACATCAAGGCCATCGGCGTCCAGAACGGCCCGCCCGAGCTCGACCTCACCGGCGCCAAGCTCTTATACTCTGACCACTCCACGAACCACAGCGTAAGGCTCTGAAGTTTATCCACACTGCATCAGCACGTAGCTCTTGATGGCTGTTCTGACAGTGTTCTGAAACTTGAAATGAGATGGATATTGTGGCGACGCGACGCAGGTATCATCGTCGGAGGTAGCGGTGGTGCCGGACGAGGCTGCAGGTGCTGCCCCCGTGCCGGTGGTGAGCAAGGGGCGGGAGCGGGAGGCGCGGTTGATGCGGTACCGGGAGAAGCGCAAGAGCCGGCGGTTCGAGAAGACCATCCGGTACGCGTCCCGCAAGGCGTACGCGGAGACGCGGCCGCGCATCAAGGGCCGGTTCGCCAAGCGCACGTCTGGTGCGGAGGCGGAGGACGCGATGGAGCACGAGGAGATGTACTCCTCGGCCGCAGCGGCCGTGGCCGCGCTCATGGTGCCCGGCCCCGACGCCGACTACGGCGTGGACGGCGTCGTGCCGACCTTCTGATCGATGGAATGGCCGCGGCGACGCGACGCAAACAACTGTAAAATAGCTTGCTTGCTTGCTCTCGCGCTAATTTTGTTGCGTGCTTGCTCTCGCGCGCGCATGCATGGCGAAGCTTTGTGTAGCATTAATTGTATGATGATTCCACGGAAGCGACCCGGACTTCCAAGCTCCCTCCTTTCTGATGATCCCTACATGTATATTAATTATCACCGCAAGCTGCTGCTAATCTGCAACTGTACTTTTACTAATCAGTCGTTGCTGCATCGCATTAGCAACTTGTCGTGCATGTTTTGCTTGTCGCTTGTAGTTGTAAAGGTATCGCATTTTGAGGTGGCCGGACGATCAAATCAGCTGGTCTTTTCTTAAATGCGGTGTATCTTTCTCCATGCCGCCATTGGATATTGGATAAGCTCTGGATTAAGAAACGTTGGGTTTGCAGATGTGCTCTAGTACTACTAGCTTTCTTGTTTAGTGGAAAATGCAATCGAGATTTTCGCTGAGTGCTATCTTTCTCACTGCCACCATCGGCTAGCTTCAGAACATATTCTAAAGTGCTTTAGAACATTGGAGAAGAAGTTTATCTGCCAGTGCTCGTTAATTCAGTACTCGTAGTAGTGCAAGTACCGAACAAACGTCGACAAACAGTTGCTTATGGGTTATGCGTTATGGTTTTCTCCGAACAATCATGACGATTTTTTCCGTCGTTTTTTCAAAACGATTTATCGGAACAAAGTTTTAAAGTGTTTTATTAAGATCATCTTTTCAAATATTTTATCAATATTTGATTTATTCACATAAGTGTTTATTGTATGAGAAAAAATATAAGCCACAGCAGAAAAGCACAGTGGCTGCAAACAATAACTTCACCTGTTTGTGGGCCGCTATTTTACCGGCAACCAAACTGCCTGGGCCAGACTCTGCCAAGCAGGGCCGTCGCATGGGCCTGAGTTGACAATCTGTGCTGCTCAGAGAAACCGTCTGTCCGTGTCTTTCCAGTCACTCCAGTCCACCATGCCGACCGGCACGGCCACCCTGCCCTATCCCAAACCCCTGCAATCCCCTCGTCTCCTCCGCCGCAACCCCCACTCCTCCGGCCTCCGCCTCCTCCTCGCCACCGCCTCCCCCTGCCGCCCAGGACCCCCACCTCTCGCCTCCCCCAAACGCAAGCTCAACTCCGCCACCATCCATGCGTCCGCCGCCTCCTTCCCCTCCTCCCCGACCCCGCCTCCGCGCCCGCCCCTCCCGAGCCCCCATCCACCGTGGCCCACGCCGGCCGCAGCAAGAAGAACAAGGACAAGCCCTCGGGCGGCCGCATCGAGGGCGGCGGCGACGTGCGGCGCGAGGCCAAGTCCCGGGCCCGCGTCCGCAGCCGCCGCCTCGCCGAGAACGCCTTCTACCGCCGAAAGCGTCGCGCCGCCTCGGGGAACCAGGCCGACGCCTTCACCGACGCCGAGCTCGAGATGATCGGGCTCGGCTACGACCGCACCGTACGCTTCATGGACGGGCCGGACGACCCGCGCCTCCGCCACCCGCACGACTGGTACAGGTTTGGTCGCTACGGGCCCTACTCCTGGCGCGGCATCGTCGTGGGGCCGCCCATCCGCGGCCGCTTCTCCGACGACCGCGTCTCCCTCATGGCCGAGGTCGCCGACCACGACGAGTGGGACCGCGTCGAGCAGTTCGACATGTCCAACCAGTTCTCAAACCGCCTCAACGAGCTCGACGCTGCCGTCGGGTTCCGGTACTATTGGGTCTTCGTGCGGCACCCGAAGTGGCGCCCCGACGAGCTACCATGGGAGCAGTGGACGCTCTCGGCCGAGGTTGCCGTCCAGGCCAGCAAGGACCAGCGGCTCGACAAGTGGAGTCTCATGGGCCGTCTCGGCAACCCGACGCGCGAGTTGATCACGCGGTGTGCGGCCTGGACGCGCCCGGACATAATATACGTCAGGCGGCCGCTGTACCAGTCGAGGTTCGAGCCACAGGAGGACTTCTTCAGCCGGCTCCGCCCGCTGGTTGATCCCGTGACGGAGAACCAGTTCTTGTTCGATCTTGAGCAGGATGGCCGGGTCATTCGAACAACCTACTTCGGTGGCCTCTGCAGGATTGTGAAGGCCAGCCCAAAGGCCTACGTGGATGACGTCGTGAATGCCTACTCAAAGCTGAGTGATGTGGACAAGTCACGGTGCCTGGAGTTCCTGCTCACAAACCATCCCATGGAGCTCCTCCATCCGTACACCAAGGAGTGGAAGGTGAAGCTAGAGGAGATGGAGCTTGGATGTGATGCGCCTGATGAGAGCGATGGCGAGGGCGGTGATGACGGTGGAAGTGAGATTATTGATATGGTTGAGGATGATGGGTTTGATGAGGGTGATGTTGAGGATGGAGACAGCGATTACGAGGATGAGGAAGTAGTCGATGCCAGGGAAGAGGTGGAAGTGGATGAAGTAGTAGAAAATAATGAGAGTGAGGAGTACTGGGATGGGCAATGGAAGAAGGCGATGAAAAGTTCTGATAAAATGGAGAAGCTGGTCAAGACTAGCATCGAGGCAACAAATGAGTATAATAAGCAGCAGATGCAACATGAGAAAGAGTTGGAATGGAAAATGGGCAGTTCGAATACAGTAGTCATGGAGCAGGAGCAGACTGAGGAGGACGAGGTGGAGCAGGAGAGTGCAAGGGGCAGAAGAAGCGCAAGCGACAGAGGGAGGAGCGAGGCGCCTCCAGGGCTCTTCCTGAGGGCTGCCGTCCGGCCATTCACTTACAGGAATCTTGTCAAAGAGATTGTGCTAATGAGACACCACATTATTGACGGAGAGATAGTTTAGTTTCAAAGTGCTAGGATGCTTTATTCAGTGTTTCAGAGCGAGCCATTTCACTGAAGAAATGTTGAGAAGTCACAAACAGGTATTGAAGAACCCTCTGCGATTCCGGCTGTGTACAATTAGCGGGTCTTGTCAATTTTGAACTGTCCTTAGGGAATAGTCGATCGTTATGTAATTCTTCCTCTGCGGAAGTTTCAATGAGATATTGAGAATAGAAGCTACTGTGATATTTCTGATAGTTTGTTCTTCATAATGAAGTTGGGTTTTGGCTTAACTCTTGTGTGAGATCCATTCTGATTAGGCTGGTTATTGGAGCAACTGTTACTATCAAAACAAGTCCAACCAAAACTCACAAGAATGGCCAAGCACAAAGGCCTACAACGAGATGGGCATGAAGGCGACGCCAAGTAAAAAAAAAGGGTGGCTGTACCCGGCAAGTTGCTTACCCATAAAAGGATTCAGCAATTCAATGTTTATCTGAAGCGAAGTGCGTAATGAGCACATGTTTCAACCAGGCTCACCATATATCTGCGAAGACTCACAGGGTATATTAGGACAAAGTTTCTCATCCAACTAAAGCAATGGCCATCTCATCTCACCGATTAAATGTGAAGGTTTGGCCATCTATAAGCTTCTTTCCCTGAAGATATTCTGAACGTCTAGTGCAGTACATGACTATAAAATTGTCCAACATCCATAGTGCAGTAGGACTTGCCATTCCATTTGCCCTTTCACAAAAGCTAGTAAAAAGCCGTGACAAGAACTGCATGCCGACAAGTTAACATGATTTCAGCTTCCCCTATAAATTCCCTGTGAGAGCCTTCAAGAATCCGCAGCGCCAACTTTACATTCAAAAGGAGCTGTAAAGCGCAGCGATCAAACTCCTATCCATGATCCAAAGGGCCCTTGCCGTGATATATAAAATCTCTTATCAAGTTTTTCAAAAGGTGAATGATCAGCAGACAGGATCAGAGGCCTACGCATGAGGTTAGAATAAACAATGGATAAGAGGGTTCAGCTGGAATGCTCTTTAGGCAGCAATAAGGAGAAAAGATTTAACCTAATGCATGCACCACTTCATAATTTGATCTTCGACCGGTTTACACGTACTCAAAATCTTCGACATCGGGAGCAGAACCTCTCGATGTGCCTTCGAGAAATCAGCGCCTTTGAGTTGACATGCTCTGGTCTACTCTCTCTGCCGACGCTATTGACAACGATCGAGTGGATGACTCGGCGCACGATCAAAGAAAGTGAAGTCGACGGAGGAACGCTATGCGCCGCACACTACGTACTCGTAACGAGAACGAGTCGAAGACGACGCCCAGAAAACTAGCCGCTGGCACCGACTAACTTTTCTGGAATAGATTTGATCTTTATTTCTGAATCATGACATGTGGCTACAAAATGCCCTCACGGCACCCCTCAAACCCTAGCACAAAAACTCTTCAAAGCTTTCTCCTCAAAAACCGTCAAAGACACCAAAAGCCGTAGGTTAACCCTTAACCTCTCTCTGCTTTTATATGCTAAAGCTCCAAACCGTGTCCTCATCAAACACGTACACGAAATCCTATCTGATTCTGAAAATCAAGGAACCCAAAACCGTTCCAAACATGGGTTTTTCAAAATCTCTAAACCTTCCAGTTATAAACACCTTTCATAACTCCTTCCAACTCATCACGTGTCGAAGCCTCTAGGACCGAACCTCCTGTAACTTCTCCACACATCATCCACTTTTGATCTCCACGTACTCCAGAGTGAGCCCGGCCACCTCGTGACATCCTTGACCGCCTGGACCTCAGATTTCTCCCTCCTAATCCCAGTCCTTTTAGTCCCATTCATCCTCGTCACCGACCATGACTGTCTCGACACCCAATTTACATATATAAAGACCAAATAACTTTTTCTCTGGCACAAGTTCTCTCCAACTTGACTGACATCAATCCACACACGTATAACATACCCTTGTCCATCCATAAAAACAAACCAAATCATCCACGACCTCAATATCAACGCTTTCCAAAAATCAGCCTCAGACTACTCAGTAACACCGGTCTGACCGCCATGCATAGGCCGGTCATACCGCTGGCCCAGCACGAGTACTCGAAGATTACATGTATTTGGGATACTCGAAAGTCATAAAAATTGTAGCACCCAAAGCCTACAACAACCGACCATCGACCAGTCACTGTAGCACCAACCATCAACCAAGCACTGTAGCTACGACCTCCGTTCAGTTACTGTAGCTTACAATCTTCGACCAGTTAATGTAGCTTACGACTTTCAACCGGTTTACTATAGCTTACGATCGGTTCACTGTAGCTTACAATCATCGACCAGGCATGATCGACCAGCTGTGGTTGTTCTGCCACGGTCGTTCAGTCGTGATCGTTCTGCCGTACTCGACCTACCGTGGTCGATCTGCCGTGGTCGATCTGGGTCGATCTGCCATGGTTGACTTGCCGTGGTCGATCTGCCGATCGGACTGCTTAACACAAGGCTAATCGGACCACCGACTATAATCTGTGGTTGAAGCCTGTCGGTCAAACCATCCAATACAAAGCGTTCAGGCCGCTTAATCTGAGTATTCCAGCAATTCTAAATTTATTATAGTACATCGATCGAAATTTTCACAAAAGTAAATTTCAATGCAACTCAAATGCCAATTATTCATTGTCACTATATTCCTGATCTGTCCACATGGTCCAACAGAAACTCTCTCCTGCTTTGTGCCAAAGCTCATTGTTCCAAATGGGACGGCCCTGGTACTGTAGCTGCAAGCAAGTGGTTGGAGCTAGCAACATCTTTTGCAAGAAATGGTAATTTTGTGTTGGACCAACACAGAATCAGTTAAGCTTTTGCTATTCTCAATTGCTTCATAAACAGAAGTTGTAAATCCAGTGATACCATAGTGCGGTGATACTTCCAGAATTGAAGAGTCTCAAGGCATAGAGATACAATGTTTTGCCCCTTCTTGTGAAGATTGGTTCTGAATTTCTGATATCTGAACTTCTGATGTTTACCCCCAGCATTTATACGGAAGCAATTAGCCATCAGTATCTTTATGTAATAAACATGGACAGCGACTGATGCTTGAGAATGGGACCCATCAGCATTATCATTCTACACTCATACCTACAGTTCGCTACAGCATTATACTTAACCCCAGTGCACTGAACATCCACTAGATTCTCGCACTCTGCCGCTATGGGATACTACACTACAGCTCTAGAATCTATGACCCATGAGGTGTAAGTCTTTGCTCCAACATTGAAGTATTGCACGCATGGCAATAATGCTAGGAAAGTTCCACAACATCGTATGCATGACACCCTCATCCTGCTGCCTTTTTTCCAAATTTTTCTATTGCAGCGGTGGCCAGTGGCCACCCAACATCTCATGTTCTCCCACAGAAGCCTTTGCCTTTTATTCGATTTGATTAGCAATAAAATATGTGAGATCATTGCATCAAAACTTAAATATCTTCTTTTTGCAACAGTGGTTTTTAAGTGGTTCAAATATAAAATCCAGCACCTAAAAGTGCATGCTCAAACTTCTCAAGTGTTTTAGGACGGTTATGCAGATAATTTTCTACTATAAAGGCTCCGAGGTCCCCATTTTGATTCCATCTTCTCTGTGTGCATCTAAAGCATAGGTGAAGCTAATGATCCACTCCACTCTTATTCCTCCCAAAAGCCACTAATGTGCTTGCTTAATTAGTATTTAAAGTATTAAACTCACTGCCTCTCTGTGACACCTGTCTTGTTTAAGATTTTTACAGCTAAAAGTTGGCCTAAAGTGGTTGGAGCTATCCTAGTGATTTGATCCAGGATCTGGTTCCTGCTAAGACATTCTATACGGCTGCAGTTGGGCATCAGAAAGAGAGGCTGCACCTGCACAACCACCAGAGATCAAAGCACCTCTCTGTATAAATCCCTGATCCTTGCCTTTTATCAGTTGCTTCTGGGGCAACTAGCTTGGCTTCTGCCTTGGGCATGGAGCTGGACAGAGGCATGATTGCCTGCGAAGAGCCGCCTTTGGAGCCGATGGACCTGCTCTCGAGCGCGTGGTGCAGCTCGGCTATCCAAGTTATTCAGACGGGACCGAAGGATTGCTCAATGGCGCTGGTGGAGAACCCTGTCATGGCGCTTGACCATGATAGGAGAGACCTGTTGCCGGTAAGTGTTACTTCAGTGCTGTAGCAAATATTTTGTCAAAAGATTACGCTGAAGGTGAAAATTGAGGCACATAAGGAACTATACCCGGGTGCTCTGCAGAAGAATGATCGTAGCTTGGTTGTCGACAGTAGCAGTTTCAGCGCGCCTCAGTGGAAATACGATGATCTGAAGGTACAGAGTCTATGTGATGTGAAGTTCATGTATATATTCTTCGATTTCGCCTGATCTCAAGTGTGCGTCTTTTTGTGGTGTTCTTTCTTTTTCAGTCATGGATATGGCTGCAGAAGGCAATTCATCCAGAGTTGGATTATGATCTCTGCCTCAAGAAGAAATGGGTCAGTGAAAGAACAATAGAGTTTATTAGCATGTTCTAGAAAATAAAACACAATCGTGATGCAAATGGAACAAATCGTGCAGTTGCAAAGCCAGAAGGCAGACACACTTCTTTCCAAGTTTCTTTTCTTTCTTTTTCTTTAAGAGGTGGTTTGTTGATTGATTTCAACTTTCCTAGTAATGCACGGATCCAGGGAATGGTGAAATATATTTGCCTATTTTCATAAGTTTCTTCGGGAGCTTAAAGATATGAACTTGCGTGCATGCAGCTCCCGCGGAAGATGGCGCCGTGGAGCGGCATCTCGCTCAAGAAGTGGGTCAAGGAGCGGAAGCAGAAGCGCAAGGAGGAGGCGCGCCTGCACAAGGCCGAGGTCCACGCCGCGGTGTCCGTCGCCGGCGTAGCGGCCGCGCTCGCCGCCATCGCCGCGGAGAACTCTGCCCCGGCGCAGGGCTCGGTGGCGATGAGGGAGACGGCGGTGGCGTCCGCGGCCGCGCTCGTCGCGGCGCAGTGCGCGAAGGTGGCCGAGGCCGCGGGCGCTACGCGGGACCAGGTTGCCGCGGCCGTCAACGCCGCCGTGGCCGCCACGGACGCCAGCAACATCATCACGCTCACCGCCGCCGCCGCTACCTGTAAGCCTCACTCACCGTTCTTCGACGACATCATGGTCTACGAAGAATTTCTCTGTCTCAAAATCATTCTTTGTGCGCCTGACAGCGCTTCGGGGCGCCGCGGCGCTGCGAGGACGGCGCGGCGGCAGCGACCATGACCAGAACGAGAGGACGGACCGGGCGGGCTCGGCGGTGTCGCAGGATGACCTCGACTTCGACTTCAACTACGCGAGGTCCAAGGCGGCGCTAGCCAAGGGTGACGAGATGTTCGTCGCGATGCCAGACGGTAAGCGCCGTCGCATAACCCCATCGATCAAATCGTACGTGCCTCCAGTCGCGTGTCAAACTGACGACATGAACTGAACGTTGCGACATCTCCGCATCGACGTCTTGCCGTACACGCAGGGAAGTGGAAGCTGCACATGGTGTCCGCGGCCTCGAACAAGAACGGCAAGGTCGTCCTGCGGGTCAAGAAGATTAACGTGGTCATGGCCTTCTCCAACGCGAAAGAGAGTAAGCGCGCAGCATGGCAGCAACAACCTCAATTACTTTCTCCTCTTCAGACGAACTAACCGACGAGCTACACGTTCATGGCGTGTGCGATCACGCGCGCGCGCGCGCGCGTACTAACAGGTGTCATCCACGACGTGAGCCCGTGCGCCCCGGAGAAGCCCAGCCGCGACGAGGACGCGACGTACCCGATCGAGGTCTCGACGAGCAAGGGCAAGGTGGAGCTCCGCGCCGACGACTACGCTGTGTACAAGAGGTGGGTCACGGCGGTGAGCCACATGCTCACGGCGTCCACCGCCATCGTCACCAGGCACGAGCCCCCGCCCCGTCGTTACTGACCGACCGACGCCAATGCAGCCGGCCGGAAGTAGCATCACGTACTACGGCCTCCGTGCCGATCAGACGTACGCACGCATGTATCGACGCTTTTCAGCTGATGAACTGTTCAGACACTACATTTCTGTTTCAAAGCTTGTGTTTCAGGTTTAATCCCCTCTCAACTGTAACGAAATTAGCCGGTCGCTGCGCAGTCCACCGTCCAGCTGGGTCTCGCAGTACTGTGCCGTGATCTTGTTTTGTTTAGTGCTAGCGTGGGGGTGAACATTGCACTGATATGTATAGCCTATATATACACCAGTGTGCATGACGTATTGACATGTACACATAAACAGTGCATCCCGAGCTCTCCTCCCAAGTCCCAAAGACTGTTCTGTTACACCGAATCAGACGATGAGTACAAGCTGCAGAAGAGACTAAAAATGGAGTATCGATCGCGGCATGCAGAGTAGTAGATGCAAGGAGGAGTAGGGCAGGTAGAGCGAGAGCCCATGTCGCCGGTTTAACGTAGGGCATTGATGAAGGAGCCCAGGGCCTCGCATCTCATGGCTCCATAGCTTTACTGAATTTAGGTACCGCTCGATTACACTAAAATAAGTTGGTTTATGGTTAAAATTATATTATAACTGATTGAAATTATATTGTAATTGATGATGGCTTATTTAGCGTAACTAAATTTTTTAAAAAATGTAAAAATAGAAAAAATGTGTTCGTCCATCACGGACAACGCAAACGAATAATGGAAAAAAAGAACCAACAAAAAAGCTAAAAAAACCAAAAAATAGAAAAAGATAAAATTTATGAATATTAAAAAATAAACCAGAAGCTCAAGCCAACATAGACGCAGGTCGGGACGCGGACAACCAAACTTGGGAACCGGACTCTTTCTTGCCATCATTGTAATACCTCGGTCCAACTTGGACCCGGAATGCTACCATTTCTAACAAATTATACTAGTTTACCAACTATTGAAAAAAAGGCATAAGTCGCACAACATGAAGAAGTTCCAATAAAACACAATCTTAAAGCTAACTGCCAAAGCTCGACATTAAAGTTTGATCATGACAACTAGAGGTGACATATGAATTACTGTTGCACGTAGGAATATATGTGTGCTACTCCCACTCATGCATATCGCCTTCACCGTACACCTAAAAACAACAACAAAATAAGAGTGAGTCTAAAAACTCAGCAAGTTCATAATAAAATAGTGTCAACAACAATAGTATTTCAGTAAACTCTGTATCTAAGATCTGTAAACACAATCTCTGTAACTATCAGTAAATCACATAGCTGTAAACTGTAAACATAATCTCTCCAACTGTTTCACTGTCTCATGTTTCTTCCATGCAATATCATGTTCACACGCACCTTTAGCTCATAACGGTATTGCTGAGTGTTCACCGGTCGATAAACCACCCTTTCCCTATCCTCTTTCATACGGTGTCTCAAACTCCACTCCCGTAGAGCGTCTACCATAGTAGGTCTTTCTTATGAGCACTCCGGGTTAGTCATATAGCTCTCATCGACCTGGAACATGCACTCTGGACTAGCTATATGACTTACTCACCTCCCTGACGCATATGCAATTTACATGATGCAACATCCTTTCAGCATTCACAATCAACTCTACACAAACTCCACTCCTGTGGAGCGTCTATCGAAGTAGGTCTTTATCTTTCCACTACTGTAGGATGCCTACACGAAGTAGGTCTTTATCTCACTACTGCAGGATGCCTACGTGAAGTAGGTCTTTATCCCGCTACTGCGGGATGCCTACACGAAGTAGGTCTTTATCCTATTACTGCGGGATGCCTACGAGAAGTAGGTCTTTATATGAGTGCGCTACACGACGCGACACTCTTTCAATATTAACAATCAACCATATGTATATCTTGTCACCATACAATCAATAGGCAAACCAGGATATTGTTTCATAAAATGATGTAAAGCATGGAATGAAAAAACAAGTACTATACATTCATCACAATTCACTATTCTACCACACACTTGTCTGTTTATCCTTGTGGGCGATGTGTGGATGGCTCCAAACTAGGACCTCCACCTGTACAAGCATCATCCCGTCTATGCGCAAAATCGACATAATCGATCCTCGTCTCACTGGACACCTTCCCACGGTCCTGGTGCTCAAACGACCATACTTTAAAGATGGTGTCATTTATATTTGTGAACGACATTGATTTGTGCACGCTTAATCTTTTCCTCCACGTTATTTCTTTTCTTTCCACTTTCTTTTCCCTTTCTTCTCTTTCTTCTCTTTCTATTCTCTTTCTTATTCGGCCAAACAGGCTTTTCCATCCATTGGCTCTTCCCCTTATATCTTCTTCTCCCTGTCTCATTTCTTTTTTTCTCTCCACTCGGCCGAACGGCCTCTTCTCCCCATTACTCCCCTCCACTCCTCCTTTCTCTTTTCCCCTAAATCCTCCCCGTTTGGATCTGGGGTGCGGCTGCTCCTCGGGCCGTCGGCCACCGGCCACCGGGATTTGGGTGACCCTCCCCAGCTCAGCATCCGGCCACCACTACCCAGCCCGGCCTCCGACGGTCTCACCATCATGGCTCGTCTAGGCCCTAGGGTTCTCTGGCACGGATGCACCAACCGACGACTCGTTGCTAATGGTCCTTCCCGCGCAGTCGCCTCTACCCCTCTGTTCTCTCATGGTCCCCCTCTTGGCTCCCTTAGATCCGGACCTGTCGTTACCGGGGTCTTCCACTCAGTTTTCCTCGACCCCGTGGCTACCTCGGAGGTTGCTGCCAAACGCCCTCGGTCACAACACCTCCGGCATCGCTCGATCTACTATCGCTGCCCCTCTCGATCCTGCCAGCTACGACTTGTCACCGGCCTGCTCGAGGCCTCAACTCTGGCTCCTAGCCCCCCTACCGACTACTCCGATCGGCTAACGATGGCCCCCAGCTCGTCGCCACGGGTCAGCCCTCGCACCGACCACGGTCATCCCTCGACCGACCACGGCCGTCACTCGGCTCCTACGGCTTCCTGCCCTGGTTTACCACCTCTACTTCGACCTAAGACAGTCCACTCCTCGCCCTTACTACAAGTGCTTTTGTTTTAGCTTATATTTCCGTCTTGCTCTATTCGTGCTTACACTCGGTCTTGGGAACGCCTACGAGCATCACCGCGATAGGACTTGGTGGGGAGACATGCGCCAGAGAGCATGTTCTCCCTTCCAAGGGTGCATGGCAGCGTCTACAGGCTCGCCGCCGATGGTGTAACATGACTACGCCGACTGTGGTGTGCTTGTGCTTTGACTGTGGCACTGCTAAGTATTCATGGTTGATGGGGGGAAAGACCTACTTGCTTGTCAAGCTATCGTCGGCTTGCTGCCTTGGTTGTCACCCTGGTTCACTCGGAGCGGTCCCAATAGTCGTCGAAAGTTCTATGCCTCCACGGCCATCATTTCCTCCCTTTCATCTTCCCCTTCTTCTTTAGCCCCTCTCCTTTAAGCTATCTCTTCCTCACCTCTTCTCTGTGTGGCTATAGGGGTGGAGGTGGACATTCGACTGGTTCTTATGGTTATGGCCGAAGTGAATAAATAAGGGATAGCTCTTTTGCTTTGGCTCTTGACTAAGGAAGTAAAAATAGAATGGCTTTCTGTAAGCCCGCTGATATTTTGTATGAGGGCTTCGGTTAAGACAGTTCTCTCTCCTTATTGTGCCATGCCAAAAATGTCTTTGCCTTATCTCTATGTCAGACTTGCCCGACGATTTTACTCCTTATTGTGCCATGCCAAAAATGTCTTTGCCTTATCTCTATGTCTTTGCCTTATCCAAAGGGGGCTCTCGCCTCTCGGTACTATGCTCTCGCATCTCTTCTACCAGCTTGCCGTTACTGTAATGTACCTGTGGAGTTGTTGATCTTACGAGTCGCATGGCGATTAACGCAGGTGGAGTTTTCACCTTCATTTTAGAGCCACCGGAAGCTTTAAACTCCCCTAAATACGCATCATCATCATCGCATTGCATGCATCAGATTAACACCTTCACTGCAGCGTTCATGAAGCAATGCCTCATCCTTTCCGCTATCATCGTCTTGGGCTCGGGCACCCGCGCTTTTCCGCCCTTTTGCACTCGCCATCTGTGACTCCATCTTCACTCTCCCCTCTCTAGCCCTCTTCTTCCCGGTACTCACTATACCCCAGCTCTTCATCTTTGGCACTGAAATGCCTAACCCAAACATCCATCGCTCTCTCCATGCCAGTTCAGGTTTTTTTGTTTAGCACTTCAATCATCTACTCTATTTTTTTTCTCAACTTTGCCCAGATGTTGTTTGTTTGCCTCAGCAAGATAAGCTAGACAGGATCTTTACACTATTAACACAAGCTTCCTTCAGTTTTCTTCTGAACAAAGACGAAATAGAAGAAAGAAAAGAAACGCACCCCCACACATCAACAAAAAAAAAAACGCCTTCAGAAATGAAAGTGATCTGTCTATGCAGTTACAGGTTGTGACTTGTGAGAAAGGAAGGATGAAGGTTAATCAGCGGAATGCCTTGAAAGTGCGCAATCTTTGTGTAGCACTAAAAAAAGAAATAATAATAATAATAATAATAATAAAAGCCCTAATCTAGATTGGCTTTAAATGGGGATCTCTCTATTCTTTTCCGTACACATCTTTTTCAGATCCAGGTTTTTTTCCCGTCTACTATCTCTCTCTCCGTGCGTTTAGAGGCGGCGCGTGCGGCGGCGGTGGTGCGCGTGGCGGCGGCAAGGTGCACATGCTCGGCCATGGCGCAAGGCGGCGGCGGCCGACGGGCGGCGCGGAGGTGGCGCAGCGATGGCGCAGCGCGCGCGCGTGCCTACCGTGGCGCGGGCGGCGGCCTAGCGGTGCACGCAGTTATGCCGCCGGTGGCGCGCAGCGGCGGTTGGTGGCCGGTGGCAAAGGCGCGGCCGAACGGCTGTTCGCGCGACCGAATGTGGTTTCACACGGCCAAACGGCGTTTCGCTCTGTCGAACGGCCGTTCGCGCGGCCAAACGTCGTTTCGCTTGGCCGAACGGCGTTTTGCACGGTCGTGGCGGCTAGCGAACATATTTCCTCTCTAGTCAAGTTCATCTTTTATTGTTCATTTATCAAATTCATCTATATCTGATCGGTTACCTTCCATTCCATCCTGTAGGTTCGCACGCAGCTGTTGATGGAGCAGTTGGGCAGTTACGCATTTCAAATCCATCGTGCAGTGTGTCCGTCGAGCGTGCTCAAGGCAAGTACCTCGTGGCCGTAACATGTCCTTTCGCACATTACCGTTTCATGATTATCTGTCGCCATTAGGTTAGTATTTGATTATTTCACTGTATTGATTGCCAGTTGTGTGCTAGTTGTAGAATTAGATAGATTCTAATACGTTGGGCTAGTTAGTGTTGTACGCTTGTAGTTGATATAATGCTCGACTATAGAATCCATGCTTAGTTAGGGATTGGAATAATGCTTAAATTATTGATAGGGTAGCGTATAAGTATGTTCAAATCTAAGGTTAACCACTAGTAATCTTTTAACATTGGTCGTCTTATTTATATATCCCGCTTCCATGATCCTTTAATTGTACATTATTGATTGTAAGCCTCGGCTGATTTAGTTGTGGTACCATTAATCTGACTAATAATTACTTATTATGTAATAAAAATTGTATGATTGATAACCTTTATGTGTCTCCGTCTAGTATCCTCTTTAGGACAGGTTTTAATACGCTATCATCAGATCATCGTTCTCCATCGCTTTGTATCACAAATTATGTATCTCCGTTCTCAACTGTATCAACCTTTTACTCTCATAGTTTTACCTCAATTCACCCTCGACTTTCTAATTACATCTTGGATAACTCACTAATAAAAGAAATGACAGTTACCTTGCCTAGGATTACCCGCATATAGGGGATATTTTCACTCACCTGGTAACGTACGAGGGGTTGTACATTCTCGTTACATAGGATATTACACCCCGTCAGCGGTTATACAGTCGAGAACAAGGGTATGACTGACTATTCTCGTATAACCGGGTATGTGGGATATGATCGCCGGCGTTGTTGCCATAACTTGCTATAACCTGCTAAATAACAATTACCTTTAATTACACTGGTTTTGTGATCTATGTCTCCGATCTATATCAGTACTTCCGGTAACCTAGGTTCATTGCCTTCAATTTGTGTCAATTATTTGCTTACGTTGCTTGTCCTTTCTATATCTTCCTTACATTGCTTGTCCTCTGCATATCTTGGTTGCATTACCTGTCTTTTACACACTATGTTACGATCATTATTGGGTACTTGCTGAGATTTCCAAATCTCACGCTTGCTCTTTCCATTCTCAGGTAAAAAACCAGTGGAGTGATAGCAACGTGTATGAGTGGGAGCACTCGAGTTTTCAGCACTGTGGCTTACCACCATTTATGTCATTTTATTTATTCTTCATTTGATTAGAAGTAGACCGGTCCCATATTTCAAATATTTATTTCAGCTTCCGTTCGTTTTCTAATAAAATATCTTTACAGTTTTAATTTTCTTATGATTTTTTTGTTGCTTTTATTATTTATTCTTATTTTGGCGATGATGTTCTATAGTAGTATCTTAGATTGGCTATATGTAGGGTGCTATACTTTGTTGGGCACATTTGCATGCATGCACAGTAGCGTTTTTAATATGTTTTGTACCATCTGACTGAACCCTGCAACGAAGTGTTCATCAACATCGCTATGGGCTATGGCCATCACCAGACAGAACGAACACTAGCCTGCCTCAGGGCTCAGGCTATTCAGAAGTCATAACTGAAATCAACCAACAAACAGGTCTACTACTCAGTTTGCATAAATCACTATTTGCTGAACCCAAGGGGAACGTATGATTATACGACAGAAACTAGCAATGTGATATCTTTTGAGAACATCTATCTGATGAATCTTCGCTGCATATTAATACGAATGGACAACTCCCACGTTTTAAAAAATGTTTTATTCTACCAATTACCCCCTTTTAGATTCTTCCTTTGGCCATCCAAAGTGAACAACTGAACATTACTCAGATCCCAGGACAGACAGAGATTTAGGCAATGAATAGCAATGCCTCAAATTTGAATATATTGGAATAAAAACATGTGAATAAACAGGTCTGAAAAACCATGCTCAATTATTAGCAAAACATGAAGGAAAGCATCACTTGCTGTTTTGCAGCGACTGCTGGAAGCATACAAGATAGAAACATAAATTCAAACCAGATGATAACAGTGGCACTGATGAAAGCAGTGGACTGGTCCGAGGAGACTCTCAAACAGAAGATTAGAGGGGCCCTGCAAATGTCCCATTCTCCCTCTGCTCATTCCACTTCTCAACCTGATTCAGCGAGACAGGAAAAGGTCATGATACTGAAGAAAACAAGCTAAGTATTGCTCCTGTTAACAGTAAAAGCTCCCCTTTATGCATTTGCAAGGGAGTTGCTTTTGAGCCAAAGAGAGGTTGATATGATCCAGCACTCCAGTGAAACATCAAAGGATATAGGAATAGATGAACTGTGGGAGTTAAATGTAAATACTACATTGAATTTGAACCCTCAGAAGGCTTCAAGTAACAGTCAATTGAAAACAAAATAGTTTCTTGAGCAGCTTAAATAGGCCTCAAGAAAAAAATGGTGCATTAGCATAACAGCTGTATGATAAATCAAGTCTTTTTTTAGTTTATGATATGGAAGCAATAGAATGCTCTCTATGTGCCTTGTTTTTCTTTTACAATGTTACGCAGTATAGTCATTTCATCAATGTCGATCATCTTGCCTGATGCATCAATTGTAACTCTCAAGCAGAAAATTCTTCCGCGAGATTTTCAGATGAATAATTTCAATGAAGTTACTTCATTGACAAGAAAAATATCGGGTTTATTCTTGCTGAATCATAGTGATTCTACATTAGCAGATGACAGATGCAGTCTGCAAACTGCTGCTCAACAGGAGCATGTTATTACTACTGAAGCATCCAGCTGACTTATAAATGTTAATAGTACAAGCAGTTATACCAAAGAGAAACACCATATGCTGATACTGACAGAAACAGCTAAGTTCATGCTTTCTGACCAAGCAATTCATATTATAGATGGCTCTTAAATCCAGAAGCAATATTCTGGATTTAGATATAGTGATAATTCAGAATGCATTTCTTACCGTCTGGCAACTTCAAGCACCTACTATTGTACAGAAAAACTAAGCTCACCCAGTTCATAATCAAGCATTCAAGCTTTCTGATATTATGCCTTTGCAGTTGAAAATAATGAAAAATAATGGTGGTAGTCATATAGGATAGTCACAGAAAGCAAAAGCACTACCCATTCTCCTGGGCAAAGAGACCGGTAGTACTTGGCAAATTTCTCACAATCAGCAGCTGCTTCCCCTTTGGCATTAACACACCTGGTTTCATGAAAGTTCAAATAGTAAAGAAATGTAATAGCATATTTTGTGCATGTAAAGTTATTGCATCCGATATACCTGTGATACTCAACATAGCGTGTGAAACAGTGCCTAGTTTGATTAGTTGTAGGAAAGCGGAAGTCAGCAGGTGCTGTTTTCAACTCAATCTGGTAGATAAGCAAAATATGAACGGGTAAGGGTGGAACAGCGCAATTAAAGCTAACCAATGTGAGACAAAATCTTGAAGAACAATTACAGGGTATGGAACCAAAAGCTGAAAAAGGGCACGAACCAAACAACAACTACGATGATAAAATTTCAAGATGTGAAAAATGGATAAGATGTGCGAGTAACATAGCTCACTTCACTAACATACACACTATAACCCGAGAACAATGACACCTTGATAAGAGTTGGGAAACCGGAAACCAGTTTTTCTCTTTGCATAAGGTGATTTAAGTCTTGCAGATTGTCGACACAACAAGATGCACTGTGCAAGCAGCATTGGCTAATTTTCCAACGGATAGCTAACCCTATCGTGCCCTACCCATCTTCCGAACTCTCTCTAGCGGTAAAGCCCGCCTATCGACGGCAGACTTTCAGCCAATATATCACGCAGTTCTTGCAGTCTGATGATGCCATACAGACTGACACCCTACAGTGGTACATCCAATGGCCAACAACACACCTGAACATGAAGAGTTCAAACTTCACCAAAATTTTCACCACTCCCGATGGACGCACCAGCATTACAGAGCCAAACAGTGTTAAAATTCACCGCGCAATCCTTCTACTGATCTAGCCCAATCCACACACCAAATTCCGTGATTTTCCAACGCAACAGCACGCGAATCGCACGAGGACGAATGCTCCAGGACGATCCTATGGAATACTTGATCGGGAGAGGGAGGGTTCTAGAAGGTTCTCTCACCTCGGCCATCGCGTGGGTTGGATGGAGGCTGGAGACCGGAGATCGGAGGTGAGGACGGAATCGCGGCGTCGCGGAGCGGAGGGTCGAGCGGAAGGGCCCGGTCGAGGTGGAGGCTTAACATTCGGATCTGGCCCGTGAGAGTTTACTAGGCCTGCGGATGGGCTTGTCATGGGCTCCGATGGCCCAAATTGCACGCCCCCTCCCTGCGGCGTGTCTCGACGGCCTCCGTTTGGCTAGAGATACCGCCGACGGCCGCTGAAAAAGAAATGCCGTCAGCTGTCCCGTCGCCATTTCTCGCCGACGAAAGAGTGGCAGCGACCGTGCACGTTGGATTTGTGCCTCCCCCAAAACTCCTGCGGTTGAGCGGACAGAATCCCGGAATCGCGCCCCCAAATATCTACTGAGACAGGCTCGCTTCACGAGGCCAAGTCATATGTGTTTTATATGAACTAATCAGTTTATCTAAAATTTTATAGACTGATGGAAAAAGACGGATAATTTATTTATACTTCAACACTTCTCCTCATGTGTAGCCTCCTTCGGTCATACAACTTGAAATAGAAATGGGTTGTAATTATTTTTTAATTACGTCAATTGGGTTTTAAACTTAATATTTTTTAGCTCTAATATTATATTAAGTTATATACATTATTCAGTTTACCTAAAACTTCATCCGATGAAAAGAAACGTACAGCCACTTATACTTCAACATATGCGCCTCCGAAAATATTCGGGACCGTGTATGCGAGAGCGACGGCACGACCCTTTCAGAGACGGTGGATCCGAGATTTGAAGAGCCAATTGGAGCTTTGGACCCTCTGATTCTCGATAAGCTCACCTGGTGACCTGCCATTGCATGCCGATGCCATCATCTTCGTCTGAGTATCTGATACAGTGACAGCCACTGCCAAGGCTTGTATGTAATACCAGTCGCTTGTTTGTGGAGGTTACTGGCCTCTCACTCTTCATCCACTTCACCCCTATCCGGTATCACAACTTACAACTGAACCTTTTTTTTCTGTAGTTAGTTTTGTTCATCGATCTGAAGAAATTATGATATATCGATATCCTTTTCCTGGTCAGGATTAGGATCCTCTTATCCGGTCGTCAGGCAACAGAAAGAAGGGTTGGTTCATCTGAAATGAGAGCTCACATCAACTCAAGATGCTTACTTCTGTAACTTGACTAAATCTTTTTTTAAAAAAAAAAAACGAAATAACTTCGTAACTAACCTAACCCAATCAAGTTCCAGGAAAGCATATACCGGTCAAAGAAACACATGCTGCGTTTTACTCGTTCTAGCCAGGCCTCCAGTCCACGAAGGAACTCTATTTTTCATTTCCTTGCGTTTAAACATTTTTGACGCAAATATTCAGCTGCGATTTAATAGTTCAGAGAAATCGGTGTGCATCCTACCGTATCCGCCAGAAAGAAAAAATTTGACCAACTTGTTCAAAAGTCGACATAAACAGTGACATCACCAAGAAAAATAGCAATACTGGCAACATCAGGAACAGCTCATGTCCTCATCTGGTATTCAGTCTACCAGAGAGGAGATATTATCCAGTTCGTACTAAATACTAGCTTCTTCTTGCGCTGCTTAGCCGCGCAACAAATTTCTCCACGCTTGTATATGTTCTCGTTTGTTCATCTCACTCGGGTTCAAACTTCAAAACCTCATGATAGTTTTATGGCGGCAAGCTGGGGCCTGGAGAAAGGAAGAGCAGAGACAAGCATATCTAGCTGTGCAGGTAAGAGGAGGCTGACGAGCCCAAGTGGTGAAATCATTGATCAGATCATTGCCACACAAGCTTAAAAAACAATGAAGATATTGCCAGCTTATCTAGCATCTACTTGGTGATGGTACCGAATCCCGATCTCTGAATTCTACCGGAAAAATGATCTTTTGCCCCAAAGTTCATACTTCATGATTAAATATGTTAAAGATCATGTGATGGTCATTTAGTGATGATGAATAATTAATATTTAGTTACATTAAAATTAATATTTATGAAAGTTCTGATCGATACACTATTATTCCTAGAGTTTTTAGGATGGAAAAGCGACGATAATCATCCACCCCCTTTGATTGTAGTATTCGATGCTACAAAATGCCCTTTATTACATTAACATAGATAAAATGTTCCAAAGTTCATGCATCAATTGACGATTTCTTTTTGAATTTTTAATCATTTTTATTCCTTGGACTCTTAAACCCAAGATGTAATGACCGAAATACTTCCAGCTCCTTCCTTACCTCCCCTTTTCTTCTCACTTCTCCTTTCCCCTCCTTATCTCCCCATCATCTCTATGCTTATTCTTATATCTTAGTTTAATTTTTCCATCATATGTTCATTTTCATCCAAATACTATTATTGCTATTAAATTTGCCATTCATCACCAAAAAGGGGAGATTATAAATTTAAGCTCCATTAAATTGGTTTTGGTGATAATGATAAATCTAATTATGATACTAACTTGTTTATTGATTATGTTATTACTTAGTCTCATTTAGATAAAAAGGTGAAAATCATAAGAGGTATATATTCGACATCACATTCTTATATCTTAGTGCATTCATCGGATCCAAAATATGAATTGAATTCTACAAATAGTCAAACATGAATATGTGCATATGTCTTTATTATATATTCTAGTATGTACACATTTAGGGGAGTTTACTCTATGTCTTGATATTTCATTAGTATTAATATATGTTCATCTTTTTATATATTTAGGATCTTTATTTTAAAATATATCTCTTGAGTATATATAGCTTGTGTAGTTCATATATACTCATGATCGGGTTGTCATCTAGTTCCTCCAATATGAATTATTTGTTGAATAAACAATGACAACCGGATGTGTAAGCTTTGATTTGAAACCTTACTATAGAGTATACAATTGTTGTCTACATGGTGTATACTCGCAATTCAATTTCTATCTCATTATTTGTTGAGATTGTCATGAATTTTCAAAAAGGGGAGATTGTAAAATCTAGTCCCTCTATTATGAGTTAATGATGAAATTTTGGTAATTGATGACAATTGATTTGTGGGCGAGCATTTTCTATGAGTTGAATGAAGATGTTATGTTGCACAAACAAGAATGATTTGGGATGACTTTATGTACTGAAAATCATCAAGTCAAGATACGAGAAGAAGATGACTTCATGTGTCGAAGATTATCAAGTTAAGAGAAGACCCGTTATATATTGATATAGTTCAAATGAATGATGCATCATGTGTTTATGTGTATGGAGATAATGACCTAAAGTAAAAGTATGACTAGTTAGAGCTAAAAATGTGTTCCTAATCTTTTACTGATCTTAGTGTTTGGTTGGAAGACCGGATTGCTAGTATAATTGGGTATGTGAGAAGTATTCACCTGTGTCATTGCCTTAACTTGTTAAATAACAGCTATCCTTAATTTCAACGTTCTAGTTTTCTATATCCCCGATCCTTATTAGTGTATCCGATAACTTAATTTTATTACACTTAACCTGTGTCAAATTGCTTGCTTTCTTTACTTGTCCTTTACTCACCGTGTTGTGACCGATGTTGAGTACTTGCTTAGATTTTCAAATCTTACGTTTGCTCTTTCCATTCTCAGGTAAAAGATCAATGAAGTGATACTGTCATGCATGGATGGGAGCACTCGAGTTTTCAGCACCGTGATTTGCCACTATTTTGTTATTTCATTTGTTTTTCATTTGGTTAGAAGTTAACCGGTCCTATGTTTTAAACCTTTATTTCAGCTTCCGCTGTTTCTCTAATAAAGTACTATTAAAGATTCAATTTCCTTGTGGTTTCTATTGTTGCTCTTATTTATTTTTCACTTTGACGATGACATTCTATGATAGTATCTCATATTGATATGTGAGGTGCTATAGTGTATGTTTGTAAGTTCACTATTGAGCTACTACTGCGCGCTTATAGGCCGTTATGAGTGACATCATTTATAATGCGAGGTTTTTCCTGGTTCGTGTAGCAATTGAATTTTTTTAATTTTTTTCGATTGCAAACAAAACCTTAAAGCTATGCATAAATCTTAGGTGTGTTCATATTGACTTCTGTTTTTACCTTCTGTTTAGAGAAGTCAGAAATCAATATAAATACTTGGCTTCTATAATCGGCTTCTCCACTCATCTCACTCTAAGGATAAGTCAGGGGTCACGGGCGCATCATGTATCTCATTCCTCTCGTTTCCGTCTTGCGCACGTATCTTCTTCTCACTTTTTGTACCACTCGTCCCTCTTTCTAAAAACTAATTCTTTCAGCCGCTACTATTTATTTTTGGCAAAAAATCGTCAGCCACATCAAAAGCTATCAGCAGAAGCCAATACAAACGTCCCTTTAATACCATACCATACGAGACTTCAAAATCTAATATATCCTAGTTATAGAAATAACCATACGGCTTATTCCTAAGGGCTTAAGGGCCCGTTTTAAAGAGCTTAAGTTTCTGGCTTTGATTGTTGGGTTTTAGGTGAAATTGCGTTGTAACGGCTATTAGTTTTTTATGAGCCTTTCAATTAAAAGAAAATTAAAAAGGTAAGAACAAAATGCAAATACCATTATATCGTCATAGACAATGCAAAGAAATAAGAAAAAAAAGACAAAAAAACCAAAAAATAGTTTAAAAAGATAAAATAAATCAAAATTAGAAATGAACGTATTACAAAGATTTTCTGATTTAAATAAACAAAAAACAAAAATAGAACCTAAAGGGAACAGGCCTAAGGCCCTGCTCGGTTTGGCTGAAAAGCTGTGTTTATGGCTGAAATTACACTGCAACGGCTGAAATTTCACTGTAGTTGAAGGTGGCTTATTTAACGTAATTAAATTTAAAAAAATTAAAAATAGGAAAAAAATATGCTAACTCATCACGAACAACGTAAACGAATGCGAAAAAAACCGAAAAAAGCTAAAAAAACAAAAAAACTCAAAAAACAAAATTTATAAATAATAAATAAGAAATCAGAAGTCAGAAGCTAAATTCCAAAGGCCTAAATGGTGCGCGCGAAATCGTTCGCAAATGCAGCTTGTGGTGGAGCTGAAATCTAAGCTGAGTAGGAGTCGGGAAAAGAAAGAAATAGAGCTCAGTAGCCGCCGGACCTTAGGTCTCTCTCTCTCTCTTCCCGATGCCATCCTCGAAGCTTCCCAGGCCTACCACGCCGAGTCAGCACCTGGCCCCGATTCCAACTCCCCGGAAACACTCACAGCCTCAAAGAAACTCCCACAAACGCGAGACCTCTCTCTCCCTCGACCCGGTCCACCGTAGCCCAGGCCCTCACGGCCGCAAATCCCACGCGGGTGGGGCCAACCGGTCCACGGGCATCCACGCGGGCCGGGTCCGTTCCTTGCGGTCACGGAAAACCCGGATCCGATAAGGGGCGCTATAAGTATCGGGCCAAATCAGGGCTTCCCGTCCTCAGCCGCACGCTTCTTGTTGCTAAGAATTCCCCCCTCCACAACCTCTCGCCGCCGCCGCCGCTCTCTTGGAGAGAAGAAATCCACGAGAGAGAGAGAATTTTTTGATATCTCGGTTCGAGATCTGCGACGAGAGGGGGGTTCCAAGGGGGAGTTTGTGAGATCGGAATCGAATCACGCGTGCGCGCTCGGGATTGGGGCTTCCGTACATAGCTTCGTGGAACTGTGAGTTTCTTCGTCATATCCCTTCTTAATTTTGGGCTGCAGTAGCATGTAGTAGATCTGTGATTTGTGTGGCATGTTGTGTATGTGCGGTGGTTGTGGAATTCTTTTACAAAATTGTCGATTATGTGATTTAGATATGCGTAAGAAAATTATTCTTGCGAGTACGATGAGTAGGATTATGTGATTTAGGTCTAAGTTATCCCTTGTTTTCTTGCTGGGCTGGTGAGTTTGTTCGTGGTTACCGTTTTACTGGAAAGATTAATCGCTGTAGCGGTGTTATTTTACTCGTATGCGGTACACAGATTGGATTTTTTTCGGGGAAAAGTACATAGATTGGAAATCTAAATCCAGGCGAGAACAGAAGTTGTTTGTCCAAGGATGACATTGCAGTCTGTTGGAATTGAATAAAATTAGATTTGGGCCTGCAACGTTGAGTCAGCTGGTTGTTCGTATAAATAATTTAGGCACATCTGCTCACAGTTGGAATTGGTTATATGATTCTGTACTTGTTAATGTTTTGGTATTCTGTTACAATTGCTTCTTGAAATCACCTCATAATTTTTCTTGTTTTCTTGTTGCATAGATAATCGATGTTCTTGTCTTGCTTTTATGTTCTATAAAAAACATACATGAGCGTTTCTTCAGTTTAAACCGTGAAAGTTTCTTTGAATATGTTATGTAAACTCCTCGTTTTCCCGTCTGCAGTAAGTTGATGTACTAATGGAGTCAAAGGGTGGCAAGAAGTCGTCTAGTAGCAGTCGTTCCTTGATGTACGAAGCTCCCCTCGGCTACAGCATTGAGGACGTTCGACCTGCCGGAGGCGTCAAGAAGTTCCAGTCTGCTGCTTACTCCAACGTAAGGATCAAACACAAAGATTTACTTCATTCCACCAGTGTATCTTCAGATGTGTTGCTGTTTTGCTAAACATGTCAATTGTTTCTTCTCTTGCAGTGCGCGAAGAAGCCATCCTGATAACCCTTTCGGCTTTCCCATCCTAGTAGTTTTTTATTTCTCTGCATTTCCATTCTGACTCCTTGCTTCTGACCAATCTCTCTGGCTAGCTGCTTCCGATAATCGACCAGTTCTCTAGTCTTGCTCCCTGCACCCCTCCCTCCATCTCCGGCACTGTATTCTGACTCACCTGCTCCAATGGCTGTCCTTTCTGTTGCTGACCCTCACCCGGTCTCAGCGATCGGGTTTGAGGGCTACGAGAAGCGCCTTGAGATCACCTTCTCGGAGGCACCTGTCTTTGTTGACCCTCATGGTCGAGGCTTGCGCGCCCTCTCGAGGGCCCAGATTGACTCTGTTCTGGATCTTGCACGGTGCACCATTGTGTCTGAGCTCTCCAACAAGGACTTCGACTCCTACATCCTTTCTGAGTCGAGCCTGTTTATCTATCCTCATAAGCTTGTGATCAAGACCTGTGGGACTACCATGCTCCTGCTCACCATTCCAAGGATTCTTGAGCTTGCTGAAGAGCTGTCTGTGCCACTTGCTGCTGTGAAGTACTCTCGTGGGATGTTCATCTTCCCTAGCGCACAGCCTGCTCCCCACAGGAGCTTCTCTGAGGAGGTTGCTGTCCTGAACCGCTACTTTGGTGGCCTGAAATCTGGTGGCAACGCTTATGTGATTGGAGATCCAGCAAAGCCTGGCCAGAAGTGGCATATCTACTATTCCACTCAGTACCCTGAGCAGCCTATGGTTACCCTTGAGATGTGCATGACTGGACTGGACAAGAAGAAAGCTTCAGTCTTTTTCAAGACTTCTGCTGATGGCCACACTACATGCGCTAAGGAAATGACAAAGCTCTCGGGTATCTCTGACATTATCCCGGAGATGGAGATCTGTGACTTTGACTTTGAACCCTGTGGCTACTCCATGAATGCGATCCACGGCTCTGCACACTCTACCATTCATGTGACCCCTGAGGATGGCTTCAGCTATGCCAGCTACGAGGTTATGGGCTTCGACGCTTCTGCTCTCGCTTACGGTGACCTCGTCAAGAGGGTCCTCAGGTGCTTTGGCCCTTCAGAGTTCTCTGTTGCTGTTACCATCTTTGGTGGGCAGCGCCATGCCGGGACGTGGGGGAAGAAGCTTGATGCTGAGCCTTATGACTGCAACAACATGGTAGAGCAGGAGCTTCCCTGCGGTGGCCTCTTCATCTACCAGAGCTTTGCCGCCACCGACGACGTTGTTGTTGGGTCGCCCAAATCTGTTCTGCACTGCCTCGAAGACGAGAATGTGGAGAACCTTGCCCTTGCGAAGGACGGCAAACTGGCTAATCTTCTCTCGTGGGGAGAGGATGTGTTGGAGGAGGACGGAGTGTTTGATGAGTAAGACGACGGGCTTCTGGTGATGATTTGCTGTTCCGTCCGTGGAAATTTGTTTCTGATTTGTTGTGGTTGTCGTTTTGGTTATTCTGTGAAGCAGCCGGCCAGGCTATTATTAGTACTATCGTTTGTAAGCATGTGTTCTGATGTTGCGACGTATGCTTTGAAGTCTGAATAAACTAGAAGCTCTAGGTGGTTAGCTGCGTCTACCACAATGAGCGTATGTTTGGAGAAATGTTGTCAAAACATATGAAATAAGTATTATTTGTTGTGACATTTTTTTTGCCTTCACTACTGATTTGTATTTGTTATTATATTGTTTGTCAAATTTTCAATGCTGGTGGATAAAGGTGAAAGAATCATCCAACCGTCTAATACATTCTGGGCTACTGATTCTTTCGATAGTAATCGTGCCCCTCCTGACTTTCTGTTCGTCGCTGTTGGCTATCTCGAATTTCAGAAAGTCCTTTTTTATGTCAACTTTGATGCGCTCTCCCTCCGTAGGGCACTCCCGACAGCGCTTTTCACTTTTACCAGAGGCTTGCCATGTCAAAATTTAGAGTCTTGCCATATCAGAATTTAGGTATTGTGGAAGGAAGAGAGAGAGAGAGAGGAAGAGAGGACAGTTGTTACTCGCGAGTAGCAAGTAACACTCGGACGAAAATACTGTTGAGGAACCACCGCTGATGAGTCTAATTCGATCGATTTTTCTACTATATAAAAAACAAATCAATCACAAAAGACACAAAAAAGTAGATTGAAACACAGAGATAGGGGGAGAACTCCTGATCTTTCTTTATTGTTTTCTCTTTCTCATGTATGTACAAAATAGCTAATAGCACTCTATTTATAGCTTAATGGTGATGTGTCCACCATGGACCAAGACTTTAAGCCCAGGCCCAGGTTTCCTAACACTTCCCCTTAGGCACTCATCCGACACGTTCATGCCTATCAAAACTAATAAAAATCCAGTGGGAAAAATTTGGATAAAGAGTATATGGTTGATGCTATGCTGCATTGCACGAATTGCCTCATTAAAAATCTTAGGAAAACTCACCAAGGAAAAAAGAGTACAATCCTCCCAATTTCATTTAATCTTCAGGATTTATTCTTTGGGTACTCGATCTTCGTGATCAAGTTTTAATAACGAGCTTGAGAAAATCTCCCCCTTGAATTCTGCACTTCTCTAAGGCTCATCATTTCAATTCTTCGTACGCATCTTTCAAAACTAGATGCTAGGAGTGACTTAGTGAATAAATATGCAAAATTTTCACATAACTTAGTATGCAGTACCTTAATTTCATCCATCTTTTGCAATTTATGAGCATAGAAAAACTTGGGTTGATATATTTTGTGAGATAACTCTTCATGTAGAATGTCTGCACTTGTGCAACACAAGCTGTATTATCTTCATAGATAATCATGGGAGCTTGCATAATATTTATCCTACATGACTGTTGGATGTGGTGAATCATTCATCGGAGACAAGCACATTCTCGTGCGGTTTCGTACAACGCTATGATTTCTGAGTGGTTCGTCGAAATCGCTACAACACTTTGCTTAAACGATTTTCATGAAATTGCAGTTCTACCACACAGAAATACATAGCCTGTTTGCGGTTGGGTCGTCTGCCCAAGCCCGAGTGTGGAGTGTCCGACTGCCCGCCCGTGATTCCATGCCTCCGTGAGGCACGTCGCCGTGTCGGTAGTCGGCGTGAGTGTGTGACTACGTGACTGCAGACTGCGTGAGGGCACTGATGAGTAAGTACTAATTGAGACACCGAGTTATTGTTTAACTGATGTAAATTATTGTTTAATCGATACTCGACAGTAGCCATTAGGCATTAGCCGATTAGCCAATTTATTTAATCAGTTGTTGACTGGTTGTTGTTTAATTATTCTTAGATTTACAAAAATGGAGAGCGAACTTTGCACAGATATTTCTCAAATAATGCAACTAGCAGTAACCCTGTAACTATAGAAAACAGACCTGAAGCAAAAAAAGGTTCCGCATGAATTTAATCCAGATGATATTATTAACTTAGTGGTATGTTTTCATTTCATTTTTAATGTTTATAGACATTCATAATTTAATATTGTGTCACTATATTTGATATTTCTTAGCTGCAGATGGGTACTCACATATTTATGAATATTTGGAGCACATTATCCATTAGCAAGGTACTAAATTTATTTTATTGTATATTTTCAATTTGTTCTCTTCCTATTTATGTATGAATTTGATATTCCAATAGCAAAATACTAGTAATTATAATTTTAGTATATTTATATTATGTTATAGTCTCAACGGTAGAACTCCCCCTCTATTTTCATCTTAGATTCGTCACTATCTCCAACTAAACTAACACATCCTAAACCTGTCTAAGTGGACAAAAATAATCAAGAAAAATAGACTACCTTCAGGCGTCACTTTTTTTAAACACGGAGCTCGCAACCAAACAAGCCCTAAATCTCAGCTCGTTCACGGAGTATCCTATTCCTGGATGTACAAGAGATCCAAGAGTGACAGGTCCAAGAGTGACTTGTTCCAGGTCCAGAATGATGCTTGGCTAATTAGGAGGGTAGCGTCTCACTTCGGTATCTTCGCTGCGAACAAAACATAGCAGCGATATCACGCAGCGACACGCTTAAATCTCTCTTACCGTGCCGTCTCTAAACAAGAAAGTGCTATTACATACAACCCCTGTGCCGTTCTATCGTCGTTTCAACTTTCAATTGTGCAGTGTGCTCTGACCCATCAATATTCAAGAGCTAAATTTAGGCCATGTTCAAATTTGCTTCTATAAACTTTTTTCTACCGTAAATAAATTTTCTGTATTACTTAACTTTCAAAAAAATATCTTTTAAAGATATGGTTTATTAGTCGATTATAGTATATACTATAATAACTTTATTTATATCGATCAAAATCACGTGTAAATATCTCTTCGTAAATTTCTCTATAAATTGTTACTATTCAAAAGTTGAATTAAAAGCTATCAGTTAAGCAGCTTTCTTGTGTTGTTCAGTTGATTCCGTTGGCATGAGTACAGGCCTCGATCTCTCCGTCATGGTGCGAGAAGCATCTAACACGCAAACAAATACGTACGTGGCTGTTTCGTTTATAGTCGAGACACGTACGTGGCCCTGTTCATTTATTCGTTGCTTTGTGGCTGCCACTGGGAGTTGAGATGGCGATCTAATATTCTCATACGGTATGTTTAGATATCATCCGAATATTTTTTTCTTAACTATCATTTAGATATGAGACTGTTGGATCAGAGATCCAAGACCCTTTTTTTAGGAGTGGGATAATTGTTTTGGAGGAGGTGAGAAAAGAGAATTCATAGCTGTTGAATTTCTAATTCAATGATTACAAATCTGAATGATAGTTAGAAAGAAAACATCCGAGTGAGTTATTTCTCATATCACCAAATTTTGGTCGATGCTTTACTTGCTGCCATGATACGCTGCCTGCTTCTAGATGAGAGCTCGTGCCACATTTCTGGGGAATATGCTCCGGCGTGTTGCCACGCCGGCCGGGTCAGTTTTCTATGGAGCGGCCTGCGTGTCCATATCTCCTCCCAACCGCAGAGAGAGAGAGAGATTCCAAGCGCATCAATTCCCTTCTCTTTGGCCGAACCTGACTCGGTCTGCATTGCATGAACGCGTACGAAAAAATATTCCCAAGATTTGTTCGGACGCCGGCCAGCCATCCCCGAGGGAATCGTGTGAAAGTGTCCCGGACGATTGTCCAGCCATGTCCCTGTTGCATGTGAGATTGGGCGGCGAGTCGATGCTGACTATACGGGCGGCTAATGTCTGTCCAGTCTAGGAAGAGTCGTCCCCAAGCTGCATTACGATTGGAAGAGCTTGCTTGTAAAACTGGATACGCGTGTAATATTTTAATTTTAAATTTTACTAAAAGATAAATACAATAAAAAATTAATAATGTGATTAACAGAACTAACAGTAGATAACTCATTGTATTTTAAAAGATACACGAGAAAAATATTATAACAGAGTCGATCGACCACACGAACGACTTACAGTGGGTTGACGGAGAAGAGGAAAGCAACGTAGAAACAAGTAGTCGTGGAAGTAGTTGACGTCGAGAAAAAGACAAGTAGTTGCGCAGGTCGCGCTACTTAGAAACCTTATTGCTACTCCGTACCGATTCTCTCTGCGGCAATAGTTCGGAGATATCACTCATCATTCTCTATGGTACATACTAGAAAGAAGAGTCGACGGGATTTAGACGGTGCAGCACTATAACACAAGTTTACAGGAGGAAGAAGAAAAAGAAGTCGAAGAGGCAGTGGTTCAACTCATTTTGTTTTACATGTCTCTAGGCATACATATACACATGCAGACCGGTAACTAACTTGATTAATCCGATTTTTACCCACTGTTAACTAATACGATTAATCAACTATTTACCTATTTTATTTTAGTAATACAGTTCTAAATCATATTAGTTTTGAAATTAAAGGATACGAGATACGAGCCTTGTACTCGTATAGCCTAATTTCTAGCAAGCGGTACTCCACCGGAGTTGCATTCGACCGATCGTTTGCAGGAGCTACCATCTTTACAGAACCACAGAACCAAGCTAGACAAAAGCCCCCTTACCCGTACCGTGGTGGGGTTCGCTCAAACGAACGGCCCGCGTGGCAGCATTCCAGCCCAAGAGCCCAAAACTGCTCCGAGCCGTGTAGATTAGAGCAGACAAAGATAAGATCGTCCGTGTTGGTAGCTTTTACTCTCCGCTCCTGTTACTGTGGTCCATGGATCGTCATCATGGGCAGCAGGGCATTGTAAATTTCGCAGTGCGCGCGCCATGTGCCAGTGTGCCCTCCGTCCGAAGCCATGATGCAGTGCTTCTTCAGTTCAGTTTCCTGCCCTTGGTGGTGTGGAAACTCTGCCATATTCTTTTTGGCTGTGACTTGTGGCTTTTAGTTGCGGTTTATGGTTTTTGAACTGTTTGTACGAGAAATTATAGAGTAACAGAAACTCACATGTGATTTTTGCCTATATAAATGAAGTTAATAAAGTATGTACTACAATTAACTAGTAGACTCTATCTTGAAAAAACACTTTGATTAAAAATTAGTTACTGTAGAAAAATCGAAAAATAGCTTTTAGAAGCTGAAAAGAACGGGGCTGGCTCTCTGATCTTGCGTTTTCTCTCTCTACTCTAAATGTACAATGCTACCAAGCTGTGTTTTTCTCTACGGAGACAAAAACAAGTGAATTTGCATAGGAACGTTATCTAGTAGTAGGCTTAGGCAGCGTTCGATATGGCTTAAGCTTATTTTTACACTATTTATAATTTCGTCTTTTTTAGAATTTTTGACTTTTTTTGAGTTTTTTTGTCGGTTCTTTTTCTCATATTCGTTTGCGTTGTCTGTGATGGGCTAACATATTTTTTATATTTTTCAATTTTTTTAAATTTAATTATGTTAAATAAGCCTCTGTCAGCTACAGTGTTTTTTCAACCAGCTACAGTATTTTCAACCATAAGCTTTCAGCCGAATCGATCACCGCCTTAGACATCCGAGTAAAATTTCACTGTGCTTAATTTGGACGCAGATAAAACGCACGCCACCCTCCACATAAGCTTGCTTTAGATTTCCTCTCTCCTTTTCACTAAGCGATGCCACCTACACCTCGCCGACGCATCGCCGAATCATGAACGAATATATCATCACCAGCTACAGCAACAAACGAATCAATCTCATCCTCAGCTCGCTAATTCGATCGCTATATATGTATTGTACCCTGCCCATGATCGATCTCTTGATCAGCCGTTGACGCTGGAGCAGGACCGCCGGATCTCGCCGACGGCGCCGGTCTTAACGCCGAGGCCCGTGAGCCTGGCGAACGAGCCGGCCCAGCTGGCGAAGAAGCTGTCCTGGCTCTGCGCGAACGCCGCCACCTTGGCCCTCGTCGTTGCGTTCTGCACCAGCACGGCGTCCGTGCGCAGCAGGCCCCGCCCGTCCAGCAGGTTGCCGAAGTACCGGTTGTCGAACGCCGACGCGGAGCCGTCGTCGCAGTCCACCGTCGCGCTCGCCGACACGGTGCCGTTCGCCGCCGAGCACGCCCGGATCAGCTCGCTCGCGTAGTCCGCGTTCATCGAGCCGTCCACAGGCACCGTGCTTCCGTTCGCGTCCGTCCGGAAGCGCTCGCCGAACGTGTTGCAGTGCGCCGACCCGATGGTGTGGCCTCCTGCATGCGGCGACAGATGACAATGTACTTGCAGTGAGAACGTGAGATCAAATTACGTGATAGTCCAATGCAGGTTGCTCGAGCAAGTGTGTGTGTGTTTGTATACCTGAGAGGGTGACGAGGTCGTCCAAGGTGAGCCCCTTGTTGGTGAAGCTAGTCGCCATTGCGTCGACGGAGAAGCCCGTGTCGATGATGTTTGCTCTGACGTTGGAGGCCAGCGAGACCAGGCCGTCTCGTCGACCCAGGGAGACGGGCACCGCCGGCCCTCCGGTCTGGTTTGCAACAAACATGCAAACATCAGTTCATGAATTAGTAGTACCCAACATTTGCCATTTCAAGTCCTGTGCAGTTTCAGCTAAGGTGGGTTACTGTTTTAGTCTAGAACCTAGACTATTCATGCAAAAGCAACCATATTATTGTTACCGTCATTTCAGTAACTCATTTACTTCTGTGTCAGTGACATCTAGAGGCTATAGGTGAAATGGTGAATGTTACTGCAACTCTGCAGGTCTGTAATTAGCAAAGGCATAGAGAGTACATTTGTTCTAAAGTTTCAGAATTCCAATTGTGTTCACTTTACTTTGCCATTGTCACCCTTAGGACCATCAATCATGTGCCACACAAATTATGCACATGAAAGGGGCAGGTCCCAAACATGAGATTAATGGATATAGAATTATGCCCACTTATCGGCAAGTTCGTCATGGTCGCCCTGTCCCATTGTAGTTGGATGTAATCATTAGACTGACTTACTAATTCCTGTTTTGCAAGGTTTAGTCATGTCTATACGCGACCAGGAGCACTCGATTCATCAGATGCTTAGATCTAATTTTTGCAGCATTTAATGTTGAGAGTTTCTCATGTCCTATGCTCACTAAGTATTTATGCTTATTATCATTTCTCTAAGCAGATTCATCTAAGGCATCAAATTAACCATTAGCACATCTCTGATCCGAGTAAATTGTAGAAAGAGAAAGCACAGACTGCAGCAAGTGTATGAGAGCAATGGGTTTGAGTAGAGCTAACTGCCATGCTACTTACAAATACGACAGCATCTCTTGCAGCAAGGACGATAATGTCACTGCAAGAAACAGTCGCAGGGCACAGGACTTCAAGCAGCCTCTTGGCTGAATTGATGACATTGAACCCGCCAAGTGAGAGGTTCGCAGGATCGGTCCTCTCCGTGCCGGTGCCTTCTATCAGCACCGACGCATCACATCCCTGAGATCAAGAAAATTACACTCTTGAAGTTATATGCCATTGTGCATGCCTGTGAGTTTTCAGAAACTTGATGAGCTGCAAAAGCAAGATGCTGCAGTTACATACATGCAGGTTGTCAAGGACTACATTATGTTTGGTTACCAGTAGGCATGCACAATGAGGTCCCATTAACCTACCCAACTATTCTATATCATTCAATTGATCAGAGGATGGAAAGTTTGAATATTCTAACATCATTAGAGTATGCAATTGTTGCTTCATAACCATTCTCTTGGCCCATTAACTTGATGTTTTCTTTTCTTCAGGAAACTAGTAATTTTTCATAGACAAGACAATAGAATGAGAATGAGCACTACTTTATTTCTCGGGTGTACCGCACTGTAAGTAAGAAACAGAAGCGAACCCCCACCCCCCCAAAAAAAAAGAGAGAAAACAGTTCTTGCCGATTTGGGATAAATTTACATTACTACATCGTTTAGCTACCGCAGCCATGGCTGAAAATACGACGAACTGACGAGGCAATTCCCCAGTGCCATCACATCAGGAAAATTGAACACCCACTCAATTTAAGCCTAGATCTAGCACATGGATATGCGAAAAATTAAATCGGAATATGATCAACTATATTACAGACACACATTTCACCATTTGTTTGCATGTACCGATGGACATGGTCGCAATGCCAATAACACACATTTGCCAAGTGCCCAAATGCAAGCAGTAGACAAGTTCACACATAGCCAGGACAACAGAAAATACCCCTTAATTTCGTACCTCAACAAAGCAGTCATGGAAGAGCATCCTGAGAAGCTTGCCGGGGATGGTAGGGTCCAAGGTGCTGGCCGACCTGACGACATCCCTCACCGCCAGCTCCACGCCCGGGCAGGAGAGGGCGTAGAAGCTAGGCGAGAGTCCGCCCGAGGAAGACGTCGGCGGCGAAGTGTTCGACGGAGACTGTGGTGGAGTTGGAGGAGGAGATGGTTTCGGAGCCGGCGATGGAGACGGCAGCTTTGGGGCCGGGGACACAGGAGGAGATGGTGGCTTTGGCGGCGCCGGCGATGCCGCTGGTGGTGATGATGGTCTTGGAGCCAGTGTTGCAGGTGGAGATTGCGGCTTTGGAGCCGGCGTTGCCGCAGGTGGAGATGGTGGTCTTGGAGCCGGCGTTGCAGGTGGAGATGGTGGTCCTGTGGCCGGAGTTGGTGGTGTTGGAGACGGAAATGTTGGCTTTGGCGCCGGTGATAATGCGGCTGGAGATGGCGGCTTCGGCGCCGGCGTTAGCGCCGGGGACGCAGGAGGAGATGGTGGCTTTGGCGGCGCCGGCGATGCCGCTGGTGAAGATGATGGTCTTGGAGCCGGTGTTGCGGGTGGAGATGGCGGCTTTGGAGCCGGCGTTGCCGCAGGTGGAGATGGTGGTCTTGGAGCCGGCGTTGCAGGTGGAGATGATGGTCCTGTGGCCGGACTTGGTGGTCGTGTAGACGGAAACGTTGTCTTTGGCGCCGGTGATAATGCGGCTGGAGACGGTGGCTTCGGCGCCGGCGTTGGAGATGGCGGTTGTGATTGCGAAGAGGCGGCTACTACGAGCGTTAAAAAGATCAACACCGAGCAAAGAACACCGCATTGTTGCCTCTGATCCATTTTGGAGGAGAGTGAGGGTATAGCACGAGTAGAACGAGAAGCTCGTGAGCTCGCTTCTTCAAAAGAAAAAAGCTTCTGCAGATGAAGCTCATGAGCTAGCCCACGAGCTCATACCACACAGCGTGCAAGAACAAGCTAGAGAGATGGGTCGAGACAGACTTGGTATGGAGAATCTAAGGGGGTGCTTGGCATTAAGGACGGGCAGCAACCAGCAGCAGCCGTAATGGACTCGGTAGTGCGATCTATGAATCGCGCCCAACCAATGCTACGCACGGTGCTCCAACCTGTCCTATTTTTAGTTTATAACTGTAGTTTATAATGTTTAGGTAAGATTTTTAAATTTTAGACTATTCATGACAAAGATTAAAAAGAGAGATATTCGTTTGCGATTTTAGCTAGTACAGATGTCAGTTTTTAACTATACTACAATTAACTTGTAGATCCTAACTTAAAAAAATCTTTCGTTTAAAAGTTAGATACTATAGCTAAAAGTTAAAAGCCTCTTTTAGAAGCTGCAAAGAATAGATCCTTTAGCTTAAGTTATTAGCGTATCTTTTGTGTAAAATTATACTATAGCGGCTGTTAGTCTTTCTAAGAAAAAAAATAGAAAATCATATTATATCGTCACGGACAATACAAAGAAATAAAGACAAAAAAACTGAAAAACCAAAATAAACAAAAATTAAAAGCCAACATTGACTTCTGACTAAATAAGCCAAAAGCTAGAAACTGTGGGACCATATCGCAACTCGCGAGCAGGAGTAGTAAAAAATTGGAGCTTCTTTTCAGGTTAGACTTATGATTTTTTAAATAAATAAATATGATGACTTTTTATTGATATTTTAAAATAATTTTTTAAGATGGTTTTTTTAAACCGATTTTCTTTTCGAAACATCTTGTCTGCTTATCTATATCCATTTCGTTGGTATAAACACGCGTGTGAGGCTCCATCGTCGCAGCTCAAAAGCGCTCACTTATTAATTCACATATTAATTGCGTCATGCATGAATGCAGGGCAGTGTAGGTCATGCCTGGTGTCCGCTTAATTCGGTTGCCGTACTAGCTAGTCCGTCCCACACTACACACAAATGCTTCGCTTAGCGCCCCATTAATCGCGAGACTAGCTAGGCCCTTGATCCCGGTGGTGTTCAGTTCGGCTTATTTTTGGTGACTTATGACTAAAAATACTGTAGCTGACTGAAAAAAATATTGTAGCTGACAGATGCTTATTTAACATAATTAAATTTTAAAAAATTGAAAAATAGAAAAAAATGTGTTAGCTCATCACAGACAACGCAAACGAATACGGGAAAAAAGAACCGGCAAAAAAGCTCAAAAAAAGCCAAAAATTCAGAAAAAGACAAAATTATGAATAGTGCAAAAATAAGCCAGAAGCTCAAGCCATATTGAGCGGTTACAATTACGGTGAACTATTATAATATTTATAAAGTAGTCAATTAGCTTTGTAAAGATTGCTTTTTATCAGAATTGATTGAGCGGAAATTAAGGTTTTGGGGTTTATGTTATGGATTTATGTATGTTGACCTGAGTCGTTAGGCTAATGTTGTATTATGCATGTCTTGGCTAATGTAGGTCAAGTTGTGAAAAAACTTGTGACTAGAAACATATTCTTTGTTTTTGGATATGCAAGATCGCTTGGAGTTAACTGTGGTCAATGGCGGTGATCGGGGTTAGACTCATGGTGGAGTTGAGGCACAAAACAATCAAGGATGCGGGGTGAGACGGTGAGCTCAAGTATGGCACGAGAAAGGTGGGAATTTTGAAGGTGAGTTCGAACAGCAGGATACGCCAGGTGGCTTGCACGAGCCAAGTGAGCTATGGTTCGGTAAAAATAGGATGGGAGAGACTTGGTGGCACGTGGCAAGCTAATGGTATACCTACACGTGGCAAGCATAGTGATTGCTTGCAAAGGAAGGTGTTGACCGGATCAACAAGGGGTATTTTGGTACTTTGACCAAAATACCGGAAACCATTTTGGATTAAAACCGCGGCGTATGGACGATGCGTTGGAGAGCGGATTAGGTTAAGTTCGAGCTGGTTTGATCAAGGCAGATCAATGCTAAGGATTTAGCGGATATGAATTTACGCGCTTTGAAAAGCGTCCACACGATTCCTTAGTCATGCGACTGAGTAGACCATCAGAGTTTGTACAATTTGATTTGGACTGATATCGAGAAGTCCCAAAAGTTGACTCCAAGTGACCCTGCATATCTAGAGAAAGAAATCATTTCTAGGCACAAGTTCTTCACAACTTGATCCACATTAGCCAAGATATGTATCATGCAGCCTTAATCCAATGATCTAGGACATCACAACTCTATACATGACTCAAATTCTAAAACCCTATTTTTCTAGGAAGATCAGTAGTACCGCACCTATAATGTTGGTACTACCATACTGTGGTACTACTACTTTTTCTGGTACTTCCAGGAATCAATTCAAATCAAAAGCAATCTTTGCAAAACCATTTGACAACTCTACAAACCTTATAATGGTTCATCACAATATTATCTTAGATCTTCTCACATGGTCCTTCACTAAGCTCTAGTGAGCACCACCTTAGGCATTGTTTTTAGGTTGTGGCTAATATTTTTTTTACTGTGGCCAATGTTTTTTGTCTATATTTTTCGAGAAGGCAACAGGTGGCGGAACATCGATACGGACAACACACATAGTTTTAGACTCGGAAAGATGTTTGAAGAAACGGCTTCGAGAAGTCGTTCTGATTATTTCGACTCCCGAGAAGCCGAAGCCAAAAACCACGAAAGAACACGGTCTTATGGTTCTATTCGTATTAGCTTTCGCTTCTAACTTCTGCTTGGAAAAGCAAAAAGTCAATACAAACAACCAGCTTTTGGAAGTAGCTTCTTTACTCCTCTCGCTATTGTCTCGCTCTGGGATAAGACAGTGGGTCAAGGGTGCATCACACACTCACTCCTGCTCCCGTCATGCGCACAAATATCTTCCTCATTTTCTCCACTAGGTATGTCTTTCTTCTTAAAATCGCTTCTTTCAATTATTACTATTTATTTTTAACTAAAAATTTTAAAACCATAGCTGAAAAATATTCGTAAAAGTTAATACCAACGAGCCCTAGATCGTCCTTAAAATCACGGCTTCCTCTTAGAGAATCTTGTGCAGGGCTGGCGTTGGGCGTAGCATGTGGATCTAGTGTTTATTGATGGCGAGAGTAATGGAGTTGGATGCTTGGTGTGCCGCAGTAAATGGGGCGGAAAGACGGAGCACTGCCATTAATTGCAGCATTTAGTTCTGCGTCGCGGTTCGTTGGGGGAGGGGGCCGGCCAGGTAAGAGAAGGCGTGTGTAGCGCCATCTCCGTCTCTGAGCTTTCAGACCGCGCGGTAACGTGCGTGAGGAGCGAGGACAGAGCTTGGCTTCGGAGTTGAGCGAATGAATGGTGCCAGTGGTTTACTTTCAAACTCCGCCGGCCAACTACCCGTGTGTACGCGTGGGTCTACTGGTAGAAGTGAATACGGCCGTGGTGGCGGTAAGCTGGCTAGCACCGCACTTTGTTGGGGTTTAAGGGGGGTATTTTAATCGGACAAAACTAATGCCTTTTTTTGTTAGAGCTTTTAGTTTTGGTTGAAATGCTAGAGTTTTTTAGTTTTGGTTGAAATGCAGTAGTGACGATTGAAAGAAATAGTTATTAGAGTAAAATGGAGATAGTAACATTGGAATAAATAGTTATTAGAATAAAATTTAAAAAATAGCTCGAATACATGGAGGAGATGACAGAGCCCCATCAACGGTTTTTGAAAGTGGCTTGGAGAAACCACTTTTGGAAGCAGCTTTTACAAACCGAATTATGCAAATGGACTTTCGATTTTTCGAGTTAGAAGTTGAAGTCGCACACTAATAAATTATGGGCATGTTCATATTGACTTCTGCTGATGGCTTTTGGCTGCGGCTAATGAATATTAGTGGTTGATGAATAGTAGCGGTCGGTAGAAGTGGTTGATAGAAACAGCTCATAAATAGTATTGGCTAAGAAATAGTAATATGTTATGTAAGAAAGATGTTGCAACGAAAGACGCTACAACATTCAGACTACCGTGCGACTTACGGAAGCGCATATTGTATTGGCTACTTGTACTTACAATAGGAAAGCGTATATTGTAATGGCTAATGAATAGTAATGGCTGATATAAATGGTTTTATAGAGACTGTAATGTTTATATTGATTACTGTTTCTAAAAGTAAAAATAACTTATAGAAGCCAATATGAACATACTATATGCTACATTCACTGGTATACAATTGGTAAAGGCATAATGTGATATGTTCTGTTGGTAACACAAACCACGGGTCATGCGTACACTTCCATCAATACATAGATTAGCATAAGACAGAAATTCCAGGAGCGAGAAAATTGAACTCAATCGCGACCCCCCCCCTTGCATGGGTACATGCGCTCGCTGCCTAGGTGCACATGTAATCCGATGACAAATCGACATCCCAATATTATCTGGAAAAATAATAGTAAAATCCTAGCGAAATTATTATTCTTTTTTCCCCTCAAAATTCAAGTGAAAACCCCCGCGCTCCAAGTTTCCCCTAACATACGGGATGCCATGTTTAACATGGTACAGTTTTTTTCCTGGCGGGCTTCGATTGGGACGGTTAGCTTCATTCCGGCCCAATCTCGGCCCGGCCTGCTCACAACCAGGCCGAGTTAAATTGGGCACGCAATAAGCCTGGAGTAGTAGGGTTTATTCCCCAATCTAAAAAAAACTAGGGTTTATTCCCTGCTTTTGCTCAAAGCTCCGGCCGATTGCCGAGACTCCGTCCCCGCGCCTTGCCTCCCGCCGTTCCGCTCGTCCAGCCTGCGGAACGGCTCGACGTCCCCCGCGCACGGCGGCTCGTCGGCACGGCGTCCTCCTCAGGCAGGAGTGGGGGAGGTGGAGCGCCAATTCCGAGCCTGTTGCTGTTTTCGGCGAGCACTAGAAGAAGCGAAAGAGGAGGGATGGTGGGCGCGGCGAGCGAAGGCGGCGGCGGCGGCGGCGGCGATGGGGACGATGGCGAGTTGGCCGGAAGTTGGCGGGCGGAGGAGGCTGTAGCCGGCAACCGCAGGGCCCTCGAGGCTCTCCGGGAGCTCGTGATGTATCCTTCCCTCTACGCCCGCGAGTCCCGCGTGCTCGGGCTCAAGGTATTATCACCTGCCCCCTTTTCCTTCTCCCATCACTTCAACATCTAATGCACCTTCGTTTAATCAAATTGTGCTCCTTTTGTTATGTGAGCTTGCAGTGGCCCAGAGGATTGCTGCTCTACGGCCCCCCTGGCACCGGAAAGGTACTGCATTTGCAATGCCATGTCTTCGTTCTAGCGTAAATCTTCACCAATGTGTTGCCTAGATTAGGTTCATGTACAATTCGCTGTAATCTGCTGTTTATTGTACTTAGTGATATAGCAATCGGCAAGTGCTGAACATGTTAGCGATTGTTGTTTTTTCAGACGAGCCTGGTCCAAGCTATGGTTCGAGAATGCAATGCCCACCTGACAGTGATCAAGTACTGACTCAACTCGATGACAGAGAGACCTGAAAATTTAATCCGCCAAACATACTATTATTAGGTCTATGTGTTGCTTTTCATTGTATTTTTGGACATGATCCTTACGTCTTTTGTTAATGTGCCTATGTTGACAGTACATATTCTGTGCATAAAGCCCATGCTGGAGAGGGTGAAAAGTTCCTGCGTGAAGCTTTCTCTGAAGCATATTCTCAGGCATCACAGGGTAGACCAGCCGTGATTTTCATCGATGAACTGGATGCCATATGTCCACGTCGTGACAGTAGGTAAGTTTATTATGTCTTTTATGTTTGTCAAAAATTGTTTTCTTAATGCACTTTTCACAGGAGAGAGCAAGAGTCCCGTATTGTTGCTCAGCTGCTGACACTGATGGATGGTAACAAGAAATCGTCAAAGACGCTCCCTCACATAGTTGTTGTTGCATCAACTAACAGGTCAGCCTGGTCAGGAAACGCGGGTTGCATGATTTGTAATTTCTGTTTTTAGTGGCCATGTTTAAGAGCCTTACCAGCGGGACATGATATTAGTCTATATGTCATCTCATGGAAAGTAGTTCTATAGAAACAATAGCTCATTTCATAAAGTGTAGGGTGGATGCCATTGATCCAGCATTGAGAAGGCCAGGACGTTTTGACTCAGAGATAGAGGTCACTGTTCCTACGGTGGAAGAACGGTTGCAGATTCTTAAGGTAGCATAAATTTACTCTTAAGGTAGCATAAATTTACCATTTGATGTCAATATTCATTTTGTTTTTGTCTGTTTCATTGATGAATTTTTTGTTGCGTAGTGCTTCGTACTATCCGGTTGTATGGTTAATTTTGCAAATAACTATGTTTTTGATACATGGATGTTGTGAACTAGCACAATAAAGGGGTAATCATTCGTCGGAGAGAGATCGGACAGCGACGACTTGAAGTAGAACGGCGCTAGGTGAAGAGAGCATCGATTGAAGGAGGAATAGATCTAGAATAGCTGATCAAGGGAACGACCACGGCTGGACTTTAGGGACTAGGAACTTGTTTATTCATCTTTGTTTCCTTCATAATGGATATGTGCTATCCCTTTTATAGGAATGATCCGACTTGACTCTAAGAAATAATCTATAAGGAAACTTATCTCTAACAATTTAATCTAATAATAATTTGTCTAACTAATAGATAATACCAAACACCTAATAGATAGATTTTTAAATAACAAACCATACATAATAGATAGATTTCTAAATAACAAACCATACCTAATACAAGCGATGCTGCAGTACTTGCGGTAAACAGTACTGCTACAGTACCGTGGTGAACAGTAGCACTGCAGTAACTGCGCAAGTAACATTGCTTAGAATCTCTGTAAAGCTCTGTAGTTTATGGTTTTGTTCACTTGTCACTGCTTGATATTATGTGTATTCAGCCTAAAATGTTTGTAGCGTAACATAGCAAAGCCTGCATTTTTGAATCCTTGAACTGATGTCATGATTTCTTTTACATAAGGTGTAATCTTATGGACCTTAATCTTTTTTAGCTCTATGCCAAGAATCTACATGTTGATGAAAGTGTCAATCTTCAAATTATCGCTGCATCCTGCAATGGCTATGTTGGAGCTGATTTAGAAGCTCTATGTCGAGAAGCTGCCAGACTTGCTTATCGTAGATTATTAAACTCATCTGAGGGTGAGAAGGTGCTTACACTAACCATGGAGGATTGGGAGTCTGCTAGATCTCAGGTCAGACCAAGCATGACAAGAGGGGTAACCAAAGAAGTTCCAAGTGTTACATGGGATGACATAGGAGGTTTGAAAGATCTAAAGGTGTGATATATCTCAGTTTAGGCTTTCTTATAATCGAAACCTGTTGTGATGGTGGTTGTTCCTATGCTTCAGAAAAAACTTCAGCAAGCTGTTGAGTGGCCCATCAAGCATGCTGCTGCGTTTGCTAGACTTGGGATAACACCAGTTCGTGGTGTGCTTTTGCATGGTCCTCCAGGGTGCTCAAAGACCACCCTTGCGAAGGCTGCAGCACATGCTGCGCAAGCTTCTTTCTTTTCTTTGAGGTTTGTTGTAGAACAATCACTGTGTGCATGTTTTGAATCAAATCACAGCTCACTATTCTGCTATGTGAAAGAGTCCATAAATTTTATTTCAGTTGTGATGTTTATGTTTTAATAAGTATTTAGAAAATGTTGTTTAATCAAGTAAAGCCCAGTTAATCCCAGATGTAGTGAGATAGTGGTCAGAGGAAGGAAAAGAACATGAAGATTTTATTTCTCAATTCTCATAGTATTTAGATCAAGCTTAGCATAAAATGAATTTTTGTTGGTTCATTTAATTCCTGGTATCCTGAAGTTTGCATAAGCTTAAACTAATGAACAGAACACCTTAGCCTAACCACCTTCAATTCAAGATGCATTCCTTATTGAAGCTCATCTAGGTTTTCACGTATATAAGTATATTTCCAACCAGTGGTGCAGAATTATACTCGAAGTATGTTGGGGAAGGTGAAGCTTTGTTGCGCAGAACATTCCAGATGGCACAACTTGCTGCTCCAAGCATTATATTTTTTGATGAGGCTGATGCAGTTGCCCCTAAAAGGTATGCACTGAGATCCTTGTGTCTTGTGATATGGAACATAAATACTTGGGATATGCATTAAGTAGTGTGTAATTTTGGTAAAACTGAACTTGTAAATCCATCATGAGAATGGATATGACCTTTTATAGCCTTCTTTTACAACTATCTAATCATGAAACTTGCATTTGGCACGGTGCACATCAATGTAGAGACCTGAACATGTATTAGGAGTGTTAACATATTTCCTAAGAAATGGTTCATGAATGTTCTTTTTTTATGAGGAGCAGCATTGGTTTATGTGAACTTTATTTGTGCACTTGTGAATCTTGTTTTCATTGCGAACTTCCAAGAGTGCCAGTTTTGCAATGAAATAACTCGTACTGGGACTTGTACGACCTTGCAGAACTGATCCTGGTAGGAACTCCAGTGGCAACGCCACAGTTGGTGAAAGACTCTTATCAACTTTGTTGACCGAAATGGATGGTTTAGAGATGGTTACGGTACTTCTTAGCTTGCTGATAGTTTCCAACATGATTCTCCTGAGCATATCTACCTGCCTGTTCATGAAAAGGGTATCTTGCTTTTTTTTCATTGCAGGGAATTATTGTATTGGCTGCTACTAATCGTCCCAATGCAATTGATGCAGCTCTTCTGCGTCCAGGGCGTTTTGATATGGTCTCTCTCTCTCTCTCTCTCTCTGAAATGCACATATACAAATGCTTACCATAACTTTCTATTGAGCTGCAGGTGTTGTATGTTCCACCACCAGATGCGGAAGGTCGACATGAGATACTACGCATCCATACACGGAAAATGAAGTTGGGGGAGGATGTGGATCTTTGGAGGATATCGGAGTGTACCAAGCTATTCACTGGAGCTGATCTCGAGGGCCTATGCAGGGAAGCAGGAATGGCAGCACTAAGGGAAGATATGTCAGCATGTTCAATACATGACAGACACTTCCAGGCCGCACGAAGTTCATTGGGTCCATCTCTTACAAAAGCAATAGTTGACGAGTACTTAACTGCCGCCATCAATGAATCAACAAGGAGGAAACATTAAAATGCTTTTTTTTTTTCTGTTTTGTGTTTGAAGAGCTTGTATCACACAAGCATGCTAGATCAGTCCAGCCTAGGATAATGCAATTGTCGTTCGCATGTACGACTATGACATCATGGAAAAGTCATGTATGGGTATGACGAGACATGTCCATTAGCCCATTGGTAATACAAAACTCTGTTGGACGCACTGTAGTGCAATCTTTAGAGAAACCATATTTGCTGCAGTACTAGGCAAAAGTTTCATCGAGCTGTTGACAATATATGAGCTGTTTCAGACTCTTAGTTATTCTGTTTTGTGTTTGCCCATTGCTAATTTTATGTACTACTGTCTGAATATTATGTCCTCGGTTTCAAACTTTCATTAGCTGGGGTGGCTTCTTTTAGGTTCTGATTTATAGCTTAAAATTTTGAATTCTGACTATTCGTAAGAGAGCGCAAAGAGAGATACTCGCGTGCAATTTTGAACACAATCAACTTATAGATCTTACTTTGAAAAAGAAGTTACTGTAAAAAAACATAAGACCAAAAGAATCTACACATACTATGTACATGTTTCTCCTCTGAGAGTAATGTGCGTTGCTCCCATACGATAATAGCGTGCAGCAACACCGGAGTATGTTCCTCAAATTAGATTTCATCGTAAGAACTAAGAAAATACTATTGATGAGGATAGCAAGGCAAAGGTGTAGTTACAAACAGAACCTACAAAAATGAACGCTTCTGATCAATTTGAGCACTCGCGGAGCAGAATGTGCCCTATTTATTATCTATCAGGTACCCAACAAGACAATTTTTACGAAGGGAAGAAAATTTGCAAATATGGAACTAGCAGAGTACCAACGTTAGCATCTCTTATACATCTTCATCCCTGTAGACTAAGAATGCACTGGTCTTGCAGTAGCTGGATGCCAGCGTCTTCCCGGAGGAGGTTGGTGGCGAGAAAGCGCATTGTGAGATCCCTAAAGTCTCGCCTTCGCTGAAGCTCTTCCTGCAGGAGACGAATGGTAGGGGCAATATTAGGAGAGAAAAAAACTTAAGTCTTGCAAACAGCTTGCAGAGCATAAAGGAAAAAAATTAGAAAAACAGACAGATAAACCAGGGACATTTGCAGTGTGATGTCAGTTACAAATAGTTTAACAATATTTTCCACAACCTGCTACAAACTGTCTTTGTGCAAACTGGCATTGCATTCTATGTTGCTATGATATCTCGTCGCGAGAACAGGGCTTGCTTGACACTGATGCGATATCAAGATACGTTTGAGGAATGCAGAACATCAAAAGGATACTGACTCTATGAAACAAAGTAGGCAAAATGCAGAAACAAGCTTAGAGAACGTACCTTGCAGCATCCATTAGCTGTGACCCTATTCGCTTTCTTCTGCGTGATGGCACAACCCAGATGGCTCGAAATCCACAGAGCGCGGGAACAGCTTCCTTTTCACAAATTATAGCACCAGAATCCCGGTACTGTTCTTTGTTCTTGTCAGAATGATTGTGCCGTTTTAAGACTTCCCTCTTAAACCTGATTTTTCCAAACTCTAATGTATGGTTTATTTTCCCTGATTCAATTTTATTAACCGGCACATTACTGCAGTTTTCCACTGTGGAGCTCGGGATAACTGTGTGTGCTGTTCTTATTGGTTCAGTGACAAGGCATCCCACAATCCTCTGACAAGATATGAACAGATAAACCTATGCAACAAAGATGATTTTATTACACAGTAAGACAAATGTATTGCAGAGATACTGTCATATGGGAATTAAGACTATGTAAGTTACCTTGCAAAGCTTATGAAGGAGCTGACCTTCCCCAAATCCCAGCTCCTGCTCCAGCACTTTGATCACCTCTTGGACCTGACATATTTACATGGCATTACATGGTTTGTATCATAAATCCATGCAATTTGCATCTGCATTTCTAATGTTTGTGAGATACACGATTGCATTTCTAATGTTTATAATGTAAGTACATGACAATATATGGTTTGTGACACAGCTCAGGGTTTTAGCAGTTACCACAAACGCGTATAGATTACGGCTATCAGTAAACTACTATTTACAGTCTGCATTTCTTCAGGAAGTCATATATATTTGAACATAACAGTGAGTTGGGCAAAATACCTTGCTGTTCCGTGTACAAGAATTTTCACCTGTCGCGAGAATTATCCGGTCCCCACCCTCAGACCTTGCAACCACAGTTTCGTTGCGCCAACCCTGCAACTCGTCGATTAGAAACCCTTCACAGAAACACAATAAACAAGGACAAGAATATTGCAATTCACAAAACAAGCGGAGTGATGATACCTTGAACCGGACACCCTCGAAGTAACTCTTGTGGTACGCCTTGTGAACCTTCTCGTCGTTGTCATTCCCGCGGGCGTACATCATGCCGCAGACCGAGCACATGTGGAGGAGAAAATTGGACTGCCCCAGCTCCAGGTGGAACTGCGCATAGTTCCTCTTCTTGTTGAGGACCTTGCCGTCCCCCGCGCAACTCTTGGGCTTCTTTGCCTCCGTCGCGCCACTTCCTTCCCCACGCGCATCATCGCCACTACCCAAATCAACAAACAATGGATCTGTCGGTTTACAAACTTGAATCTGGAACACACCGATTTCGGGTAGAATGATTAAAGATTTAATCTACAGAATTATTGGAAGCGCCGACCCCCATCCAAACACTGGAAATGGACGATGACAAAATCACAAATCAAAATTTTCAAATTGGAAGGTGCCAACGTGTTTATTCTTCGCATTCTTTGACGACATGATGTAGCAATTCAACACCAGATTCGAATCCGGCAAGATTTGGTACCAGAAGTAATCAGTTTTAAGGGGGGAAGAGAAGAAGACGAACCTGTTCGAATCCGGTCCGGGGGCATGCCGCTTGAAGAACGCACTGATCTTGGGCTGCATCGCCTCGCGTATCCTTCTCTCCGATTCTCGTTCTTCCCTCTGTCTCTCTCTATCTCTTCGCTTGAAGAACGAAGGAGGGAAGAAGAGGCGGCGGCGACCGGCGAACGAGGCAGCGCTTGGTGGGTTAGGGAGCACGTGGGACGGATCGACGGTGGAGATGAGGCGATGAGGCCGCGGGCGGAGGGGATCGGACGGGCAGGAATTGAGAAGGCCGTCGCGCGGGTTTTCTGAAATGCGGATGTGTGATTCGGGCGCCAAAACAACCGCCGAAAATGGTAGACGTAGGTAATTCGGCAAAAGGAAACAGATGCTGTATCCAACTATCTGAAGGGGGAAAAGGTCAAATTGTTAGGGCAGTGACCTACTGACCTCATATTAGTCCAGTCGGTCTATTGAATTAAGAGACTCATTAAACATGCAACCATATGGTTAGCCTAAAAAGTTTGTTATAGAAAAATTGCATATTTGTATCTATAATTGTAGGCCTCGATTAGAGTATTTACGTAAATAACCTACTCATAGCTATAAATATATACATTAGGGCTCCATAAAAGGGATTCCTTTTTTGAGAGAAAAGCCTATGTAATAGATTATCCACTTTGTATATACAATTTCTACATCTAATCTCCACGGTCTCTTAGGCTTCGGGCAGCCCCTCTATGGCCTCCCCGTAGCCCTCGTTGTTCACTATTTGATCTACAAACACAACATTTAACACCATCTGTGGGGATCGATGTAGAAGCTATGAGCCGAAGAAAAGGTGTTCGGACGCAATGGCACCAAAGAAGGCGATAACATTGGCCTCCAAATGAAAAAGTAGTATCGTCGTCGAGACCGCTACGACGAGAGCAAGGGAGCCGGTCTACGAAGGCCTCCCGCCCCATGGCAACGACACATTGCCACGGTGTCGTCTAGGGCCGCAACAGGTAACGAAGGTGGTTTCTCGGTAGATGTGCCAACGATGGAGCAGGAAGCATCACGAATGGAGGACCTGACCGTAGCGCCCGATGGAAACGTCGAGGTACGCATCGCCCAAGCAAGGGTCTCCACTGACATCGACACTGTCGCCGTCACCACGCAGAGAGCGGAGGGCGTCCTCTCCTCCGTGTAGGACACGAGCGGAGGTGCCCTTGAGGTAATCGGCAGGACGCTGCAATAAGAGTTAGCGGATCTGTGGAGAACCACGCGAGAGATGCAGGAGAGTCGGAGTTAGCCGACTCCAGCGGTGGCGGTAGCGGAGGTGGCCGTAGAAGGGGCGAAGAGTCACGAAGCCAACGCTAGGGCCCATAGTGCCCCTCAGTGGGTGGACCTTGAGACCCCGCCTACACAGGCTTGCAGCAACGTGCCTAGCCGAAAGGTTTCAAAATGGCCACGATGGAGCCATAGAAGGGAGACACAAACCCTCGTGAGTTCGTGTGCGTCTATGAAATGACCATCGAAGCGGTGGGGGAGACGACTCGATGAAGGTGACGGGTTGCTACTCACTCTTCAAGGAGTCACATTTTCCTTGTTTTTTTACTATTGCCCCAGTTCGATGTACGCATGAGAGCAGACCTGGGATCTCATGCACACCAACTTCCAATGCAACTACGTAGAGCAGATCAATGCTGATCAACTCTTTGCAGTGAGACAAGCGCCATGGGAGAAGCTGCGAGCATACTTCAAACGTTTTGCGAAGGTCCGCTGCCAAGTGAAAGACATTAACAACATGACCATTATCAAGCAGACATACACTTCTATGATGACCATCATCCAAATGACCCACATGAACTATGGAGATTAGCGCTTCAAGCGAGAACTTTTGAACTAGTCGAGGGCGTGCTATACAAGCCTGGCGTCTGTGCTCCACTGTTACGATGCCTTTCGCGTCGAGAGGGCTAGGAATTCCTCACAGAAATTCATGGTAGCCTATAAGACTCGTACATAGCCCCATGGGTCCTCGTCGGGAAGATATTTCGGCAAGGCTTCTACTGACCCACAACAGCTTCGGACATCAAAGAGCTGGTCAAGAGTTGCCATGGATACCAATGGATAGAGGAGATTCTCCCATGCGTGTGTCAGGGTCGTTACGGTCTCCATTGTCTTCGCCGTTGTGTCCACTCACACCATGGGAGTGACTGCCACTCATGATAGGGATAGGATGCTTAGGCATGGCGGGGCCCAAGGCTTCACATGCATGATTCATGCACGAATCGCCCGATGTAGTCATAACGTGAAGGCTATGCTCCTTGAAGATGTCAGTGCTAAAGCACAAAAATTTATCCGGACCCGGGGGCATCGCCAGCATCGTCAGCAAAGGCCAGATACTATCAATCCAAGCGGAGCCTGTCTTCACGTCCCATTGCCGGGCCAGCGGAGACAGACGGAGCATGCAAAACTCCTCGGTATAGTTGCGCATGTTCAATCAAAGCGCAAGGAGCCTCCTGAAGCGCGTCTCGTCGTTCCGGTCAAGCTTTACATGGGTAATTAGACAAAGTTCATGATGTGCCTAGTAAAGCGAATGCTGCTGTCGTACTCAATCTTGTGGTAGAACCATCGCTACAGCTAGTGAGACTCTCACTTCGTTCGTGTCAAATTCGAAGGGAAGTCCTTCGAAGTAGTGATGCGAAGCTGCAATCTAACACTACACATGTTAGAATACTAGCCATCGCCTAGGTGCTTTGACTGGCATTGCGCATCTTGCAGGGACGCAAAGACTAACATGTCACCTAGGAGTAGATGGTGAGGCACACGATGGTGTTCAACGTCAGCTGCTGAAGCTCTAACTTGTATAGCCGAAGGAGATCACCCACGAAGTGTGTCGAGGTTTCGAAGCCCAGCGTCAAAGTAGGCTGCAAACACCAACATCTTGCCCTCTCGTGGCCATGGAACGATCTCATCGCTGGCAGGGAGGCGAACAACATCGCGGGAGTAAATTTTGCCATCGCGCACGAGGGACTCCACCAGTTCGTCTGTCGCAATCAATGGGCCGAGTGTGTTCACAAACACACCGCTGAACTTCTCTGACGCCTTCCATCGCTTGACAGTGGCGGCCTCGGAGCGCTCGTCTTGACCGTCTTGGTTGCTCAACGGAACCGACGCGCCACTGTAACCTTCTGGTCAGTTCCACGGCCCATCTTAAGCAATGAACGCGTGACGGGGAGAAAGCGAACTTCAAAACCCCAAGGGTCACCCAGAGGAGTGACACGGGAGTCTTGAAGCTTCGTAAAAAATGGAAGGATCTGGGAAAAAAACAACGTAAACGTGGGTACACCACAATCAGAAACAGGACAAGACTGAACGTCCCAACCTGAACCCAGTCGCAATTTGCTATTGTGACCGTGAAAAATTCTACAATTAACCATGACTCTCGGAGCCAGAAATAGAGAGCCAAATGTATGATGGCTGAATCGTTCTTTCATTCATCGACAGCTTGGAAGAACTGGGAAGTAGTATACCCCAGCGCGTATTGTCAGAGACAGACACATGCAAACCATTCATTCAAACCACGGTATCACATCAGAAATGTCAGATGGCGACACAAATCTCATAATTCTTTAACAAGAAACACATGCATCCCAGATATCTCACAAGCACCCGAACCTGAAACCCGGTACCTTGTACACTTGCCTCTTCCATCAGAACCAACGGCGATGATGCTCTACTGTTGTGCCAGCTGCTTCAGGTGCTGAAACAGCTTTTGTTTTATCCACTGCCGGTCGTATGGCAGGAAAGCATGAAGTGAATGGTCATACCTGCAAGTGTAGAGTACATAGCTGGTAAGTTTTAGCACGTCGTTCTATGATTATGATTAGTCGTTTTGCCTTTGTGATTTAACACTTTAAAAGTCATGAAACATGTACTCACACTAGTGCACTTATGTCGGTTAGGCCATCAATGAAATTGTACCATTTCATTACTTCTCTTCGTCTGCCTCTTCTGTTCTCGGATGAAATGAGTTTTCTGATGAAGTCACCCCTTCCAAAATTCCTTTTTTATGTCTGCAAAACACCCGGATTTCCGAGGACACGAGCATTTCTTTACTACTACTACTAGTAACTTAACAAGTTGCAAGTTGAAGTCAGACTTCGAGCTTGGATACCCATCGAACACTTCGCCTCGTGCTCAGCTTGCCAAGAAAAATTTATGCATCTCGTCAACCTCTCCCGGCAGTAAGCAATCGCCGCAACTTGCATTCTTGCTGTGCGAATTCCGGTGGCTTCTTCGTAAATCCCCAAGAAACACTGGAAGAAATCGCTCTTCACGCGCTGCTCAAATGGATCCCCAAGAGGACGGGGCACTTCAAGAAGCCGCCGGCGCCGGCGCCGGCAGTGACCACTACGACGGCAGCGGTGGCGGCGATGGCGAATGTGGCATCGCCTCCCCCTGCAGCTGGGTTCGGCGAATGTTCCGGGAGCTGCACTGGAGCTTCGTGCTCGCTGTCATCGCCGTCTACGGGGCCTGCCAGGGCGTGGGCAACGCCGTCGGAGGAGTCGCCGCAGGGTACTACTGGAAGGACGTGCAGCGCGTGCAGCCGTCCGCGGCCCAGTTCTACCAGGGGGTGACCGACGCGCCGTGGGTCGTCAAGCCCCTCTGGGGCCTGCTCACCGATGTCGTCCCCGTCGCCGGCTACCGCCGCCGCCCGTACTTCGTTCTTGCAGGTGAAAGATAGGCTGATAGGGCCTTTCTTGATTTCCATCACATAAACAGGGTGCCTTGATGCTTGTTATGGTCAGTATCGTGATGCCTCTCGGTTTTGAGATAATGTAGGTGTGATTGGCTTGTCGTCTATGCTTGTGCTTTCTGGCACCGCCAGTTGGGGATCATGCCGGCAATTTTGGCGCTGACGGCGCAGAGCACAGGCGCGGCGATAGCCGACGTGACGGTGGACGCCCTGGTTGCGCAGAACAGCATAACACACGCCTTGCTTCAGACATGCAAAGCCTGTGGGTTTAGCTCCTCAGTTGGGGCTCTGATTGATTCTCCATCAGCGGCCTTCTTGTCCACTCAATGGGACTCAGGTTCGATTTCCTGATAGACTATGGTATAAATTTTGTTCCTCACAAAGTGCAATATGAATGTAATGTTCTCGCAATGCTATGCCTTGTTTTTGTTGTTGAAAGGGGCTCTTGGTATGTTAAGCATCCCTCTGCACTGGTGTTGTCAGGGATTCTGCTGAAGGAGAGCCTTGTACAGATTTTGATCACAAGCAGGTCAGATAAAACACCCAACCTATTTGTTTGAGTTAAATTGCTGGGTGCATTCATGCACAGTAACGCCACTAATGACTTTGCTGAATTCAGGTTCCTAAGAAGTTCTACAGACATTCAGTCCATGGGGCAACACTGAAGTGCCCGAGGTCTTGTCCATGTTTATATCATGTTTCTCTCAATCTAAGCCTGGATATTCAAGGAGGAATGTTCTACTGGTACACTGTTTACCCACGATGGACCAGGATTTTCGGAGGTATGCACATATCCTGGATATCACCAATTCACCACATAGACTAAAAGCCTGAAAATACATGCCATCAATGATTAAATCGATAGAGGGTATTGTTTCAGACAACTTCATTATGGTGCGCTGCTAAGCATCTGATGCCACTCTGATTATCTAGTAAAGAGCTAGGAAAGACAGCAAGATGCCACTTCGATGCAAGTTACTTTGTAGTTTCTTTAAGTAGATGATTATGAGATTTTGTATTACCTGCTTATAGCTAGAGCAATATAAATTCATATTTGATGAACGAGCTTGTCAAAATGGCATGCCAATTTGCCAAATGTTCCAAGAAAGCAGTCTCAAGCTGATCTTAACCCTTTATCATGTATACTCAATGTGCTTGTCTGTGGTAAAATTTTGCATGGTGTATATAGGTTTTTTGAAATTTATTATTTGCTTTTACCTGTTCCATACACTTTAAAAGTCATGAAACATGTACTCACACTAGTGCACTTATGTCGGTTAGGCCATCAATGAAATTGTACAGGTCAGTGATATCATAAGTTGTTCCTGACCATCGGGTTGATATTCCTTATTTTCCTTTCATAAAGGCCACAGATCCCTGTCATTTCAGAGAGCACCCTGGTGAGTAAATTGTGAGTAGAAAGGCAAGAACACACATACACACACAAAAATGAACTCAAATATGAGGCACTTGCTAGAGAGAGCGCACAATGCTTGCCTTGGAAATGATTAAGATGGCACAGTTTAGGAATCAGGTATGCTTTTACAATTGCTGGCATGGGTGCACAATTTGTACAGATAGTCTCAGTCTCGATACCAGTAAGTCCTATGATTGGTTATTGGTGTGACTCCCAAACCATGTGAAAATTACAGACATCAGCATTCATTTTAATTGATAAAGAAAATTTGTGACCACTACAATCTTGACCCAAATTGAAGTAATATGCATATTCTTCAAAGACATTGATAAATTTATTGCAACCTATACATTAAAATTTCGATCGCATTAGCTAGTTGTCTCTTCTAAACGTTGCGTGTAGCAATAGCATATCATGTTAGTTTTCTGAAAACAATTGGCCCAGCACCAGTTATATATGCAAAAGCCAACCATATAAGAACTGGTAATTATAGAATATAGCAAACAGCATTCTAAATCAATTTCCAGAATGTTCAGTCCAAGGTCCCAATCAAGTGATACTAAAAAAAATAGACTATAACTTCGACCAAGTTTTACAAGATATCATAATGATGGCTGATGACTAATAGTATACTAGTACTGTTTATACAGCTGAAGCAAGGAATAAGTGAATAAGGCTACTGGTGCAAAATATTAATGTATCTTCATGAAACCTTAGGATTATGTGATAACCTCATAACCAATAGAAACATGTGGACACAATAAAGTAAAACTTATTCCCAGAATTGCATTAACATTTTAAGCAAGCATGAGAGAATACATACCATCAAATGCATGGTTAACTGAATTGAAATCCATAAAAGTTCTGGTTGCTCTGTTTTGCGACGGTTGCATGAGAATAATGGTGTGCCTTCCAGCCTGCGAAAATGTCAGAAATCAGATTTGGACATGTAACCTACTATGTATGAAGTGCCAGTAAATAAGCTAAGATAATTGTCCGACATTTAGAACGAATGGGAACTGATGCATCCTAAACAAGGGTCTACAGACTGACCATCATGTCCACTACCATTTATCTTCCATAGGTTCTCAAATAGAAGTTATTTCCAGGGGCATCCATATTATCATTGTAGTACTACTTAAGAAAGAGTAAGCACTAAAAAGCGCTGTCAATTATTTTTTAGAAAACCATAAATGCCCTTCCGGCCTTGTCAATTGCAAAACCACCAATAATCTTCCTAAGGAAATTAACACACAAAAAAAACGCCGACCGCTGCAGCAAGCACATCCAAATTCCACGAGGACACATCAAACAAGGTTAGCAACCAAACACTCCAAAAAAAGATGAGATCAAAGCAAAATTCCACAAAGCAAGCGATCTGCATTTGACATCTAACAGGCACAACTAAATAATAGGCATGCAAGCTACACAGAGCATGTAAGCTACCATATAAATTTTCCCACCACCCAGAGAAACGGCTGGAAATCATGTAGACAATTTCAATCAAGCATCGACAGAATAAGCAGCAGACACTTAACAGTTGATTTAGTAGGATTATAAGATCATCGTACCATACTCTCAGCGCAGAAGCACGAGCAGCCGAAGCAACTCAGGACCCCCCGCCGTACTCTCGCACGAGCAGGCGTCGACCGACGAACCCTAAAGATCACGCACGCCTTGTTAGTAACAAGAAAGGATCGATTTTTCATCAAGTCCAATCCGGCAGAAGAGCTGAATGGAACCAAGGAGGACGATTGCGCACTCGCAGAAAGTGAAGTCGATCAAGGGTTACCGGGAATACGCTTGTCTCATTGCAACAGCGGGTAGAGGCGTCCGCTGGTTTCCTTAGAAGATGGTGGGTGGAGTGTGGAAACAGCAAGCGCGCAGGTGGCTTAGGAGCAACGCAGGCGCAGAGAGAGAGAGAGAGGCTCCGATGGCGTTTCCGCCTGCACACGATTTTTTTTTTTTTTGAGAAACGTCCTATCTATTTTGGCTTCTAGATAAACCAAGAGACTAAAAACACTATTTCAATTTCTAGAGAAACTACAGCTAAAAATTACATATAAAAAAGGCACAGAACCGTTGGTTTCTCTGAAAGTCAAAACAAAGACAAGTAAATTCTAAATGACTTTCTAAACGCAAAAAAAAAAGAGAGCCACTCGAATATAAAAAAACCAGAAAGTAATAACTTTTGCCTAAATGATGTGCAAGTCCACTGTGCTAAACAAAACAATGGTAATCGGGCAAAATTTGGAGAACGCCATAAATACCAGGTGCTAACAGAAATGGCAGGTTCAAGGAGAATGCAATGTGCGAAAACGTAGCTATCGCCTTATCCTTCTGCTGTTAGAATGAAAATTCAGGGAACATGCATCACAACGGGACAACGGGCCATGGATACGCAAACAAGAAGTTTAAGACGAGCACAGGGAAAAGCAATCTTAGGCCTCAAAATTTTGACTCCTACAATAACACAAAATATATTGTAACCAACAGAATACTCCAAAACCATAGTAGATTGTTACAAAATGTGTAGGCACAGAAAAGAACTAATAACATTAAGGGGCACAAACATATCACATTATGCCTTGTTCATCTCAGGCTCCACCGAATTAAGCCGACACCCGAGAGCAAAATCCATGGCTTCTTTCTTTCCTTGGTTGTCGAAACAACAGTAAACACTCATCTGACCTCACAAAAATATACAGCTCAAAACTGGCTGTTGCTCACATCTCCAGCACGAGAGTTCCTCAGGGGTGGAACACCTAAACTAAGAATACACGATGCTGCCTTGCCTAGATACAGCATCTAAAAGGTTGACAGGCCAAACCTGCCAAGAGCTGTTACTTCAAAAGGCTGTTGCAGGCGTCGATTACAGCAGCATGTGAGCTCAAGATAGCCTGACCTGCTTGTTTTGCTTCCAGGATCTTCGTGACAGAGTTAAAAATTGCTTTACGGAAGAAGGTATCCTCCATTTTCTTTAGAATCGCCTCAACGGCTTCAAAGCTCAAGCCACACGACAAAATCAGACGAGCAACAACTTCACCAAATTGTGCTGGAGCTTTTGGAAGGTCAATACCGATATCCTCCAGCAGGGACCCATATAGCAAGCATCCAGTTTCCAGGTCTTCAGTCTTGAAAATTTTCTTGGTGTACAAATGCTCCAGAAGCCTAACAAGAGGATCAACAAAACTGGTGCCTTTATCCAGAGCAAGATTGATAGCTTCTTTAACAACCTCAGGGTAGTAGTCAGGATTCTGCAACTCCTCAATACATTGTTGTGCTTCATCCAAAATACGTATATTGAAATACTCCTCAAGAAGGGCTACTGTCTTCTTCTGAAGATCAGCAGGGATCACCTTGGGAGAACTGGCTGGTTTGTCAGGGGCAGGTGCAACAGCTGGAGCTGCACTTAATGGTTTTGGTGATGCTGTAGTTTGAGCTGGTGAATGAATAGGACCAGCCGTAAAGCTGGAAGGGCGAGATGGTGGCCCACCGGTGCCCAAAAGTGCACTCTTGCCGATTAGTGCTCCACTGCCTTGAGGAAGAAGCATGGGGTTGATAGATGATGGCTTGTTACTAGATGATGGCTTATTGAGCAACAGACTCTGGTTGCGAAGTGGATCGCCTCTTGGCATTGATTTAGAACGTGGAACTTCCCAGTTATCATTATCTAACCCAGGCATTCCAGGCATCTTTCTTGATCCAGGCATCCCAGGCATCATCCCTCCTGCTCCTGGTCGGTTCACTGGAAAACCTCCAGGCACAAGGGGCCCGCCTGGTGCATTACGGCCATTCCTAATGATCGCTGTTGCCCCTGGCCGTAATCCAAGATTCTTTTCAGCCTCACTGTGAATTTCGCTGATTGTCTTGGCCTTAATCTGAAGATCACAAACAACATAAAGCTCAGAATGATTGGATTTACAAATCCAGCTGGACAGCGATTGCTATAAGAACAGAAAACTAAAAGCGGAAAAATAATGTTGAAGCTATGCGTAGTGATCAGTTTTAACTATTGAGATCAGAAGCAATATCTGGTACCAAGCATTACACCCTTCAGTACAATATAAGTGATGTATTAATTTAACAGAATGATTATAAGCATGTGCAAATGTGAAATCTCCTATTTATGCGCCAAGTTGGGGTGTACAAAGCAAAATGCATGCCTCACTAATTTTCAACAAATGTACAATTCATCACGCTGAATATCGTTTGCCACTCCATACATGCATGCTTGTTCTAGTCAGTTCATCATTAAGAGCTTAAAATGTTTCCTATGAAGTGATATGCCTCATATAGTCTTATGGCACTAAAGTGTGATAAGCCACTATCCAGCGGTAGTGGTTAATAATTAAAGGCTGATATCAGTAATATCAGTGCACCAGTAATATCAGTCCATTAATATCATTACAAGACACACCATTTAGAGTAGCTAATTCATACAGTTGAGTGATTTTATTTACCTCCTCACGTCGAGGCACCCAGTTGTTTGAACGGAGATCAAGCATATCGCGAATCATGAACCTCAAACGTGGTGCCAACTGAGGGTTTCTTGTTAGCTCCTTCATCTGGTTGAAGTAGTTATCATTAATTCGGCGAGATTTTGGGTTCTCATCAAGCTGTTTACCGATCGTATTGAAGAATTGACAGATGGCCTCGACATTTTCCTCTTCAGGGCAAGCCTTTTTATCAGGCTCGGGCCCCAATAGTTTCTACATACAGCAAATGGATTAGGCAAGTTTTTCACTGAATAATAATTGTATTAACAATTTTCCTGATGTGTACCTGAACAATGTGATGAACTATCCTCTCAGGTACCATCTTTTGCTTGAGTAGCTCACCAATTAGACGGATATTACCAAGTGTTCTAAGTTTGGCAATCCTTTCTTTGTCCCTTCTCTCCGTCTCTTGATCAGGGCCAGTCAATTTTGCGCCATCAGCCCTTAGACTGTCAGCGCCTTCAAAGGCTTCCTGACAATTGTCCAACAGCACACGTTTGAATGTAATCTCTTTCCCACCTGGTTCTTCAGGAGGGAATGATGGGAGCTTGTCATTGAGATCAGAACAAAGTTGAGCATACATCTGACAGAAGGTGGGCTCAAAAACAGCCTTCTCAAATATGAGAGAAATAACATCCTGAATCAAAAGCAGAAAATAGATTAATCACCAGGAAACTGTCAAGAGAATAGAAAACTAGGGAACAGACAGCTGCAAATATTCAAACCTTCAAAATATCAGCAGTAGTAATTCCAGCATCCATTAGTTGGCCCTTGAGTAGATCAAATTTCTCTGGCGTTAGTTTGTTTAATATACTGCACAAGCAAGAGCAAATAAACAGCATGAAAAGGCAAGACAAGAACTGGGACAGTTTTACTTTGTAAACAAGAAAACAAACCTCTTAAAAAAGAACAAACAAGCAAAAAAAACATGATCATTATATTACCCTTTCACTGTTTTCAGGACTCTATCTTTCTCCGAGAGATTGCCTCTTCGGGCTGACCAAGGTACCTCAGCCTTGATAAGAGCAGGGGTGGTGCCAACCTGAAATTTTGAAAACAAAATCAGGTGAAATAATGATAATATGAAGGAAAAAAAGTAGCCACATACAAAATAGAAAACAGCCAATATCATACGCGCACAGCTAAACACTATACATTAGTTCACAAAATAAAACTACAGCATTACAACATATGAAATCGATTGGATACAGCATATTGCTTGGGACATATGTCTCATTGTTGAATGTTGACAATGCTCTATACCAAATAATCCTGTTCCTTTTTTGCATTTAATCCCGCAACCTCTGCATGTAGTTTACATTTCAACATACGTTGATATGTTTACAATTGCATAGCATGATATTTAATGAAGCAACTTGTATAATAGGACAACTGAAACATGTTTAAACTTTGCCGTTGTGTTGGATTGATAATCCCAACATTTGACAGAATGACAGGTCAGCAAAAACAAGTTGCTCTACTATACTTTGATGAAAAGAGTTACATCACACATAAGCATTGGTTAACTGAGGCAAATGGGTATTAAATCAGAATCAGTAGAGACCACAAAACAAGTAATCCATAGTAACCACGTTTAGCACAGGAAGAAGCAAGAGCTTATTCAAATTACAAGCAAATAATGCGAAAAGTTAAATGGAACAACAAAAGTAACCAGAGTTACCGATGCCCCTTATCTTGAAGGTACCTGAGCTTTTGAAGCAAACTGATCTTGCCTGTTAACTTGTTCCTGCTGCCTACCACTTGAAGCATATGCTTGTTTTGCTTCACGTATGTTGTCCCAAGACTTCTCTTCATTAACTGCGGGAGGTTGAACTGTGCGTGCACGCCAGTCACGGTTATCTGTCTCAGCATACCGATTCTGTGTTTGTGTTTGTGTCTGCACTTGCACCTGCATAACAAAAAAACTACCATAAGGATGCCATATTCCAAATGTGCAAAACAGAATAGCATTTTAATAATTTTAGCAAAATGGTGTCATGAAGACCATTTGGCAAGGCTGAGGAGCGTAATACAGAAGGTAAAAACGAGTGAATTATGATGCCAAATAATGAAGTGCTCACATTTGAATCATTGCGAACCCAGCTCTGATCTTCACCGTGAAGCTCTGCATCAATCTCTTGCTTAATTCTCAAGATGTCATCAGGTACATGAGCAATCTGTGAGGACGTGGAATTATAATCAATGCATGCAAATTAAATGATGCGCCTGCATTGTCAGGAAGAATTTTAGACTTGTACTCAATATGATGTATGCCCCGTTGAATGTTTAGGTCGTACATGCGGATAAAATCATTAACCTAGTCTTTAACACTTTACAGGACTGTGGCACACTTACCTCAATAAGGAAAGATAGAAAGTCACTATCTAGACCCATCTTACACGTAAATGAAAAGGTGCTCTATACCATTTAGCCTTTTCAGTTTCCACCCTCTTAAAACAGAACCATCCAAATTGGGAAGCAACTAGGCCGCTCAAAATTCAGTCCTCTTTTCTCACGTTCAAATTAAAACAAGTTAAGAAAACTGCTACTGATCACAGACTCAGAGAAGTTTAGCCAGCTAGAAATTTTTATGACTCTTCCAATCGACTGTAACAGGTACAGTTTCACTATTACCTCTTGTGAATGCCTCTACTTCAACCTTGAGCATTACTCCCTTCTGTTCATAAATGAACCTTGCTTTGGACATACCACGGTCTCCAAGATATAGCTTTCGCAGTGACAGTTAATTTTCCCAGTGATACGCTAGCGAAACACAGATTACAGAGGTATTTCTAACATCAAATTTATTGGAATCATTTTCATGTGGCCAATCCAGACATTTTTATGTTTATTGTGGCCAAAGTTGGTTAAGTTTGACTGCACACATACCACGGTGACATACATTAGTACAGGGGCGTTCATATTGGCTTTTGCTGATGGCTTTTGGTTTCGCTTATAAATAGTAGCACCTTGTAGAGAGAGATACTCGCGTGTGATTTTGGCCGATATAAATGAAATCACTACAGTGTGTACTACAATCAACTAGTAAACCCTACTCTGAAAAGACACCGTTTGAAAGCTAGGTAAGCCATTTACAGTAGAAAAGCGGTTTTAGAAGCCAATGTTTATAGAAAAGCCATTTACCGTAGAAAAAGCGGCTTGTAGAAGCCAAAGTGAACAGGGCCTAAACAGAGGAACCGAGGGAGTATTGTTTTTCATTGACTATGTACTATTTTTGCGTAGCCAAAGTATCCTAGAATATTCGACATTGACATTTCTGCTCTAATGTATCTCAAATCTCCAGGCCATACTGCAGACACTTTCCACCAAAACCAGACAATGGGGTACACTAAGCAGAACACATCCAAGAAGATATTTACAGCAATTTTTCCATTAGAAACTGACTTTATATGAAGTATCAGATCGCAAGTACCTCACGCAGCTCAAGAAGTTGATCTCTTGTATAACTAATACGCTCATGCGTCTCAAAATGTGAATCACCAATCTGCACCAATATACCAGGAATGTTAGCATAGAAAATATAAGTCTATAAATCAAATTAAACTTAAGAGTAGACTACAATATGGGTAAAAAGTTAAGAATTTGAACCCAATCAATTCACAATACTCGAAACAAAAAATTAATAATGCAAACTGCCCAGTTTAGAATCACTTGTTTGCAGTATTCTAAAAGGCCGTGGCCGCCTAGCCCACCTAGGCGCTAGCCGACGCCCTCCTGCCTTGCCCACCAAACCGATTGATCCCGCCTATGCCCACCTAATCAGCGATTAGGTATTTGGTTTGCCGCCCAACTAGTGCCTTGCGCCTTGGTGAACACTGCTTGTTTAGTCCAGCTAGGTATGTAATATTGATATGATGTTGAGTACTAAAACATAGCTCCATATGCAAGTAGCAGCATAACCAGCAAAGCCAGGTTCAGTTCACTACTTATGCACAGCCCATGGTATCCCACAAACCATACACAAGCGCAAGTGAAGCCCTGAAAACTGAAATCCACCCGAAAACACACACCACGCACCGGAATCCACTAAAAAAATCCCAACGCTAGTCTAGTGAAACACCCAACTTTGATCAGTACGAGCCCAATCACATCCAAGTTACGAGTATCAATCCCTTGTCACGCATTAACACCTCCTAAAACCTCGTTAAGCAGTGCGATTGACTTAAATCTCCCCAAATAGAATAATGAAACAGCATCCCGCACCAATACACGCTCCTCGTAGATTAGCACAGCCCCTAATCCCGAGATCTGATCTTCTCCCCGGATCCCCCGCCCCCACCCCGCCGCGAAACCAATCGAATCCCCACCGAACAGTAACAACCCCACCACCCAGATCGGGGCAGCGAGCTCTCTCACCTTGGAGACGCCGGAGGTGGCGGCGGCGAAGGCGGGGGAGAAGAGGCGGCCGGCGCGGGGGCCGCCGCCGCCGCCGCCAGGACGCAAGCTGATCACCGGCTGATCCGACTGCATGCTTCCGGGGACCGAATCCGACCAGCGAACCGTGCGAGCTCGATCGAGAGGAATCGGCGAGAGCCCGGAGAAAATCGCAGATAAATCGAAACTCCTTTTTTCCTCTTTGGGGTTGGGGAGAGGGGGCTCCGTTTGCGACCTGGGGAAGGGGGGCGTGGGCGACCGGAGGAGGTGGGGTTTTTATCTCGGCAACTCTAGGGCTGTGGGGGCAAACTATTGTGGTTTCTGCGGCTGGCGAGGGTAGACTCGTACTTTTATCGCGTGGTTTCGACAGACGTGGGAGGCTCGGGGCGCACCTGTCGGTGTGCCCTGGTTCTTGGCGGTGGCGAGTAATTACGGTTTTTGGGCATGGAAGGTTGGGTTATTTACGACTGGGCAGTGATGCTATCTATCTTGTCGCTCGGTTGAACTGAAATAATTTGGTTTATGGCTAAAATTTTATTACAGTTGACTAAAATTATATTATAACTGATGATGGCTTATTGGCATAACTAAATTTTTAAAAAATTAAAAATAGAAAAAATATGTTAGCCTATTATAAACAATGCAAATGAATATGAAAAAAAAAACTAGAAAAAAACTAAAAAAGACAATAGGCTAGAAGAAAACAAAATTTAAAAATAATAAAAAATAAGTTAGAAACCAGAAGTTTAGGTCCAATCGTGGGCTCATCTCCTGCAGGCTGTCATGGACCTGTGACCTAAGGATATAGGTATTTATATTCGCCTACAATAAAATAGAATGTGTACAGTTTCAAAAAGAATAGAATGTGTACGATATTAGTATTTGACATATGGAGTCTGTGCCTGTGCTTTAGGTATGTGTATGTCAATACGTTGAACAGTGTTTATACATAGATCCCAAGTTTTTCCCAATAATCTCGTGTTCAAAATATCTCATATTATATAGGTGATTCACGGATTCTCGAATCCATTGGTACAACGCGTCACGTTTTAGTAAAGCTGTGGTACTGACCATATTATCATTAGCTGAATTCGGATTTATACCGTGCAGTGGTAGCATAACACGTAGACGCAGATCCGTATATTCCGTTTGCGTCCAATCCGGTAGTGGATCGCTTTGTTGGGCCTGCAATGTGCCCGTCCACACAGAGCGATGCGAGCGAGCTCGCAGTTGCTGACACATCACGCCAGGCCAAGGTATACTTACGACCTGTGGGCAGGAGCCCACGAACCGTGCCAGCACACACGCCAGAATGCCAGTAGGTGTTTGGTGAGGTTGTTTATATAACTGAATACTGATAAGTGGTTTTAAAAAGAACGACGAAGAATTCATTTTATTTATTTATTTAAGAAAAACTATAAGACATAAGCCAACCGTATATTTCTTTAAAGTACAAGGTAGACAGACACATACAACTTACACCCTACTTATATCACAGTACGTATGCATACGCATGCATGTCCTTTAAGACACATTTGAAATTTTTGTGAAGGCACTGAGACCTTAGGAGCACGGTACAAGTTTTCCCACTAAACACGCACACGTGTGTACCCTAATCTAATTATTTACGTGTGACACACCGGGTTCAATCCTAGGGAGCAAACTCAAGTGAGCTGCGTGCACTACATCAGTGTTAGCCACCCAAGCTAGGTCGGTTCTCGCCAACCGTTAATTTGGCGCCCCCATGGAATGCCACTCTACATGTGGACTTGTGGACTTGTTTTTTTGGGTTATGATTTATGGCTTTTGTTTATACTTTTCGAGCCATCATTTAAAGAATCGCTTCAAGAAACCATCTCGTTTATTTGGATTTTTGGAGAAGTTAAAAGCCAAAAAGAAAAACTTGTAATAAAAAATTATGAAAGACCAGGTGAAGATATGAAATTGCCCGTGCGCTGGGCTGGGCTCGCCTGCCGCAAGAATTTTCTCTTTACAGCACAATGCGCGCAACACGGAAATAGTTATCGCACTTTTCTTGAGAAGAGCAACGCTCACCTCCTCAGCCCGGCTGTAATTTTCGCTTGAAGCAAGGCCCGTCTCTACTCCACTGCTTATTCTTGGGCCAACTGGAAACCACATTACAAGCCCAGACGAATCGATCGAGCTGGATGGCGTTTCGAATTTTTTTTAACCTTGGTCCATTTCATCCACCATATGGGCTGGTCGCATTTGGCGTACGGCGCCTGATCGACAAGTACAATCTGCATGCTGTGGTGTTGGCCAGGGGGCAAAGGCGAGGACAAAAAGAGAGAAGCAGGGAGGAACTACCCGCCCAGAGACTTGTCCACCCTTCTTTTTTGCAAGCAAGATGGTCAAGCCGAGTCCTTCGCGTATTTAGGATTGCAGTCATATTTTTTTAATTTAGTTTCTAGATGTTTTGTTTTCAAATGTACCTTTCTCGTTAAACTTGATAGCTGCGATAAACAACATATGTCATCTATCATATTATCCTAGCTCGACAGAAGAATACCACTGCAATAGCACCTATCAAGTCAGACGAACTGTTCTAGCTCGGTAGGAATATCTGCCGAGCAGCCTAATCTCGGCAAACCATAGATATTGCTTACCTAAGTATGATTTATACTAATTATTTACACTTTACACTAATTAAGTATGTTTGCACTAATCGAGTGATTATCATGTCTCTACTGCGTCAGGCTAGCTCGGCACGTTCTTCCGCTGAGCTTTTCAGATATCTACTTACACGGGAGCCCGATGGATGGCACGTTTCGTGTCCGTTCAAATCATGCATGCGCCCAGCTCAATAGCTCATGATACTGCATCCAGTAAGTCACGTAAATTGAAGAGATCTATATTAAACGTCCCTCACAAAACAGTCGGTACCAAACTGTCGCGTAAAAGATCAAGAGGTAGACACCTGCCGTGCGTTGCTGCATGCTGACACAGCTGTTCCACTGGGCCCACCTTGGAACGTATCGACCGACAGCTTCTGGGTTCTGGCAGGCAGAGGTGCCCAGCTGCGCGTCCGTCGCGCGTGGGCGCAGTGCGCGGCCGGCCTCGGCCCTCCGCGTGCGTGCACGGCAGGCGCCAACGGCGTGGTCAGGGGCGTGAACGCCGGGCACACCGCACGCGCGGACCGCATGTTACGGCGTTAGACGCGTACGTTCTTATGTCCCGTCCGAACTCCGGACCAGACCGTCCTTGCTCAAGCAGTGTTCTTTCTCATTTATACTTTAGTTTAAATAGCTACAGTAACTAATTTTTAAAAGATACATTTTAAGACAGGGTTTATAAAAAATTATAGTACACATTATACCAGATTCAGTTATACCGGCCAAAATCATATACGACTATTTTTATCTGTGTACTGTCTCTCACGAACAGCCAGAATTTCAAAACCAAAAGCCAAAGCCATAGTCTAAAAGAATCCATCATAGCATCTTTCTTGTACGGATGGCTGCCAGATTAGGCTTGCTCGAACGAGTTTCTGCTTCGACTCAAGTTTCTTAATTTTATTTTATTTTATCTGTTTGTTTTTTTAGTTTTTTCTCTTTTGTTTTTTTTTTCCATATTACTTTATATTATTTGTGATGATATAACTTTTTTATTTTTAAAATTTAATTACGCTACAAAAAAAACTAACATGCAGCTGGCTGCAATACATGCACGTACATGCAATCAACCGATGTTTTAAAAAAATTTGATGTAAAAAATACTTTGAATAAAAACACACTGTTTCGCTAAATATTCACCAGCACCGACCCAAAACTGTAACGTGTGCTTCTGCGTCTACGCAAGCAACGACAGCGGAAAGTTTTGTTCTTTTGAATCAAAGGGAGGATGACGACGGCGGAAAGCTGGATTCAGGCTCCAAAGATGACGTTGAGGCTACGCATCCGTGACGAGTATGGTACCAGGGGCATTGGCCGAACCGGTTTAGATCAACATGGCTATGGCGTGAGATTTAGGGGTGTTCTTTTTGGCTTCTAAAAGCGATTTTTGGCTTTTGCTACAGTACATAACTTTTAAATAGAGCATTTTCTCAACATGGGATCTACAAGTTAATTGTAGTACATGTTAAAAACCTAACATCTGTATCAACCAAAATTGCAAGCGAGTATCTCTCTCTCCGCAATTTCTGTCGCAAACAGCCAAAATTCAAAAATTTCAGCCAAAAGCCATAAGCCGCAGCCAAAAAGAACAGGCCCTTAGCTTCCTCTGGAGACGAGGACGATTTCAAACTCGCTCAGTTTAAGGATGTCTTGTGGTTTTTTTTCACCGTATTTGATTTATTTTTTATTACAGTTGATAGTGATTTATTTGATGTAATTAAATTTAAAAAATTTTACAAATAGAAAAAAACAGATTAGCTCATCATAGATAATGCGAAGGAATAGAGAAAAAAGATAAGACAAAAAGCCCCAAAAGAGCCAAAAAGCCATAAAATACGAAATTAAGAAATAGTAAATTAAAAGATAAAAATTAGAAGCTGAAACTAAAACGAGCGGACTGAATCACAGGCACAAGGGGCTCAGTACATGGACAGCTTACAGGTAAAACATCCACTTTTTCAAAAGTTTGACTGCTAAAATGCACAGTATACTTAAGAAGTACAAAAGTGGACGCAGTGAAATTGGATTGTTTCATTTGGCACCAAAGATGGATTCGTATATGTTTCCCTGATGGATTTTGCTAAGAATCATTCGATTCATTTTTTGAAATGGTGCCATTTGATTTGTGCATCCCGTGCCCATCAATCGAGTCTTCGTGTTTAACTCTGGCCAACAATCTTCGTCTCGGTCCCGCTGTTGAGTGAGGTAAGGGTCATCATCGGTGGATCCAATGGTTGTGACCAGCCAGAGATGAGAAAAAAGTTGGCGGGTAGGTTGACGGCGGTGGTGGAGTTGTTGTGTTGAATTAGGTTTTCAAGGTTATGGCAGCGTAGGCAATGACACGCCAACAGGTCTCCCTGTGCCAGCATGATAAGGGTCTGAAATGACCCTAAAACTTTATTTTTTTGATTTTTTTTAATTTCATTTAAATTTGAGTTCTTGCCGAATTGGAAAACTTTCTTGAGCTTCCGCTTTCCTCTTCTGGATTTCCGCCTCTCCCCTGCCCTGGCATTCCGCCTCTCCCCTGCCCTGGCACCTTTTGGCTTGACACTTTCTCCCCTGCACACTCTAGCCATGCACCAGCTTGAGCGACCGCCAGCTTGCCGCGTCGTTCGCTGCTGCCACTGTCGTCAACCCTTGCACATAGCCCTGCCACCTTGTCGACCATGCCATAAATGGCCGTCACAACCTTCTTGGCTACGCGCCGCCAGCTCGTCGCTGCCAACTTCGCTGCTGCCACCTCGGTCGTCGCCTACTCAACACAGGTCAATGCCTTAATTCGTCCCGCCAGCGCACGCGCCTACACTAGTGAGATGATGCTTCCCTCGTGACACTGCCACACTTGCCAACTCCACCACCGACCTCGCCAAAGCACCTCGACTGCCAGCACCACTGTCCACGCACCACACATGTCGAGGCTATCCTACTGTCGCTACCGCCTTAGAAGTGCTATAAAGCCAAGCCGACTGCTAGCCAACCTGCATCACCAACCAATCGCACGCCCAAGCCTTTTCCCTTCCAGTTCTGGACGAGAACCATGGTCATCGCAGTACCCCACGCCGATTAGCCCCAAAACCCGATTTTTCCGCTAGCATCGATTATAGCCCAATTCTGTATAACCCTAGCGCCACCTATATGACATGAAGCCAAAACCGACCACGCTGACCCCTCCCATTGCCTCTAAACCGCCGAGGCCATGCGCCACCATTGGCCAAGCATAGTCGACGTGGATAGCCACGTACAGGCCAAAACCAGCCAAACCATCGCTACCATTAGCTTTCTTAGGCACTATAGATGCTCAAATCACTTATAACCTGGCCGAAACCCCACCGGAGCGCCATAGTATTGTGGCCCTACTCCGACGAGCCTCTTCCGCTATTAGCCCACTCCGATGCCCCTCCGATCGCACAAGTACTAAAAATGGAACACATAGATCCCATTAGCCCTCCCTGCACCACTCCTCACCACCGATAGCCACTGGCGGGGGCTGATTTCCCTCTCTATCACTCGCCTCTGCTCGGGCGGCCATGGCGCGCGCGTTCAAGCTAGCTAGGCCGCATGCTTGGTAAGGCACATAGCTAGGCCAGGCAAGTCGGCCCAAGGCTAGATCTAGCCCAGTAAACCAAATGGGCTAAGCCCACTAGTAGAAGCCCAACACTATTTAAAATTAGTCTATTACTATTTATGGTTAAGCCCAACACTGTGCAGCCATTGAAACCAACACAAACACATTACTGTTCATTCAACCGATCCGTTATGAATAGTACCAGTCTATTACTATTCATACAACCTCTTACTATTCCTCTTTTATCCCTCTTTTATATTATTTTTCCTATTTCATATTCTTTCGAGCACAGATTTATTTTTTTATTCTGTTGTTATAGCACCAGGATCCGCTTAGCCAATCGTCACAGGAGCAAATCAAGACATAGGAAATTTAAAACCTGTTGAAGAATTTGAAGAGTAGGGCAAATCACATATTTTTATCATGTTGTTCCTATATTATTATTTAATTATCAGTACTTTCATCCTTGTTTGTGTGCTATTATTTATTTAAAATAAAATGATATGTACATTCATCATAGCTCATAGGTACGAGAGCCATGCCCAGTTAGTTCCTACGCAGCCAACGAACGACTGCAGTGCAAAATTACACTCACAACCCACACCATGCTTCTTCACCATTCAGCTACCTCTCCATCCTGCTGGTTAGAGGCTTACAGCTACGTGTGCAACTAACATCGCTACATTATATTAAATCAACGGCACACAGAATTTCGGGAACCACTGTTCTTAGTTCTTGCTCAGGCAAGAAAAACACGGTACAAAATTGCTCGTCAAAATTGTTCACCGCGATAAGATTACGCATCAAAATTGCACGAGCAAACGCATACAATTGGACAAGGAAGCATTACAAGTAACCACAAGCCACGCTACTCCTTTCTCCTCTTCGCCCTCCCCTGCTGCTCCACGGCCGCGCCCTCCCGCTTCGAGTCTTCCGCATAGACATTGCCGTCGTCGTCGCCGGTGCCGGGCGCGGAGTATAGGGGCAGCGCGATCGACTCGGGCGCCTTCACGTGCAGCGCCCGCACGTTCCTCCACTTCCTCGGCACGCACGATGCGGCCGCCTCCGCCGCGGCCAACACGTTCTCCACCGCCGCCTCCTGGGCCATCGCCGCATGGCCCACCCGCACGGCGCGGCACGTCCCGGCCTCCACCCGCAGCTCCACGCAGCGCGCCGCCTCCCTCGCGGACTCAGCCCATTCTGGGTCGGCGAGGTCGACGGGTACGACCCTGCCGCGGCCCTTGGCCGCCTTGCCGCCATTGGGGACCCTGAGGCGGCGGTCGACGAGGACCAGGCCGCGGCGCGCGGCGGCGGGGATGGAGCGGAGCGCGGAGGAGGGGAGAGGCTCGATGTCGTCGGGGAGGTCGGCGGGGAGGCGGTCGGAGACGAGGGAGATGGAGGGAAGGGGAGCGCGGGAGGCGGAGGCGGTGCTCGAAGCGGCGGGAGGGGCGCGCTTGAGGGTGACGAGGAGGTAGATGGGCTCCGGCGCCGGCGTGGGATGGTGCTGGAGCCACCGGAGGAGCGCCGCCACCGCGCGAACCACGGCATCGCGGCGGAGGCGGCTGGTGGGGCTGGGCGCGGCGGTGGCAGGGGCGGAATCCATTGTTGGCGGCGGCGGGGGTTTGGGAATTGGGAGTAAGGGGTCTTAGGGTTTGTATTTACGCACGGGTTTCGGTTCGGTTGTACCCGAAGTGGGTTGGGGCTGGTTGAGTCGGACCAGGAAGCTGGTGGCTCGTTTTCTGCAAGGGAAGTGAGCCGTGGCTGGCGTATGTTTGGACTCAGCTCGGCTTGTACCAACCTAATCATGGCGAACGTGTAGGTCGGTGCTAGAAAACACGGACCAGCTTCCCCTAATTAGCAAGTCGCATTAATTTTGAGTGGATTTTATAGACTATGGTTTTATCTTTAGGTTTAAAGTTTTTAAATTCTGACTATTCGTAAGAAATAGTACGTAAAGAAAAATAGTCACATATGATTTGATCAGTATAACTAAATTTGATATAGTGTTTACTATAATCTATTTGTAAACTACATCTAAAAAGACAAGATGTATTATTTAAAGCAACTTAGCGTATTATATAGTGATAAGCCAAAGTGAACGAAAAAAACCTCAGCCCGTTGAATAATGGTAGTACTTCAATGCGAGGAATCAAAGAAAGACAACGTCAGCGGAGAGGATGCTACTCCAAACACTTGTACCGGCATGTGGCTTTCCAATAATAGCTGCTTGCTTTATTCACTATTTCACTAAACTCTCCACATCTTCCGATCAACACTTCACTGCAGACATCCCCAACAACCAACCTGCTATACAAGATGACTATTGGACCATGACCTCATTCAAAAAATTTAATTGTAGTCCACTTCTATTTCACGTATTAGGCATAAGGGAGCCTACACGTGAGGGGGAGTGTTGAAGTATAAGTAAATTGCTCATCTTTTCTCATCAGCTTAAGCTTTTTGATGAACTGGTTGGTGCATGAAACTCAATAATTAACATTACCAACATTGTGCTTATCCAAAAAAGAATGATCCTAAATATCCCACTGAACTTTAGACCCATAAAGCCTCTGCAATGCTATTTACAAAGTTATTGCCAAACCTCTTGCTCATAGGATGCAACATCATATGCCAGGATGTATAGATAATTCTCAATATGCTTGAGCAGTGCTTCAATGCTTTCCTCTCTAATAAGAGTAGCACTAATATCAAAACAAATGAAGAGATTATGTTTCAAACTGGGCTAAAAGGATGTTCATATTAGCTTATATTTCTAGCTTTTACTTAAAGAAGTTAAGAGCCAGTATGAATACTTGATTTCTCGAAGCGGCTTCTCCACTCCTCTCGCTCTCATCTCGCTTTGGGGATAAGGTAGAGGGTTATGGGTGTATCACATCCCACTCATCTCGCTCCCGTCTCACACATGCATCTCTCACTTACTTTCACCACCGTTCGCACTCTTATTCTAGAAGTCACTATTTCAGCCACTAGCCAATACGAATATCCCTGAGTCTTATTCATTTCAGTGTCAATATTTTTAATCACATTAAAAATACCATCAAAAGTATTTTCCAAGTGCATGGTATGGATAATAGTTTCACTCACCTTGGTCATCCCCTCCTCATAACCAATCGGCCCAAATCAAAGGTTTATGGGTTCTTAGAAAACAAATTTAAGACCAAGTTAGGCACTTGGAAAGCCAATAAGCTTTCTCATTTTGGCAGATTAACTCTTATCAAATAATCAGTCTTTTCTTCCATCCCTATTTATTATACGACTAATGACTCTTATCAAATAATCAGTCTTCTCTTCCATCCCTATTTATTATATGACTAATGTCCTCCTTCCTAAAGGGTTTATCAAGAAGGTTACTTCTATCATCAGACATTTCTGGTATGCCAGGGGCGCCGTGGATACGGTATTCCGTAACTACCTAAGCCTGGCTTACTTACGGAGCATCGCGCAAAAGAATACCATTACAGCACATGCTTACAGCAAAAGAGCCATCTTATATTACAACATATGGTTTAACAACCAAGTTTGACTACAGCAAGCATGCAAGCCCAAAACATATTACATTACACAAAAGAACCACCAGGAAGCCTGAGCGCGACTGAGACCTAAAACCAAGGATCCTCGTCGTAGAACGGCTCTTCAGTGGTATCCTCAACGGCTTGACTTTCATCAGAATCTTGGGACTCTGAAGTGTTCAACAAGTCGTGAGCTAAACAGCTCAGCAAGTCACAACGGAAACCCTATCTTAATTATTTGCACGGGACACCAAGGGAAGGGAGTATACTTGGTTTATTAACTTGAATGGATGCAGTTTTATTTGTAAACGTTTTCGAAAACCCAAAACCAATGACTACTCCTTGAGATCACTGGGGTTTTCTTTTAAAGCTTGATAATTAAACTAATCAAATTAAAACACTTGTGAAAACTGCTTAAGCTTCGCAGCTGGAATTATCCAAATAAGTATATCATTCTTGAAATCATCATCAATTAATTAAAAAAGTCAATTAGATATTTGTATGTTCAACTGTTCAAGAACAATATAATAGAACAATACGTCTAGTGGCTTACTTACTTGATATTATGACCAAATACTATAGTTTTGTCTCCAATTTGCAATGAGCTAGGTCGGTATTCCAAAAATCAAAATTAAAACCCTAAGTTTTAACGCTACAATTAAAAAAAATCAATCAACAGTCATCACATTAAAACCATAACTCACAATTTTAGCCCCTGTTCTTAAAACAAATTAGAAGAATTGAGAGAAATTTATAGCAAAGTACATATTAATTGGGTCGACCTAAACTTCCTTCGATCAGCGAGGGCGTGAGGCAACAGGGACCATGCGGCGCTGTGAAGAGATGGTAGGCGTGAGCGGCTGGTGGCACCGATTTCTCACATTCTTCAGCGATCAGTCGCTGCATGGATGGATACGGTTGTACAGCGGACGTAGTGCATATCTCCTGGCCGATCATGTGAGATGAATAGGTGTCGAGAGCTGCTGTGAGGTGACACACTTTGGGATTGATCAAATAGACGTCGTGGCCTGTTGCGTTCCTCCCTCTTGGGCTGGCTCAAGGATGGTCTGACCTGCTATAGTTGTCTCATTGACTAAAGGAAGTGGAGACTTTTCGTGGACTACTGCTAGCTCTTAAAAATTTAGGCTACTAGTGCTTCTTTCGTTAGTCTTTACAGAAAGAACCGGGTGTATTGAGTTTAGATCAAATGATTCACACATGAACTGAGGTGCTAATTTCTGCTAAATAAAATTTTAAATCCGGTATCCTGTGACATCGGGGGCTACTAGCTGGTTCCGCCCGTGTTTGGGACTATCCTTGAGGTAAGACAGTACCTAATCAACTTGGTTCATTATAAGCTTTTGCAAGGCATGTCTCCATTTGGTCTCAACCCTGCCCTTCGTGGCAGAACATACATCATTATTTACTACCTCAGCAACAGGGTATAAGGGTCTACTGAATCCTGGAACCAAACAGTTTAATCAACCACCTCTTCTACAATACTAATCTAGGAGTACCTAATGATATGCCAAACAAGGGTAGAGCTCCTGCTAATTAAAGCCCCTTCCTACGTTAGAAACACGGCCGAGAACCACCCGTTATTTATAGCTTGTTCACAGGGTCGTTCCACAAAATCACCACGACTTCCTTCCCGTCGCTTGTCCTGAAAACAATCAGGTCCACAAGAGCTCAGCGACGCTGTAGCATCATCTTTCAGCGCTAGACATATTATTATAAGGAGTTCTTGGATGATCAATTTTTCCACTGGAACCCAGATTTCACAAGTTCGAAGGCACCACCACTCCAGCCTCTCCTCCCATTCGCTCTCACAAAGACACAGAACTCTTGTGCCTTGTGAGGCGGGCAAGGAGAGATGGATTCCGCCGGTGCCGCCATCCTGTTTTACTGCGTCGCGCTGTCCATGGTCGCCGTCGGGTCCGCCGAGCTCGACAGCTCAGGCTTCATATCAAGTACTGCCACTAGAACCTGCAACAGAAGCTGGGATTGGTGTTAAATTCATGCATTTTCAGAAATAAAATCCTAGCATCGGATATTGGAGCCGTAAGCTAACTTCTGTTGCCTTCATTTTACTGAACGGTGATCGATCACCTCAGTGGCTGCCCTCGACTGCTCCAACATGACGACGCCATCGTCGTCGCGCAAGCTGGTTGGCCTTCCGGTGCCTGCAGGTAATTATCACGGTAGAAAACGCGGGTTAACTCCGTGCCAAGTCCACCGCGCGTAGCTAGCGTACGACGGCGGCACACCACGTGAACTGCACACGCATCTTGACGGTATGATGTTGGCGTACGTACTGCGTGGTTTGATTGGTGGGGTGGTGGGTGTGGGCGTGTGTGTATGCAGGAGCTTGCCCCGTGCGGTTCGACCGGATGCACAGCTACGGCGCGGTGACGAGCAGCTGCCGGGGGCGGCACATGACGGCGGCGCGATGCTGCGCGGCGTTCAAGGCCTTCGCGTGCCCCTACTCCAACCTGATGAACGACATCAGCAACGGCTGCGCGGACGAGATGTTCTTCCAGATCATCGTCCGCGGCAGGCTGCCGCCAGGCCTCTTCTCCAGCATCTGCCGCGAAGGGCCCGAGGGGCTCAAGTGCTAATCAGCTTGCTTCGCTTTGCCTTGCTGCTGGTGATCGATACCCGTGCGCACGACGCCGAGCGGCTGGGCTGGCCGGCCGGAACCGTCGCATTTGTGTATGCGGTTCTACATTGCGATCGATATATATATGCGCTTTGATGAGTGGGGTGTAATGTAATGTATCTTTGGCAAACTATATGTACATGTTCTTTTGTATCATCCTTGTGATTGGCTTCAGTACGTTGGCTCCGTGGCTTTTGGGTGACTTTTAACTATAGCTTCCAAGGCGAAACAAACCAAGAGGCTTCGCCAAATGGCTTCCTAAAACTGAGCCCGCTGTCACATGTGTACGCTGTTTATATTAGCGTTTTCTTTGTCCACCATCGTCTTAAAAAGTAGTTCTAGCCAAAAGAACAAAAAAATATTACTATTTGTTCTAGAAAAGGGAGGAAGCAAAATAGTATCGTAGTCAAAAGAATAAAAAAAATATTACTGTTTGTTCTAGAAAAGGGAGGAAGCAGAAGGGTAGCGTTCTACGGTTCTAGTACACGTCGTGATGGTGTATCGTCCGGTCACCCCAACTACACACGACAGCCGCGTCAAACTGCCTTCCTTGACCACAGTAAGTTGACCATCTCCGGCTGTCGATCTCGACGTTTTTCTGCTGGGAGATTAATGCGACAGACCTCCAACCTGGACCACTCTAAAAAAAGAAGCTAGCACGAATCACTCTAAAATTAGGAAGCTAGTATGAACCAATCCTACGGTTTTAAGGTCGGGCGTGCGCACGTCTCCCCTAGCGAGAGCTACACCGATCGACGCTGCTCGCTGTGGTCGTCGCGCAAAATTGATGTGCTTTGACTTTGCCGGCCGAGCATGCATCCGCTGCCGCCGTGGCTCGCTATCAGCCCTTGCCAAACGTCCACGCCGGCCACCAACGGCGACACACAGTAGCGGGTCACCTCATCCGATCCGTAGCAAACACTGCAACTCAAAGGTAAGAATACAAAAACAGAACACTGTACAGAGACTGAGGAAGCGAAGAAAAACAGAGATAACGTTGCCTGGCTACCTCGTGGCACGCGTGTACTTCTGGGCCTGAAATGTCGCCGCCGTTGCAACCGCGGCATCGATGGGGATCTATGGTGACGCTGGGCTCGTTGAAACTGGCTGGGTGACCCTTATCGTCTGTTCTTTTTCTCCGAAGCTGACGGTTTTTAATTTTTACTATAGTATCTAACTTTTAAATAAAGTATTTTTTTAAGACGGTGTCCACAAATTAAACGATGTACACGTTAAAAACCCAACATCTGTACCATCCAAAATCATAAATGAGTATCTCTCGTCGTAATCTGTACCGTAAACAGTCAAAATTCAAAAATTTCAATAAAAACTATAAGTCACAGCCGTTGCCAAACAGACCCTAAAATAGTTCGGTTGAGTGCGCAGATAGCATCAGCACAAAGAGGCCATGCGCAGTGTGGACTTCCAAGCAGCTTCTACTGGCTAGATAGCGCTCCTACTCTCGAGGGGCACCTATAACCAACATGGTCTACTTGTTTAATTTTCAACATCCAGCATGCACTTTTCCAAATAAGCAAGCCTCCAAATTAGAACTGCGTTAAAGAATACTTGCTACACCATTGTAACTAGTTCACTTATCCAACGACGAAACTGCTCAAATTCACGGCAACTATCTTTTTTTTTATGTTGATAAACATCACCTATATATTTTTTTCTTAACTATCATACAAATTTGTGACCATTGGATTAGATATCCAATGGCCATGAATTTTCTCCCACACTCTCTAAATAAAATATCCCTCTCCTCTAAAAAAGGGGTAGTTGGATACTACTTGATTGGAAATTGCAGGCGCAAATTTCATCGCTGGATAATCTACGTGCACCAGCATACACACCACGGCGTCGAACGTGGTCAGCACCACCTCATCGCGACGCCTTCGATCGATCGATCAACCTGTAAACGGATAGAAGAGGCAGATGACTCGAGCCGCTAAGGCCTGTGTCGAGCATGTATATATACCAGCCATAGTACATACATAACAACCTGGCTACAGAGCCTCAACCGAATACAAATGATTTACATGGGTCGGTTGGGCTGGGATACATCATACACGCACATGTACATGTACACAAGTACATGTCAAGTCCATATAAGTAACATCCCCGCAGTTGAAGCGTCGCGGACACACAAACCAGACCAAAACCCAAAAACAACTGAGTCGGAAGGCCCTTCGTCATGACATTAGCTAACCAAAGGCTAGAGGGAACGTGGACAATATGGACTTGACCAAGAGACACTTCTCTTGGACGAAATGGACATCGATCTCGATGTACTTGGTGTGGCGGTGTTGGATTGGATTAGATGGCATGTGTGAATGCACTGACGTTGTTGCAGAACACAACTATGGCCGAGCTAAGCGGTTGGTGCAATTCCTGTAGGAACTGCTGCATCCAACAATATTTTGCCACTGCATGGGCGACGACGTGGTATTCTGTCTCTACACTAGACCTGGAAATTATAGACTGGCGCTTGGAGGACCATGACACCAAGTTGTCGCCAAGATAAACACAGTAGTAAGAGGTGGAGCTGTGGGAGTTTGGGCACCCTGCCCAGTCTACGTTGGAGTTAGGTTGCAGGCCAAAATCAAGTGCACCTTTCACGTAGCAGAGGATGTGCTTAACGAGGGTGAGGTGAGGCTCTCGAGGAGCGTGCACGTGAAGGCACACTACTTGACCGCATATATGATGCCAGGCCACGTCAAGGTGAGGTACTGGAGTGCCCTAACCAAACTCCGATAATCAGCTGGGTTTGAAATTGGAGAGCCATCAGTAGTAGATAACTTGGCGTGAGCGTCAACAGGAGTCACGGTTGGGTGACATTCTGCCAGGCCAGCACGCTGCAAAAGATACAAGGCGTACTGACGCTGGGAGAGAAATATGCTAGTAGGAGTACGTGAAACGAAGATGCCAAGGAAAAAATGTAGGCTGCTGAGGTCAGTCATGTGGAATCATGGTGAAGGTAGTGTGTGAGGCACTAACGGAGGGGGGAGGAAGAAGTGATTAGGATGATGTCATCGACGTAGAGAAGAAGATACATGAGGTCAGCACCATCATGAAGAACAAAAAGGGAGGTATTTGAGATGGAAGCCATGAAGCCAAGTGTGCAGAGGTGAGAAATGAAGCACTGGTACCAAGCACGAGGCGCTTGTTTAAGGCTATAGAGGGATTTGTACAAGTGGAAAATATGGCTGGGATGAGCCAGATTAACAAAACCAAATGGTTGTTGATAGTACATGATTTCATTAAGAGTGCCATGAAGGAAGGTATTCCTGAAGTCAAGTTGGTGAATGGGCCAGGAACAGGAGACGTCGATGCAAAGAACAACACAGATGGTAGAGGGTTTCACAACCGGACTAAAGTTTTCATCATAATCAATGCCCGACTGCTAAGAGAATCCTTGAACAACCCAACGGGCTTTATAGTGAGCAAGAGAACCGTCCAAATGGAACTTGTATTTGAAAATCCACTTTCCTAAGACAATGTTGACACTGGGTGGACAAGGAACAAGTAACCAAGTATGGTTGTCAAGGAGAGCTTGATGCTCATCCTACATAGCTTGTCGCCAGTGAGGATCCAACAATGCGGCACAATATGTTTTTGGAATAGGGGATATGGAGGAGTGAGTTGCGGACAAGTTGAGTCGGTCTACGGGAAGAACAAGGCCTGACTTAGCCCTTGTGCGCATATGGTGTGGGCCCAGTGTGCATATGTTGTGGTCTCAGTGAAGGTCAAGGAATCGTGCCAGAGGGGACATCATGGGCTGTTGTGGTGCTTGCGGACTCGCCTAGTTGGTTGGTGTTGATGGAAATAGTCAGGGCAGGGATTCGCGGGCCCGGTGCCGTCTAAACCCAGATCCAGGCTAGATGGGGAGCTAGAGGGTGTGTGGGGTAGGGTGGCCAAGGCAGGAGTTAAGCCAGAAAACTGGGAGCCAGTGTAGTGGTCGAGTTAGAGTGCCACAGGGCATAAGAAATAGTGACGGGAGCTATGTTTTCAGTGGCAACGAACTCGAGAGGGAAATCCAAGGAGTCGGTTGAGGGCGTTGGGGTGTTAACCTACAAGGGAAATGTGCGCTTGTCGAAGACGACGTGGCATGCCATGATTATGTGGTGGGAAGCAACTTCAAGGCACTGGTATCCCTTGTGAGAGGATGGGTACCCTAAGAAAACACATGCGGTGGAACGAGGACTCAGTTTATTACGTGTGGTAGTAGCGAAGTTGGGGTAACACAAGTAGCCGGACACACATAGGTAGTAAAGGGAAGGGGGATGGCGTAGGAGCTGCTCATAGGGCATGGAGGAGGCAATGGCTTTAGAGGGGCGGTGGTTTACGAGATACTTCATCATGTCCAAAGCTTCAGCCCAAAATGGAGCCAACATATGCACTTGAAAGAAAAGGGTACACACAATATCATTAAGAGTGCGGATGGCACGTTCTGCCTTGCCATTTTGCTGGGGGGGGGGTATACAGACAAGAGAGATGTAGATGAATCCCATGGCAACGAAAGAAATAGAGTGAGATGGCATTCACAAATTCGGTACCATTGTTCGTTTGAATGGAGACAAGGGGAAGTTGGAACTGTGTGTGTACATATGCGAAGAAAGTTTCAAGTGTGTCATGGACTAATGACTTTTTGCGAAGGGGAAGACTAGTAAAAATGAGATAAATCATCCGCAATGACCAAATAGTATTGAAAGCCAGAATTACCGGGTACAAGTGAGGTCCAAAGATCGCAATGGACAAGTTGAAAAGGAACAATAGTAAAAGAAGGAGAATTAGAAAAAGGAAGCCTAATGTGTTTGCCTAGTTGACAAGTGTGACACATTGCATGACCTATTTTATTGTAGGAAATCAAAGAAGACTGCTGGAGAGGAGCCATGGCGTCGCGGCCAGGGTGACGAGTAGCATGCTGCTAGTTGCGAGTTTTGCATCACTAGTTTATGGTATTTGTCTCCTAGTAAAACTTAGAATTAAAATATTTCCTACATTTGCAACACCGATTGCTCAGGATCCATGATGAGGTTGAGGATATTGCCCGAGGTGGAGCCGTACAATCATGTGAGAATGGTGAAATCCTGTTGTGCCCAATCGACGTCGTGGGGGATGAGGAGGGGCGCTGCCGTCAATGTGGTGTAGTAAGCCAAATTTGCCGAGCATGGAGTTGAAGAAGGTGCGCCATTTGGTGTAGTTGGATGCCTTGAGGTCAAGCACCACGAGTATGTGGGTCTTGATCGATGCTATTGGCCGACGAAGAACTGTCAGTGAGAGGGGGAGAGGAAGCAACAGAGGAGGGAGCGATAGTGCTCATCCTGACAGCAGAAACATAATGAGCAATAGGCGTGGATCGAGAATAATTTGATACCATGTAAACGAATAGAAGAGGCAGATGACAGGTGACTCAAGCCGCTTAGGCCCCGCTCAAAACAGTGATGGCTTCGGGGCCTCTAGCTTTCAGAAGCCACAAACCGTTTGAAACGTGTTGACTTCTTAACGTGGATTTTTTTTCTTTTTTTTCCTTTTTACGTTGCATTATCCGTGGAGATATAGCAGTGTTTTTTTATTTTTTTTTCATTTTCCTTTAATTAAATACATCAAAAAAAACTAACAGCCACTACAATACTATTTTAGCCAAAAGGCACAGCAGTGAGCCTTTTTTTTGGCTTTTGGCTTCGTCTTCTCTGGAAGCCGAAACAAATAGAGCAACTTTTCCAAGCAAGTTCTCGAATTCGCTTCTACAAATAGCTTTTCGAATATAAAACCGTGTGCGTTGTCTGTGTCGGTGTCATTGTCGTCCGCCGTTGTTTTAAAAAACGTAAATAAAAACTATTAGCTGTAGCCAAAAGTCATAACTAAAAAAATAGGACCGGCCTATGTCGATCATGTATATATGCCAGCCATGATCCATGCACAACAACCGGCCATGATACATGCAAAACAAACTGGATTACAGAGCCTCAACGGAATACGAAGCATGTACGCATGTGTACACGCACAGCACGCCTACTTCTGTAGGTGTCAAGTCCGTATCGCTGACACAACCGCGCGTCCAGATTATTTTAGCACTTCGTTGCCATATGCAATCCAACAGAAAGCAACAGCTGTGTACGTCGTGCTACCAGCCCAGCACATCGAAGCGGCGTCAACGATCTATCCTGTCGTACTCTTGTCACCATACTCTCTAGGAGTTTGCACGTACGCTCTCTAGGAGTTTGGATGGAAATACAAAACATTTTGCCATGCACTCTGGTCAGTTGTCACCCACCTTCATTCAAAACATTTTGTTAGCTGTGCTGTGGAACGGATCTATGGAAGACGGGACGAAAGAGAATACCAAAGTGGAGTGTGAAACACGAATATGAGGAGTATACAAACAACGATAAAAAAGGTTACTTTGTCTAACATCAATTCGGTTAAGTGTTGAGCTATGGTAGGATATGATGTAGCTATGTACACAAAACTTCAGCAGGGTAGCTGCAATCATGATGACGAAAGTATGTTGCCAAATATCTTAAGCGGCCCTCGCACCTCCGGGATCTTACAGATTCAGTGCGATTTTACATCAGTCGGGAAAAAAGGTGCCTTTTTTTACGTCTTTGCAATGTGAGATTGATAGGCAAGTTCAACAACAATCTCTGGCTCGGTTCTATCACAGGGTTAGGTAATCAGAAGCTTCCACTAGGGCCTAGGCTCTCTGTGTTCGTGTGAAATTGGATTAATCAAGTCAGTGTTGTTACTCGCTGCATACATTCCAGTACGCACGAAATTTGTGGCTGGTTCCCGAAATTAATTTGTCGTCCCGAAATTAAAATTCTCCAGTACGCACGAAATTTGTGGCTGGTTCCCGAAATTAAATTGTTCGTCACGAAGAGAACGACAGCTTGACGGTGAATGACTACTTTACTTGGAACTTTCCATCGCCGTAACAGCGGTCCGAAACAACAATTACGAAGTCACTGCCATGACGATTCTTCAAGATTCTACAAACCTTCCTCCATCGTTCTCGAGAGCAAACCTCACACATCTGGTGGCAGGATCCAAGTTGCCGTCGTCCATGTTGGTCCTCGTCGTGTTTTGTCTCCGGTCATGCTGCCATGCACTCGGTTAGTCCAGTTCCTCTCCGTCCAAATGTATTTACCTTCGCCGCTCACCGGCAGCCCTAGTTCCCGCTTCACTTTGGCCAACCGTACGTACATTCCTGGCTCCGCCGCTCCAGTAGACTACAAATGCCATTTCAATGCCATTACTGGAAGAACGCCACGCCCGAGGGCGTCCAAGGCCAGATGGTGTGTCCACCCGCCGCCACGCCCGAGGGCGTCCAAGGCCAGGTGGTGTGTCCACCCGCCAACAACCCCCTCCCCGTCCCTATCACTTCCGGTCACCATCCCACCAAACCCCCACCCCACTCGTCAGCCGTCACCTCGTCCAAAACACAAAACCGGAAAAACGAAGGAAAAACAAGGAGAAACGCCCGGCCGAGCAAGTCACCGGAACTATGCAGCTCTGAGCTGTCCGCCCGTCTATAAAAGCCGCCCCACCCCCGCTCTCCCACCAGCTGCTCTCCACCAAGAGCTGCTGCTGTTACCCGCCCGTCCGCTGAATTCTTCCCGAAGTTTTGCCGGTTTCGCGCCTCGGATCTGAGCCGCCGCGCGTCGTTCTTCTTGCAAGGTTGGTACCTGCTCTGCTCCTGCTGGTTTGTAGATTCTGTTTTGGTGTTTCGAGGTGTTAACGAGGTGCTCGGTGGAATGCCGGGGCGGCGGCAGATGGCGATCACGGTGAGGCGGTCGACGATGGTGCGGCCTGCGGGGAGACGCCGCGGCGGAGGCTGTGGAACTCCAACCTCGACCTCGTGGTGCCGCGCTTCCACACGCCCAGCGTCTACTTCTACCGCCGCCCCGAGGGGCCGCGACGCCGGAGGGGTTCTTCGACGGCGAGCGGATGCGGCGCGCGCTGGCGGAGTCGCTCGTGCCGTTCTACCCGATGGCCGGGCGGCTCGCGCGCGACGAGGACGGGAGGGTCGAGATCCACTGCAACGGGGAGGGGGTGCTCTTCGTCGAGGCCGACGCGCCCGACGCGGCCGTCGACGACTACGGCGACTTCGCGCCCACCATGGAGCTCAAGCGCCTCATCCCGGCCGTCGACTACACCGACGACATCTCCTCCTTCCCGCTTCTCGTGCTCCAGGTGAGCTCAATTTCTAGTAGCAGTTACAACTAGGTTCAGGGCGAAAACAAAAGGATGTTTTTAAATACATATGTCAGAAATAGAAGACCAAAAGAAGGGGAGATATAAATTTAACGTGAAAAACCTTTATGGGAAAAAAACTATGGACACACGAATGCGGAATTCACTGTATGAGGAGATATTATAAGCGTAGGGAAATTCGGCGTATCTCAACCGTGCGACTATATGCCTACATATATAGGCTAGACATTATAGTCCCGAACAGAGTCGGATGCACCGGTTGATGTCACATCTAACACGGCTTGGCGCATGCCCCGCTCGGCGCCATGTCTGGTGCAGTGTCCGACACAGACACGATGACGAATTCTGATCATACTTTAACAATCTCCACCTTGAGACGAATTCGCTCTTGTAGCAAAAATATGAAAAATCTCCTCAAAGTAAGTCTTCATAAAAAACCTGTGCCTTGAAAGTCTATTAGACTAATCTTCAACAAGAAACACTAGAACAATCTTATTTAAATGCTTCTCAAGAAGCAAAATTTAGCTAACCACTGGCAAGTCCAAACACACAACTATCAACAAAGCAAACAAACAAATCTAGGTCTTCAACAACTCATAAAATCAGCGAAGTCTGAGTCTATACAACTGACCTCCTAAAACAAATGCTTAATCATCAAATGATATAAGCCAAAACATTACCTGTGGCAAGGTTGTTACGCCGTCGCCTAGTCGTCGCCCTTGCGTCCAGTCGCCCAAAGCCCGACGACAAGGTCTATCGCCCAACTTACCGAGTTAGGAGCTCGACGTCGAGGTCTCACATAGCAGCAGTCGTTGCGCTCGCGGCCCCGAGTCCCGTTGCCCCTCCATCCGAAGTCACCGTCGGCCGGATTTGAAGCCGCACCGCCTCTTCCCAAGCCGCATCGGTCGGATTTGGAGCCGCAACCTCCTCCATCCTCTCCATCGTCTCCGGATCTGGCCGATCCGGTGGCTCTTGGCACGAGGCGCCAAAGGGAGGAGGAGGCGGCGGGAGGAGGGAGGCGGCTGGGCGGGTGGAGGCGGCGGGGGAAGGAGGCGATGGGGGCGCCAGGGTGAGGAGGCAATGGGGAGGAGGCGGCGGGAGGCGTCGGGTGGGGAGGAGGCATCGAGAGAGGGGAGGAGGAGAGGAGTCGGGAAAGAGAGAAGTCGGGCAGCTGCCGGCTAGGTTTAAGAAGTGTCTTTTTGCGATTAAGTCCTCAGAATTCCTGAAAATTACGAACAGATCCCTCTTTTAATGGATTTCTTCTAATTTAGACCTCCTGAGACATGATTATTTGGATAATTTGTGTTATTGTGTTGCATGGTTATTTAATTTTTAGTCATATAAAGTATTATTTGTCGTCTAACTACTATCGTCTAATTGTCGTCATGACGGACGCCTAGTCGACTAGGTGTCCAGGCGCCTCGGCCTCACCGCAATTTGCTGGAGCGCTGTGACAACCTTAACCTGTGGCGCTGGATAGATAGCGAAGAACTCATATCATCTAATCTAACATGATACATCTAGAGCACAAAACTCAGTAAACAACGCTCATTGAAAGAGCAACTTGCGCGTGCGGTCATCATGTACATCAAGCCGCCGGCTTCAAAGTTAACTAAATTCCATGACATGGTTGAAACTGCTCATATAAAATTATCCGGATGAAATGAACTCTTGTATGGTTAATGGAATATAAACTGCAGTAGATCCCTCGTATCGAGCCACGACAACTGAAAAACATTGTAGTGTCCAGGGATAGTAATCTCGGAACCGGTGCAAAACCCGGTTGGCGGGTGGTAACGGCCGGTTACCGGAAAACCTGGGAAAAACCGGATGAAATCCACATTTCAAATTTTGAATTTGGGCGGTTTGGAAATCGGTAACTGGAATGCTTACCGGAAAAACCGCTTAAAAAAGGGGGAAACCACTAAAAATAGGGGAAAGTTAGAGAAAACATAACACAAAATGTTAGGACTAGCATATTATGCATATTTAGTTCATACAATAGGTAATCTAGCACAAAAAAAACGTAAACCAAAATAGCAACTTCCTAGGTTACTATCTGGTTTTTTCCCTCCCGATACCCACTAGAATTTCCCGTAACCGGTGGTTACCGTTTTTTATCCCTGGTAGTATCCACAAAAAAAAAAACCGAACTCTTTGCACTTAAATCTTTCATCTTAAACTGAAATTAGAGCAAAATATTCGCTTTTAAACAGCAAAACTCTTGAGAGTATCATGCTAGCTATCATCAGGGTGTCATCAAATTTCTGAGAATTAATGTTGACATAGCCTCCTTAATGGTTGTGCAAGTGACCCAAATTGCAACATATCCAAACGGTTAACGAAGCACCAAATTCAGTTATCTCCACAACTGACATTGATTTTTGCAAAATCTCCTCGATAAGTGTAGCCCAAATTAACTCATTGTGTTGAAAGGCTGTAACTCCGTTGTAGACTCTGTGTGGATCTTGCCGCAGTAACCCGTAGTAAACAATGGATCATCGAAGAAATCGCCAATGATTAATCCCGCATGTATGCCGCCAATAATAGACATAATGGCTTGAATTGCAATGACATTCACCAATAAAAAACATGCAAAGCTGACGACATAGCTTCTTCATAGAAGATGACAATCGACTGAGGCAGAAGATCGTCGATAAGAGATAGGGTAGTATGGCGCCAGGGCATAGCGCTAGGCAGCACCGGCAATGGTGTTGATGAGCCTGACACTGGAACAGTCGCCGAGGTAGAACACGGGTTGACACTTAGTATGGATTTGAGTCGTGGAACAGAGTTAAAGCGAGTCGAAATCACCGAGTTGAGGATGCTGAAATATCCTTGTACAATTCCTTGTGTACCTTCAGAACATAAAACTGAACCAAAATTTACCAGGTTATGAAATCCTAGTTTGTGCTGAGCTTGCAATTTCTTTATTTACTGGTATGTCAGCAACCATATGCTGAAAAATCTTGCTTGGAATGTGCACTGCATGTTAGTTGGTATGAAAATGATAGTCTAACTGGAGCATGTTCCATGTGATAACTTTTTGTGAAGATCTTTTTGTTTACAATAACCCAATGTTTATGCATCCCATTTTCTTCCATTTTTTAGAAGTTTTCTTAACTTCTTTATTGGCTCTAGTCTTCATTAGGCTGACTTCAATTATGCTGCACATGTGTCAACTGAATGTTTATCCATATTGGTTAGGCAAGGCCTTAAGGTACTTTTGTGAAATTGGTTGCTACATAATCCAGTTAGGCTATCATAAATATCAAAATTAATAAAGGAATTGCAATAATTCTCTTCAATCATAACTGTTCCGTTTCCGTTTTTAAAAAAACCATTATGCCAAAAAAGAGTTGTATACAGGTCATCACTTTTTAACAGTTGCCAAACTCCCAGAGAAAGGGCGTTACTTGACTACCAGTTATTGTTGAACTAATAAAGGAAATTGTCCCAAGCAGTGTTCTAAAAAGCACTAGCCTAGTCACCAATTAAACGGGCTAGGTGGCCGCCTATGGGGGCAATGGGTGAGGTGGGCAAGGCGGAAGGTTGGCTCCTAGCGCCTAGGTGGCCGCCTTTGAGAACAGTGTTCCCAACTCCCGATACCATTTATAGTTGGTGCTATTAGTTTCCCAGCCTCCAACTTTCAAGAAAAAAGGTCATTGGTTATCACTTGATTGCATTTATGCCACTGAAGCTACAAGCTTGTGTTATTCTTTCAAAGTTATTTACAAGTTTTGTACTACTAGGCTGATGAGATAGATGCAGATATTACTGTTAAAACTGTAATATAGCATATATTATGCCCATGTGCAAGGGAGCAAACTGTAGATAGGAGGCATATTACTTGTGAGCTTTTGGTCATACAAAGACTGTCCAGTAGTGCGTCTCACACACGCTTGAAGCTAGCACGAGTGCATGACAATTACCATGTGAAGTTTGGCATGATGCTCTTTTCTACCACCTCTCTTCACCCCATCACACCATTTTCTTATACCCTGGTGTTAATGCCTATCATCAGTTAGAATACATGCCTGGTAGGGACTCCTTATGATCAAAAGGAAAGAAGTTTGGTATGAGGGCAACCCTATGCTAGGTGAGGAATATTACATCCTGAGTTAGACAAGCCATTTGCAACTTAGGCCTCTCTGTCAGTTGGCAATATAATGACTCAAAGAGGTTTGGAAATGCTTCTTTCAGATTGCTTGCCACAATGCTTATCATTTATTTGGTTCATACTCCTTTGTTAGCATGAATCAGAGGCTTGCAAATTTTCAAACACACCGTGCTGATTTAGTCATGTGAGTTGTGTTAATTGTCAGATGTTATTAGTGACCTCATTGGGCAGCTGATTATACTGGACAAACTCATTCCAACATGTACGCTAGTTCACCAATTGTCTGTTTTGATATAAACTTCGACCAATTTGCCAGTGTCACCTATCTCTATATTTACTTGGTCTATCATTTAGACTAAGTGGGACAATAATCCAATTGATCAATTTTATACCTCCTGGAAATCACATGTGTGCCCACAACAGAATGTGGTCTAATATTCACACATTCAATGCACATCAATTATTACCATCATATTGTGCTGCAATAGATATTTAATCACCATTGCATCGATGACATCATGAAGAATATTGGGGTTCATAATTAGGTTCAAACGACTTTGCCTTGACATTTATTACTTACAACTTTGCGTGCCTGCATGGCACCTCATGTTCATTGACAATTTGACATACTGGATGAGTTACGGGGCTGGGGCTAGTTTTTTTGTCGTCGCCTGTGTGTCTCGAACTCTTCGTTGGATTTTGTTGCAGCTGGTTTCAAGGCATGTTTTGATGGTAGAACCAGAAATAGAGAATTTGATAGGGGAGTTGAGGTTTGCAATGCTTTACATAACAAAAGTATGGTCAGGACTCACAAATTATAGTTCATGTGCTTATGGCTGCAGTTAAGACTATTTTGATAATAATACTTGTCTTACATATGAAGAATCTGAAATCCAGTCAAAGCTTCAGTTATACGTGCTTAAGGATGGCATGGAATTGGATTTCACTTCAAATATACAACTTTATCTTATAGAAAAAGGAAATTGTATCATTGATTTTGTTGCTCCATGGTTAATTTCAAATACACAGGTTATTCGTGCCTATAGTAGAAGCAGCTTTCTGATTCATTGATGTCCTGCTTCATATGTTGTCTTAGTGGCGTTTCTCAGCCATGTATTAATTGGTAGAACGGTAGCTGCAGCTGGAAATATGCATTATGTTAATCTTAGTAAGAAAGGAAGGTATGAAACATGCCAAGAGGCTAACACTCCTTCATTTTGATTTTTACTCCAGGTGACCTACTTCAAGTGTGGAGGCGTCTCCCTTGGTGTTGGCATGCAACACCATGTCGCAGATGGCATGTCTGGCCTGCACTTCATTAACTCATGGTCTGACCTCTGCCGTGGATCTCAAATTGCGGTCATGCCCTTCATCGACCGCACTCTCCTCCGCGCCCGTGATCCACCGACTCCATTTTACCCACATGTTGAGTACCAGCCTGCCCCAGCCATGCTGTCCTCCATGCCCCAGGCTCTCACTGCTAAGACTATGCCGCCTCCCACGGCTGTGGACATCTTCAAGCTCACCCGCTCAGACCTTGGCCGACTGCGCTCGCAGCTCCCGACAGGTGAAGGGGCTTCACGGTTCAGCACGTATGCAGTGCTAGCCGCTCATGTCTGGCGTTGTGTCTCCCTTGCGCGCGGGCTGCCACCTGAACAGCCCACCAAGCTGTATTGTGCCACTGATGGGAGACAACGGGTGCAACCTCCACTTCCAGAAGGTTACTTCGGTAACGTCATCTTCACCGCCACACCACTTGCCGAGGCAGGCAAGGTGACCAGCGGACTGGCAGATGCAGCAGCGGTCATCCAGGGGGCGCTAGATAGGATGGACGACGGCTACTGCCGCTCAGCATTGGACTACCTGGAGCTGCAACCGGATTTATCAGCATTGGTCCGTGGAGCGCACACTTTCCGGTGCCCTAACCTTGGACTCACCAGCTGGGTGCGCCTGCCGATCCACGACGCCGATTTTGGATGGGGCCGGCCGGTGTTCATGGGTCCTGGTGGCATCGCATATGAGGGGCTGGCGTTCGTCCTCCCGAGCGCGAGCATGGACGGCAGCCTGTCCATTGCCATCTCGCTGCAGGCTGAGCACATGGAGAAGTTCCGAAAGCTGATCGTCGAGGTGTAGACAGACCGCGTTACTTATGTCAGAAAGAAGTTATAGGGGCAAGAAGCTTTAGGCTGTGCTGAGCTTCTCTGGGTTGAAATTCCTGAAGTTTCAAGTGAACACGGTGGCTGCCCTGTTGCTCTTGAGTGAGTTCGTCGGCCACCCTTTTAGTGCCTTCGGTTGGAGGGCTATTTTGGACAACATCAAACTGTATAAGCTATCAATAATGAGTTTCCCTTTTTGTTTTGGAGAAATCAACAATGAGGAAAGGGGTTATAATTCATTGCAACCAAAATCCAAACCAGAATGGATATTGGTCACCGCCTTCAGCATCAAATGCTCACTTGTTGTAACTTCAGTTCATTACATTTTGGCAATGCACAAGACTAGCCTGGCTGAGTTTGAGCTCCAAGTGAATGAATATTGTATGTAAGCTTGACCGAAGTTTGTTACCTGTATTGCAAAGCTAGCTGCATTCCTGATGCTCTAGGTGTGGCCCATAACGGGTTCATGTCTTCTTTTTAGAGCCGTGATCTGGCGGAGACTCTCCCGGACTGACTGCGCCGTTGTACGTGCAGACGGAGGAGGAAGAACCAGACGAACATGTAAGTCATGTAATCCGTGCTCTACCAGCGCGATCCATTTGGATTTTTGCGTTGTCGGTTGGCTGCAAGGGCCGTCGCGGACACGGCTGCCTCGTGCGGGCTCGTTTCCTTAGGCAAGAAGCGTTGCGCCACGGGGAGGAAAGGACACGTGTCCTGTAACGCCGTTCCGTTTAAATGCTAGGGCTGGCATGTGACTGCCATGTGGGGCACTACGGACGCTGAGGTTGACCCATTCCCACTCCAGCCGTTCGAAACACGAAATCCGAGGCAACGGCAGAGGCGTCTTCCTCGCGGCCTCCGTCCTCCCCCTCTTCCACGATCAGGTGTCATCCATGATCACCGACGCTGTCCACCTAGGTCGCGCCGCGGACAAGCGTTTCGTGGATGTTGGTGCGCACGACCACGTGCGTTGTGCCTGTGCGGGCTCTGTCGCGCCGCGACCGTTGGCCTGCTACCACCGCACCTCCAGCGTTGGCTACGCGCTGATGTGGCCCTGCCCGCTGCATGACCCCCACCATGCCGCTGCTACAACCGCTGTTCGGGTGTTGCCTGTTGAATAATCCAGGGCACTCATCGTGGTCGTAAAGTTACTATAGTAGTCGTAGTAGGTGTGGTCGAAAGTTCACTTTAGCAGACAAAGCAAGTGTGGTCATGAAATCACTGTAGCAGTCGTTTCATACGTGCTCAGTCCACGCGAGAACGCGTTTTTCGTTGTCTGTTAACATCGTGTGCGACATGGCCTGGGTCCATGGGATCATGTAGGTAGTGGTGCAATGCGTTAAGTTTTAAAATTTTTACATTTTCAAACATCCAATTTTTGGATGTTACACATGGATGCCTAGATGATAGTTCAGTTTTGAGTGGAAAGTTGCATCTCCGCCTCATCTTGGCAAAAAGAATTGGTATCCTATCCGTCTATAAATATATGTCGTTTTTAATTTTACATGGTCTCCAATATAAGACTTTTGAATATGATTTAGCATCATAATATACTAGTAAAATAATAAAAAATATATTATGAAAGTATTTGCAAGACAAATCCAATGGTATTATTTTTGTATAGTCAGTCTATATACTTTAACATATATTAACGATTAAACATTAAAAATCTTGTTCATAGAAACCCACGATGATAGCTCATCAGTGGATCACTGGCACGAGGCGCATCAGCCGAACAGAAGGAAGGGTCGCCGCATGCCCACTGATCTATGAAAGCGTACTAGGCGGTAGCTAGCTACTGTTGGGGCCGTGCCGTGGGGCTCGTAAGTCAAGCCGTATAGGAAGTGGAGCGGCCCGGCGCTGGGCAGCTTGCTGCTAGGCCGCATCGGCGCTTCGGCAGCAACAACGTAACGCGCGGGACACGGGGGAAAAGTGGGCGGCCGAGGCGGAACGGAAATGGCAAGCGCGAGCGCGAGCGCGGCGCGGCGCGGGCCTGTTCGCCGCGTGCGGAGGGGCACGGCGCACGGGTGCGGGCTTCGTGATTCCTATGTCCGCGGCCGGCGTGCGTGGCCCATGTGCTCGGTAGACGCCCACGGGTGGGAATTGGGATGGTTCGTTCGTGTGTCCTGGCAGCCGCACTGCCGCACAGGCACCACGTCGGAACAACGCTGCGTCGTGCACTCGGAAACCTATACCTTTGGAAAAACGGACGCTTAGTTCGACTCTGATACACGAGTTCAGAAGAACGCAGCGGTGGCAATAGTGACACCTTGCCTTGGTCCTCTAATCATGAAACACGACGAGATTACGAGAGGCATACACCACATGACTTGTGATAAATCCTACAACGACCGTGACTTCTTTCCACACGTTGGCTTTCACGTTGCTTACTACTAGACCCGGGAGATCCCGACTACGATGGAGCCCATGCAAGACCTGGTGACATACCACGACGGCGCCGACGGCTTCACCTTCACGGCCTCCGCCTACCACGGCGTCATCCGCCTGCGCGCCTCTGGCCGGCGCACGATGGCCGCCAACTACCACGAGCACCAGCTGCAAATCCACCTCATCCTCGACTACCATGACCGCGGCGGCGGTGAGCACGCGCGCCGCGTCCTCCGGGGCAACAAGTCCGGGAGCATCGCCGAGTTCCTGGACATGCACCCAGCGAGGCGGGCCACGGCGGTCGCGTGCATTGTATCGAGGGCGCGGTTCCCTCCGGGGTGCTGGAGCGGTTCTGCGTGCACACGGGCGGCAGAAGCAGTGCGACGACGTGACAGTGACCGTGGACTGGAGGACGGCCCAAGGTTGCGCGCGGCCGGGCTTAGAGAAGGCAGGCGGGCAAGCTGGTGTTGATCTGTCATCATTTACATCTGTGTTGCCCAAGTGGTTCCCTTTCTGGTTCCTAGGTTGCCTTGAGGAAAGCTAGAAGGGTCAAGGATTCAAGGACGTGATGCTTCTCATGTGTTGCTACGTTTCTTTCCTTCTTGATTGCCAATCAAAACATTGGATCGCCAAAGTATCAAGAGCTTAACTGAGATTATCAATACCTCACACCATCGTATCGCATACAAAAAGGTTCGGCTTCCATTTCAAGCTACAAATGCAGCCATTATACATGGTAGCATGAAGTGACGTACACAAGCCAGTTGTAGACTCGTATAACATCAACACTGATTGCTAACACAAATCTAAAATTGGCAAAACCAAACTGGGTCTCATATCTAACCAAACAGCGCAATAAACTACAATGCAGAATACTACCACAAATACAAATGTCGACCAAAATTTCGAATCATAAAATAACTAGTATATCTAAAGCTCAAAATAAGGTCACTTGGATGATATCAAATTCATGAAAGTGTGCTGCCAACATTTTGGTAATGAGCCACCGAGGCCCTTCGGTAAATAATAGCAACAAAATTACAATCACATAAAAACCAGGACACAAATGCCTACTGCAGCACCCTCTTAACCTAGATGATGCCAATCTTGTTGGCCACATCGAGAGCATCATAGTCTGGAGTCAGCTTCACGTAAGCCTTCTTCTTCCCATCAGGCCTGCAAGATGCAAATTTGATCACTTAATTACACGACATAGCAAAACAAACAGTAAAATTGAATAAACATGAAAGCAAAATGCTAACCTGATCAGGGTGTTGACTTTCTTTGCCTGGATGTCATACATCTTCTTGACGGCAGCCTTGATCTTCTTCTTGTCTGCCTTGAGGTCGACAATGAAGACCAGAGTGTTGTTGTCTTCAATTTTCTTCATTGCAGATTCCGTGGTAAGGGGATACTTAAGAATTTGGTATTGATCCAGCTTGTTCCTTCCAGGCGTACTGATTCTTGGGTATTTTGGGTCCCTAGCCTTCTTCAGGGTCTTGGGGCGGTGAAACGTCACAGATGTGCGTATTTTCTTGGCCGGCTTCTTGGTTCCCCCAGACTTCACAGCCTTGGCAACCTTCAAGGCTTGGGTCTTGACATCACCCTTCTTGGCAGGAGCAGCTGGTCACGATTGGATAAAATAATCAGCTCATGCATCTAATGCTGTAGCCAGTAAGCCATAGTTAAAAAGCCAGATTGAAGAAGGTTCATGTATTCGCATGAGATGATTAAGTACAGTATGAGCCAAGTTTCCGGCACACAGCAAACAATAAAGTGTATAGTATATTGCTAACAAAACAGAGAGCATACTGTCAAAGTTCCCTTCAATTTGCAAAAGAAATGTATGCATCAGAATTTGCCAGTTCTATACCTGTTAAAGAACAAACATAAATGGACCACCAACTAATAGTGTAGATCATTGCAAACAATTCATAATACCAAAGACCATATTCAATTCAGCAGTGAGACCAATATATTACGACGTGCAAAGCAAACAAGAACTACTGAATGATACCCAATCTAAAACAATTGACATGTGGACATCAATCTTCTCAATCAAAAATAGGCACAAATAGAACCCTGCAATAATATCTCTGTACCTTTAGGAGCCATTGGAGTTTCCAAGGACAGCCTCTTGAACTGCACACAAAGAAGAGCAGTGATCTCAGGTGGTGGAAGAAACAACATATTGAGAAAAATGACACGAGGAATTGAAATAAAGCAGGTGCTACAGTGTTAGTCGAGAAAGCCTCAGAACTCAGCATATAAGGCGCATGGTTCTATCAGGCGAGTAAATCTATAGGCCATATCAATAAATCTAGGAGTAACAGACTAACATAACAGCAACAACCAGCAGCCTAAGTAGGGGGTGAAAACGGATCGAATACAGATCGGATAGTGCTCAAACCATATTTGCATCCATTTTTTTTTCTCAGATTCGAATACGAATCGAACAAACGTTAGATACGAATACGGACCGGACAAATGTCAGATATGAATTCGAATTAAATATCTACTCAATTCGGTCGGATCCAGATATCCTCATAACTTATGTAGTATGTAGACATTAATGACATTTTATCCTCGTATGATCATGCTTAATCATTATAATTCATTTATTTCACCTAAAGAAACACGAATTCACGTTCAATTAAAAAACATGTCCAAATAATTAGTCAAATTGTAATAAAATATGCATGTTACTTCGTCGAATATGAATACGGAAACGGATAGTCCAAATAAAATAACATTTCGAATTGTAAAAGTCCATACCATATCCGTATCCATATTTTTTATGCGAATTCGAATACAAATAGATATTATTAATCAGGTGAGAAAATCTATACCATATTCGCATCCTATCGAATACGGAAACCAAACAATACGGATAATTGGTATCCACTTTTCACCCCTAGGCCTAAGCACCAATCCAATTTATCGTGAACCCTTGCCGCAAACAGAGTTCTTTATGATGCAATCATGTAACCACCAAAGCTCGTGTACCCAACAGATTAAAAACTCATGCATCCAACAGCCACCTTAATGCTAAACAAGCATATACTTCAAGCTCAAATCAACCATAAACATGAGCATATTCCCTATATATATTCACTACTAAAGAATCAGGTTACTAATCTATAACAGGATGTCCTACAAAACCTTCGCATGAGAGAAAAAATAAGCTACTTCTACGAGCCTACGAAGAGCGACATGAACACTACAAGCGACAAACAGATTTCGCAAGTATGGAGCGGATCCGGCCCCTCTCACGGATCAAAGGCGACGCACGAGCTCGACGCCGGCTACCCAGCGAAGAAATGCGCTCGAGGGGTGGGCGGCGGCGAGGAAGAGCGGGGCGTGGGTACGGCGGTGGAGGAGGGGCGAGAGATGGGAGGTGGCGGCGGGCGGCTTACCTTACCTCTGCAGGCGGTCACGAGGCGAAGCGAAGCGAATACGGCTGAGGAGAAACCCTAGTGGCCTCGGGCCCCGCTTATACCATGAACGCGAGCGACTCGCCTAGGGCACCGGTGGGCTGAGCCGTACTGGACATGGCGAGGCCGTCTCGGCCCAACAAATTATGTTGAATCCTTGATATCCTACGGCCTAATTAATCGTGATGGCCTTGCCCGTCTTGGCTCGTGAGTGTTACTCGGATCAATGACGATGACTCGTGTCGGTTTTGCGTTTGGAAGCCACTACACAGCGGCACCATTGCAAGTTGCAACGGTATAGTAATAGGTTTCATGTAACTCAATAGGTTTTATAAAATCATTTAAAATGTTTTAGGTTTCTGTAAAATTCGCATACTTCTAGAAGGTTATAAGAAAGTTTTAAGCCAAAGTTTTAACGAGTTACAAATTTTTAAATTCAAGTTTCAACCGAAGAATTTTACAAATTTCAACCAACAAGTTTTAAGAAGTTTTAACGAGCTTTGGCGAGCTCACCTGGCTACGATGACACTAATGTGCTGCCACGATTTGCCCAACACTGCGCGCGATCGATACACCCTCTTCTCTGGCTTCAACACCACTGCTACCGCGCAATAGAGTCAACCAACATCACCCACTGGCGGATCCGTGCTCGAGCTCTACACTGAACCTCCACCTTCTCTCTCTCTTCTCCTTCTCGGCTCGAGCTTTGTGCGGTTGCCGGATCTGGCTGTCCCAAGTTGCGTCACTACCAGATCTGTGCATTCTAAGTCACACCACTGCTGGATCCATGCATCTCGAGTAGTGCCGATCCATGCATCTCGAGTAGTGCCACCATCGGATCTGAGCATCCTAAGCCACATTGCCGCCCCATGCCAGATCCGGGGTCGAAGGTGAAGGAAAGGGGGCCGCCTGCCTCCATCAACGACCACCTAGGCTTCGCATGTGGATCGCCCGCCGCGAATGCTCACCTGCAACTTGCTCGCTGCCATGAACGCTCTCCCACCTCTCACTCACATCTCCATCTCTCTCTAGTCTCTCATCTGTCTCTAGTCTCCACGCACCAACGACCTTCACGGAGGCAGCGTAGTACGTAGGGAGGACGATGATCGGCATGACGGAGGCCACTCGGGGGAGGAGGAAGGTGCAGACGATAGGATCCACCTGGTCTGATCATCTCCTCTAATACGGCTACCAATGTGGTAGGGACCTGACTCAAACTCGTCCTCACCACCATGACTCATCCTCAACTCGCCATTCATTAGTGTGGTCCATTTGAGTCAGTGAAGAACGGAATCCCCACCTTCCGATCTGGTGCAGTCATCGTCTGCCTCTACGACACCGTTGTGCATCATCGTGCGTGCTCCGACGCCTTAGATCACAGTCAATACCCTCACTCTGTGTCATCGTCCCCGTTAGTGCTAGTTAAGCTGGGTACCAGCACCATCTCTTCTATCGACGTTATAGTCACATTGAGCATATCGAAACTCACTGAAATTTGTTGAAACTTGTTAAAACCTATCGAAAATTGGTGTAACTTCTTAAAATTTTTTGTTGAAACTTGGTGAAACTTCTTGATACTTTTTTTATTGAAACTTGGTGAAACTCTTTAGCTGAAACTTACTGAAACTTGATTTTGCCGAAAATCTAAAACCCGGTAAAACTTTTGGTTTGAAACTCGTTGAAATCTTCTAGAAACTTTTTAAAACATATGAAACTTACTAAATCTTAAAAAAAATAATATTTTTTTATAAAACTTCTGAAACTTTAAAAAACTTATTGGTATACCGTTGTAACAGTATATCATTGTCTAGTCGCTCCTATGTGTCATATGTTATGTAGGAGACCCTTCCTGTTGAGATGTCTGACGGTATCTAGTCGCACTCTTTGTGATTTCCTTTCCTAACCGATCTCGCGTGTGGTCGCGATGTACGGTACGAGGGCACTGCCACGCCTCACCGCATTAACTGAGTCGTTGATCCCACTAAAAGAACAAACATCTTCAGATTTCCCTACGGATCCAAAGCCATGAGCTCCAACGACACAGCAGCACAGCGCTGCCTCCGGTGAACCCGAGCGGCTACGTGAGCACGATGCGCTACGAGAGCTGTTGCACGATCGACCAGCACTCGAAGCAGGCGGGGATGACCGCCGTGCAAGTCCGTGCCTTTTGAGTTCTGCGGCCGGCCCTACCCTAGCGCATCAACGTGTACACATCGGGGTTTGCCTTGGCCGGGAGCCGTTCCCCAAGGATATCGCGTTCTCGGTAGAGATCTTGGACAGGGACGGGAAGCGCCACATCTTCGGCTGGCCGACTATGGGCGCAGCAAGGCTGATAAGGATTAAATAATCTATTAAAAAGCTATTTTAATATATAATTAAATTTCTTATATTAGGGTTACAATAGTTTATGCTATAACAGTCTCAACTCCTGATTGGAGATTACTATTTACTTACTCAAGCAACTACTACTCAGAAAGCTCTATAATTTGACATTTGGGGCTCCCATGAGGCAAGCCTTGTATGGTTAAAGAGCAGATCATGTGTGCTCCTATTTCCACGACCGTTTCATGTTTGTATCTTTGACAACAACTATTCTACAATTGTTTCCTAAGGCTCTCCCGCACTGACAATAACCGATTGACGATTATTGTTAGGCTTCTCTCACTGCCATCAACCGCTTACACATGCAGATGAAAGGAATCAATAAGACGTCTGTTTGTGCAAACAACCCATGTCTCTTCAGGGTTATTTTAGCCTTATCCGGGAGAGAGAAGAAAAGAAGAGTAAGATTATTTTGCATTAGGGCACACATTATTTTCCCTTGTAACCACTCATTTAGAGCAAGATCATTCTAATTATGGCACGTAGTATTTTCCCCTGTAATCGTTCATTTAGCAAAAGTTATAATCTCAATATAGCAATATAGACCGAATTTTCATATTCATCCTTATGTAAGGTCCGGATTTCTCTGCAATTTGTAAGATCGAGGGGTATAGGCGGCTCGTCATGAGGCGCGAGCTACAGGCATCGCTGTGCGTTCACAATGGCATCATTGTGGTCAGCTGCACCCTAGTCGCCAGCGGGAAGCCAACGAGCTTGCTTCCCTAGAGGAGCGCACCCACGAACGCCGTTGCCGACGAGGCATCAACGTTGTCTGGCCCTTCTCCACTCCCATCAGTTGTGGCTCCTATCTGCCCTTCTCGCTTTGAATTTGATTTAGTATTATGAGACAAAGAGATCAGTACATAAGCACTATATATATTCGTTCAATGTGATCTTTATAAATATTTGGGAGTCGTTATATCCTGCTATGTACCGCTACTGACTTATAGACAGGAAGGGGTTTTCGGCATATGGTCAAATATATATAAACTTACATGGTTACACACTTAACGGGTCAGAACAATAAAGGTCCAGATGATAGACTTCGAGTGGGATGCGATCTCTACTCATATTGAATCTGGTTGGAGGTATACCTACACTCCTGATGTATTGTGATAATCAAACAGTGTTGGCCAAAGTAACAAGTAAAAATGATAATATGAAGTCCTATAGACATGTGAAGCGTATGTTTAAATCTGTCAGAAAACTGAGAAACTCTGGAGTGATCGTTGTGAACTATATTCACACATAGAAAAATCTGACAGACCCATTTACAAAGGGGTTAGCATGGAAAGCGATTTCTGTTGCATCTATGGATATGGGAATGATGTCCATTTAAGTTACATCACAATGGTAACCCATACCTTCTTGATCGGAGATCCCGTGACTTAGGCAATGGGAAAAACAAATTGATGTTGTAACAAGTGAGTACATATTTATTGTATACATGTCCTAATAAACATGTACTTTCGACTGTATGGAAGGTTGGCATAAAGTCTTAATGTATTCTGTTGTCCAAATGAGGAAAATGTATTAGCCTGTAGGATACCTAGAAAAAATACACCTACTTGAGCTTATCTGTGTATTCGCGTATTTTTACGTGAAAATTGCGTGATTTGTGACTTGCGACATGCGACCGTGCCGTGATGTGGCACTCCACTTGGCAGACCAAGTCCATCTTTATTTTTGCCGAACCTTGCACCACTCTATCTCTCTGTTTGACTGATATTCAAACATTTGAATAGGGCAGTTACAAGTGAATTTACACTGCTTAATTTGTGATTTGATGAGTCAGTTATCAGTGCCTAATTTTGTTTAAAACGAGTAGTTACTAGTGAATACCTGCAGCGCCCTTAAAAGGGCCTGGAGACGTCCAGGAAAAAACGAGAGAATTTTGCACCTCTATTCTTCCTCTACTTTATGCTCTTCGAGCTTGTGTTGTTGTGTTGTGCCGTCCGAAACTTGTCGACCTTTTATTCCCGGCGTGCACCTGGAAAGAGAGAGAGCGGCTATCTCCGAACCGTTGCCGCAGAGAGTACATGCACGAGGTGGCAATAAGGTTTCTAGGCGCATCTGCGCGACCGCTCATTGCATTGCGTCATCTATGTTCTGCACTGCGTCAAGCCTACGCTGCTTCCTGTTTTTCATCAGGCGAAAAAGTAAACTTTGTTACTATAGTTTTTTTGCGCATATTCTGAAGTATGATAAGTAGACTGTTGTTAGTAATAAATTTTACATCACTAATTTGTTGTATTTATTTTCTAGTAAAATTTAGAATTAAAATATTGCTCACGTTTTCAACATAATCAATCCCAGCTATCGAAATTTTGTCTTCATGTCTGTTTAGCCTGCCCTTCTTTGGTTATGATCGGGATGGTTGATATTGGTTTCTCTTGGAATTAGATTTGTTATAAACACAGCATGGATTGACAACGTGGCGCTTAGAGGATGGCGAAACCAATAAACTTAGGTTCCGTTCGATTGGGCTAAAATAATTTGATTTATAACTGAAATTGCACTGTAATTGATTGAAATTATATTGTATCTGATGGTGACTCATTTGGCGTAACTAAATTTAAAAAAATAAAAATAAGAAAACACATGTTAGCCCATCACGGACAATGCAAATGAATACGGGAAAAAAGAACCGGCAAAAAAGCTCAAAAAACCCTAAAAAGCCAGAAAAGAAAGAATTTAGAAATATTAAAAAATAAGCCAGAAGTCAGAAGTTCAAGCCGAAATGAGCCGGGCCTTAAATGTTCTGCAAAATCTGCCACGAAACCGGAATGCAACTCTGTCCCCATCACCGCCTTGCAGCTAGGGCCTAGGGATGTCAATCAATCTGGATTATCAGTTTTATCCGCTATTTATATCTGGATTATTCGATCCGTATTCGATACATTAAGATTTAAAGAGTGTCAATCATATTTTTATTTTCTGTTTTATCTAGTATCTATATTTAAACTATTTAATTTATATTCGATCCGTTGATATCTCTGTTTGCCGCGGAGGTCTGATCCTTAGTCCTAAGCGTGATGAACTGCGGCACTATGTCGATCAATCTACATGATGTGGTGGCAGCATGCCTCCAAGGCGTTGCCAAAAGATCATAGAAGAAATTTCAACGCTGTATCCATCTACATTATGTGGATCAACACGCGTAAAGGAGTCGAAGAACTTTCCAAAACCAAATAAACACGCGTACAGGCAAGGAGGACATCAAACGACGGAAGAAGGCCTTGGAGTGCATCATGGAGCCCCCATCGTTGGACATCAAATTTGTCGGTGAGATCAATATCAGCAAATTCCTTTCAAATGTTTCATGGAAATCATCGTTCCCCATTAGTCATCACCCCTCCCACACAGTATGATAAATGATTAGAGTAATCCTCGTTCGATCAAGAATTAGTATTTTTTTCTGAGAGAGACAAAGGATTAGTACAGATAAAATCAAGAATAATACTAACTACGAGTAACAAAATTTGGGGATCCACGCACGTGCCGAATCCAACGGCAGCGAATGCACCACGTCGCCTGCAGGCCCGCGCGACCCCACCATACCAGTACCAATAATGCGGTACTCCGATTCCCCCAACCCACCCACCGGAGTTCGGGGAGATCCCTTCCTTCTCCACACCCCACCCACCTCCTACGCCGCCTACCCCTTGACACGTCACTGGCGCCCCGGCCGCACCACCTACCCCGACCGCCATGGACCGCGACCTCAAGGGGCGCCTCCTCGTACCATCCTGCGCCTCGTCGGCGGTGGCGAATGGGCCCCATCGCCGGGTCACGCCCTCGGAGGGCGGCGGTGGCGGAGTAGGCGGCGTGGCCATCGACGTCCACGGCCTGAAGACGCGCGGCAGCGGGCGGCGCTCGTGGGTGCGCGTGGACGCGGCGACGGGCGCGTCCGAGGCGGTGGAGGTCGCCAAGCCGACGCTCATGCGGCGGCTCGACCTGCCCGCGCGCGACCTCCGCCTCCTCGACCCGCTCTTCGTCTACCCCTCCGCCATCCTCGGCCGCGAGCGCGCCGTCGTCTGCAACCTCGAGTGGATACGATGCATCATCACCGCCGACGAGGCGCTCGTCCTGCGCGACGCCGCCGGCGCTGAGGAGGCCGTGCGGAGGTACGTTGACGAGCTGCAGCGCCGCCTCGTGGACCGCGCCGACGACCTGCCGTTCGAGTTCGTCGCCCTGGAGGTCGCGCTCGAAGCCGCCTGCTCCTTCCTCGACTCGCAGGTACCACATCGTACTCTCTCAACTTGAGTTAAATCCTCCTAATTGTCTACTCTTATCTCTCAACTAATGGCACTAGTCGTCCTACTGTCGAGTTGTATCTAAAATTTTAATTGCACGGTGACCTCAATTCGTTTTGGCCTTTTCAGAGTATCTGAGGAGTGATGATTGTTTCCCCCCCCGATTGTTACTTTGTGGATTCTTGCATTGTGCAAACATTTGATTCGGGAGTAAAAAAACAGTACGGCATTATTTGCATTGCATTTGTTTGATCAGTACTCTCAGGCTAGTCATGTCCTGTCTTGTACTAACCATCCACACTGTATGATGGAAACAATAGATTTCCTTTTAGCTTTGTATTTGTCGGTACCATGTAGTGCTAGGAAGGTATCTGATGGTCAGTTAAGCTGCGGGTTTAGATCATCCACTGTCCAGAAAGCTCAGTAGGTCAGTTATCAATGAACAAGTGAGATTACATATTACTATCAGAAAAATGGTATTTTGTCTTGCCCCTGTTTGCATCAAATACCAATCAAAATGAAGCCATGCATCACTTGATTTGGCAATCACTTGGCAAATCCTGTAACAAATGATTTCAGTTCTGCACTTTCACTTTGTTTTTTTGTAGATAATGATTTTGTATCTAATTGGAGAACCTAACATGTTTACAAAATTGGTCAGGCTGTCGAATTAGAGGCAGAAGCTTATCCATTACTAGATGAGTTAACGGCAAAAATCAGTACCCTTAACTTGGAACATGTCCGCCGCCTAAAGAGCAAGCTGGTTGCATTGACTAGGAGGGTCCAAAAGGTGAATGGACAGTGGTCATTCTACTTTCCATTTACCACATTCATTAGACAGATTTTTAAATAATTGAGCCATTTTTTCACCATTAAGGTCAGAGATGAGATAGAGCAGCTGATGGACGACGACGACGATATGGCTGAAATGTACCTCACAGAGAAGAAGAGGAGGATGGAAGCATCATTGTTAGATGAGCAGGCCCTTCAGGGAATTGGCAACAATGTGTTTGGTCCATCTCTCTCTGCTCCAGTTTCTCCAGTTTCGTCACCCCCCAAATCTCATAGACTTGAGAAGGAATTAAGCTTTGCCAGAAGTAGGCATGACAGCTTCAAGAGCTCAGACAGCAGTCAGACGCAGTACAACATAGAAGAACTGGAAATGTTGTTGGAGGCTTACTTTGTGGTCATTGACTACACCCTCAGCAAATTAACTTCGGTATAAAGCCTGAATTGTTTTTATGTTAGCCTCTTTTCTTTTTTTATTTTAAGAACTACATTGGCTGACAAATTTGCTACTTATATCCACTTTTTCCAGCTGAAGGAGTATATTGATGATACAGAGGATTTCATCAACATCCAGCTGGTATAGTCCTAATTTCTTTCTCTACAATCAATTAAGTTTGGCCATTACTTAGATATCAGATAACTAGTCAAGCTCACAACAATATTAGCTTTTTGCTCATCCAAAGCTGCAAGCTTTATTTTGTCTGTTTTTGCACTAAAGCAAACAAATGATATGCCACTTGCCATGTGTTATCAGTGAGATTGATACACAACTTCTCAGTGGCACATTTCTGGACAGTTAATACTATGTCCACTTTCTCATACCTTTTAGCTTCTTTTTTTTAAACTCCACTAACATTTAGCTGCTACAACACACAGTCAGAATTGTATGACAATACATAAATAATTGTTTGTCTCCAAATGGGAATGATAAGTTAACTTAAAAATGCTCAATAACGTTAGTAAGCAAGGATGAATGCTTGTGTTTTAAAGGAAAACATGATAGTATAGGTAAAATTGCTATATAAACCTGAGTATAAATTATTGACAGTAACTTGAGTTACATACTTCATTTAGCTGAAGTAGCAGTATCATGTTTACTCACATGAGGTTAATGCCTGGATAGATGAGGCAGTAAATTGACTATAATTAGTATTATGCCAGCAGCTCAACAGGCTGTTAGAGCAAATGGTTAGCTTTACTGGGGCCTTCAACTAAAAATCTTCCATGTTGCTTTATTTATTTGCCATAAATTGCTGATATTTGTGTAGCCATTTTTCTTCTTCTTTTGGACACCCTTTTCTTTGTGAAGTAGGACAGACAGTAGCCATTTTATTTACAATATAGACAAACCTAGTGGATATAGTCACTAATACTCTGGCGTGATGAGATGCTAATTTCAGTTGCACAATCCAATACTGATGCAGTGGGTTTACCTTTGCACAATACTATTGTGTAATGAAGGAGAGAAAGGGAAATAATAAAGCTAAAGGCCTACTTTAGCTGAACATCATAACAGACGTGGAACCTAGCAATAGCTTTCTGTAGGAACATGCTAATCTATGTCTGTCATGTTACAGTAGCTGGTGTTGGGTAACGTATTACAGACATCATGCCTGTCATTTTTTTCTATAGGTTAGATGCGGTAATGGTTTTACACTATGTAAGTGTTGGGTAACGTATTACAGACATCATGCCTGTCATTTTTTTTCTATAGGTTAGATGCGTTAAAGGTTTTACACTATGTCGGATACCAGCAATGTCTAATTGTAGTTAGTTCAGTGAGTGGGAGAAGTGAGTTTTCTTTCGGCCTGTTTCATTACTCTCTGTTTCCCAATCTGGACAAAAAAAATGCTTACACAATCATCACGAGTGCTGTCCTTGCAGGATAACGTCCGGAACCAACTGATCAAATTCGAGCTGCTGCTGACCACTGCTACATTTGTGGTGGCCATCTTTGGAGTTGTCTCGGGAATTTTCGGCATGAACTTTGAGGGGGTCACCTTGTTTAAGGTGCCACATGCATTTGAGTGGACGCTTGTCATAACAGGCGTATGCGGTGTAGTCATATTCTGCTGCTTACTCTGGTACTTCAAGAAGAGAAAGTTTTTCCCCTTGTAAATGGGTTTCGCAGGTCAGCTGTTTCCTTTTTCCCCTTGTTCCAGCCGTCTATTGCAATGTGCAGAAAGCAGCAGTGGAAATTGGTTATTTTTCAGCTTTGCTAGTATGCAATTGTACATACATTTTCTTTCTTCTCTATTTCAGTAAAGAGATGTCTATCGTAATGGAGCTGCATTAGCTCTACACTTGAGCTTACTTTTCAAGCGTGCAATGCTGATCATTTTTAGCTAATTGTCTGGCCCCGTCTGGTACACATCTTTGTTGTTGTGACGTATGTGACACTGTACCCCCTAGAGAGAAAAAAAGTGGTACTCGCCAGTCTTGATCTCTCATGAAAGTACTTGTGTGTCTTAGGCCTGTTCAAAAGTGTTATGACATGTATCTTTTAGCTAGGACTTTTGATTGATCGTATCTAGTTACGACCAGTTCGTATCCCATACGATCAGTTCGCAGACCAGTTTGTAATATGTCCGATCAGCTCACTACTAGTCATTATACCTATATGACTAGTTTGTATCTGATCAGACTTAACAATCTATTTGCGTATTCTCTTTTTATCTCATGATACCTCATCGAACTTTAGGTGAGAAATGTATCATCCATAGATTGTTCAATCTTTTTTTCAATCTAGTGATGTATAATTTCATGTGGTCGACTTTTCGACCACTCGTGAGCTCGTGGCATGGCTAGCACGTTCTTTATTGAACCACATCGATAGATCCAAAGATATCTCATGTTATGCAGGAGGGATAAATCTCATGTTCAACTAGTCGTATTTCTCTGCATATTTCATAGTATATCCAAAAGCTACATTTATAACTACTAAGTTCCAGGGTAGCGTTTGGCAACCCATAAGTGCACAATTACATATGTAGGAAACTAGGCTGATCTCAGGTATAAGGATTACATATCATTATTGCTTGAAACCAACTGATAACACATAAAACATAACAATCTCAACGATGTCTCAAAGTGGGTCAATTCAACATCATGTTCTTTAACATATATCTATATGACTATATTATTGGTTTGGTATCTCTATATCTATAACTGGTGAAACATGTTTAGAAATCAATATATGTGTTGGTTTATAAGTCAGTAGTGTCCCGACTAGTGATATCTGATCAGGAATCTTTTAAAATGATATTATACAACAAATAAAGAGTTTCACTAACAAGTCAAATGCTTGCTAATATTTATAAATAATAATTCATTCAAAAAATAATAACATATTATTTCAAAGTTCATAATCATATAAGTGATGATTGTCGCTAGACATATTACTAACCATTGTCGGGAGCAAGGTTCCAAAACCCAGACGGGTCTAAATCCGTGGGGGCAGACAGGTTCCCGCCGTGTCGGAAAACCGGAGAAAACCCGGTCAAATTTTAAGTTTTGAAATTTGTATTAGAAACCGGTAACTGGAAAACCCGGTCGGTTACCGCTCAAAAAACCGGAGAAACCGCTAAAAAACCGGAAAACTCGCTAAAATCCAGAAAACATAAGAAAAAGTTGAATTTGGGATGTTTCGAAGCATATTTAGCTCATACAATAGGTAATCTAGTACAAAAAATATTTAAACCAACCTAGGAGGTGCATTACGTAGTTACAAAAGACTTATAAATATAAATGCACTTCAAAAAAACTTGGATGATTTTTTATTTTTTGGTACCCATATGAAAATCCGGTTACCGACGATTACTGACTGATAACCGTCGGTTTTTCGAACCGAGAACCAAAGAGGACATCAAACGACGGGGAAAGCCAACACGACCCGTGACACCCTAGAGCGTACGTTGGAGTGCATCACGAGCTCCATCATGTGCCATGTACGGCCTGCTGTTTTATGCTGTCATTTATAATTTTTAACTATAATTTATTAATTTAATAAATAATTATTACCGAGAGAAGATAAAATCCAACGATCACTAAAAAGTCAGAAAGAACGGCCCGCAATCTCCAATGGGCCCTCGCTTGCATTGGGCGTTCCTGTACTGGCGCTGAACTTTCTCTCTCTTTAATTGATTGGAAGAGTTCCTGCCATTTTTTAAAAAGTAAATAAATAAATAAACACAGCATGAACTGTTGCAAAAATTTGGAGCATTTTGGAATCTAAATTTGTCGGTGAGATCAAATATCAGCAGATTCCTTTCAAATGCTTCATGGAAATCATCGTAGATGTAACTAATGGATCGCGAGTAGGCTACGATAGCAGAAAACAAAATTTTTTTCTACCGCGCACACAAGAACATCATGCTTAAGGAAGGATCATAGATCGTTACCACTAGACGCCTTGCAGCGAAGAAGAGTTGGAGAAGCCGATCCAACCACGCGTCGAAGTAGTAGTGGAAGTAGTCGATCGTCCGAACCGATCGTCTCCACGCGATCAACCACACCACGAGCGGATCCAATCAGAGGTTGTTGATGCCGATCAACGCCGCAACGAGCGCCGCCTCCACCGGTATCCACACGTCCGGGTGGGCACGCCGATCGCGAGTGTACCGGCGCTCGCGAGCGGCTAGGGTTTGGCTCGGAGGTGGCGGCTACGGATTAGCTCGGGATTATCGGTGTCGTTCCTCGCCCCTCGCCTCCATATATAGACCTCCTCACTTGGGCCTCGTGGACCGAGGCCCAATAGGAGTCTATCCGGATCTCTATCCGAATTGAGCCCATATCCGAATCACATTCGAATTAGTGTTCCAACCCGTTAAGTGTGCGACCAGCAGGTTCACGTATACTTGGTCGCGACCGAAACACCTTTCCGGTCACCGTGTTAATAGCGGCCTCTAGTAAGACATATTAACCCCAAAGTATACGTAAAGATCATATCAATGAACTCAGTAATGTTCTCATGTACTAATCCCTTTGCCTCACGATATAGATTAAGCTCAAGGCGAGACTGTGTCATCCTCTTAATAGCTCAATCACTCTCTCGATTCCGTGATGGATTATAAACTCGTGATTGACTCCTCAATCACCTTGGCATGGCCATGCACTTTCATAATCCATTACATCGAGGGGCCGAGATATCTCTCCCATAAGGAGGGCAAATTCTATCTTGATCATTCACATCCCACTACATGTTTCATGGCAAACCCAAAGACTACTTTTATGACTACCCGATTCGGAGTAGTGTTTAGTAGTCCCAAAGTAAGCTACTACGCATCTTGGGAACCATGATGATCTCAAGTCTAAGGATTCCACATAAACACTACTTGAGACCAACGATGACATATGGAATCTCTGCGGTGTCTCATGGCGGTCTATCCAACATATGTTCACTAACACATGTCCATATTATTGATTTGGTATCTCCATACCATGATCCATGAGACATGATCATCAATCAATACATATGCTGATCTTTGAATCATATTTGTTCCTCATATGAAATATAATCAGGGATCATTTAGAAATAGCAACATTTTGGCATTAAGAGTCTCATGAATAAGTCACATACTCATTGATCAATAATGATAATGTCTATTTCAAGGAACAAAGCAATGTATCATAAACATAGTATGTGATATATTCAACATCTCCATGTTGCCTCTAGGGCATATCACCAACAGTAACTTCCCTGTTCCCCATTAGTCATCATCCCTCACACTGTCACACACAATATAACCAATGATTAGAGTAATCCTCGTACGATCAATAATTAGTTTTTTTTTTCCTGAGATGGACCAAGGATTAGTACTACGAGTAACAAAATTTGAGGATCCACACACGTGCCGAATCCAACGGCAGCAAATGCACCACGTCCCCTGCATGCCCGCGCGACCCCACCATAACAGTACCAGTGATGCGATCCTCCGATTGCCCCACCCCACCCACCGGTGTTCGGGGTGGAGATCCCTTACTTCGGCCACCCCTCCCCACCACCTACGCCGCCTACCATTGACACGTCACTGACGCCCCGGCCCCACCACCTACCCCGACCGCCATGGACCGCGACCTCAAGGAGCGCCTCCTCGCCCCATCCCGCGCGGCGTCGGCGGTGGCGAACGGGCCCCACCGCCGGGTCACGCCCTCGGCGGGCGGCGGCGACGGAGGAGGCGGTGTGGCCATCGACGTCCACGGCCTGAAGAGGCGCGGCGGCGGGCGGCGCTCGTGGGTGCGCGTGGACGCGACGACGGGCGCGTCCGAGGCGGTGGAGGTTGCCAAGCCGGCGCTCATGCGGCGGCTCGACCTGCCCGCGCGCGACCTCCGCCTCCTCGACCCGCTCTTCGTCTACCCCTCCGCCATACTCGGCCGCGAGCGCGCCGTCGTCTGCAACCTCGAGTGGATACGATGCATCATCACCGCCGACGAGGCGCTCGTCCTGCGCGACGCCGCCGGCGCTGAGGAGGCCGTGCAGAGGTACGTAGACGAGCTGCAGCGCCGCCTCGTGGACCACGTCGACGACCTGCCGTTCGAATTCGTCGCCCTGGAGGTCGCGCTCGAAGCCGCCTGCTCCTTCCTCGACTCGCAGGTACCACATCGTACTCTTTACTCTTTCAACTTGAGTTAAATCCTCCTAATTGTCTAGTATCAACTCTCAACTAATGGCACTTAGGGATGTAAAAAAAGCTCGAGGCTCACGAGCCGCTTGAGCTCGGTTCGCTCTATGCTGGATTCGAGCTCAGCTCGAACTCCAAATGAGCCGAGCTCGAGCTTGATCCTGACCTCGCCAGCTTCAACGAGCCGTGCTCGAATAACTCGTTAGGGCTCGATTCGAGATTGAATGGTGATGCATGTTAACTCTTACCGAGCTAACTCTAGTTGAGCTCGAGTTTTTTTATTGTTGAAAATTAGTACATGTTGAATTGTTTTGACTGTTATCGAGCTTACTCTAGCCAAGCACAAGCTCGAGATTTTCTTATTGTTGAAAATTAGTGCGTGTTAAATTGTTTTAACTGTTATTGAGCTTACTCGAGCCTAGGTGCAGGCTCGGCCCTCAACTCAGGCTCACTCAAACTCGGCTCGTTTATAGCCTTACTGGCACTACTCGTCCTACTGTTGAGTTGTATTTACAATTTTACATTGCAAAGTGACCTCGATTGGTTTTGGCCCTTTCAGAGTATCTGGGGAGTGATGACTGTTTTTCCCTCAATTGTTACTTTGTGGATTCTTGCATTGCGCAAACATTTGATTTGGGAGTTTAAAACAGTATGACATTATTTGCATTGTATTTGTTTGATCAGTACTCTCAGGCTAGTCATGTCCTGTCTTGTACTAACCATCCACACTGTATGATGGAAACAATAGATTTCCTTTTAGCTTTGTATTTGTCGGTACCATGTAGTGCTAGGAAGGTATCTGATGGTCAATTAAGCTGCGGGTTTAGATCATCCACTGTCCAGAAAGCTCAGTAGGTCAGTTATCAATGAACAAGCGAGGTTACATATTACTATCAGAAAAATGGTATTTTGTCTTGCCCCTGTTTCCATCAAATACCAATCAAAATGAAGCCATGCATCACTGATTTGGCAATCACTTGGCAAATCCTGTAACAGACGATTTCAGTTGTGCACTTTCACTTCATTTTTTTAGATAATGATTTTGTATCTAATTGGAGAATCTAAAATGTTTACAAATTTGGTCAGGCTGTTGAATTAGAGGCAGAAGCTTATCCATTACTAGATGAGTTAACGGCAAAAATCAGTACCCTTAACTTGGAACATGCGCGGCGCCTAAAGAGCAAGCTGGTTGCGTTGACTAGGAGGGTCCAAAAGGTGAATGGACCGTGGTCATTGTACTTTCTGTTTACCACATTCATTAGACAGATTTTTCAATAATTGATCCATTTTCTCACCATTAAGGTCAGAGATGAGATAGAGCAGCTGATGGACGACGACGACGATATGGCTGAAATGTACCTCACAGAGAAGAAGAGGAGGATGGAAGCGTCATTGTTAGATGAGCAGGCCCTTCAGGGAATTGGCAACAATGTGTTTGGTCCATCTCTCTCTGCTCCAGTTTCCCCAGTTTCGTTACCCCCCACATCTCGTAGACTTGAGAAGGAATTAAGTTTTGCCAGAAGTAGGCATGACAGCTTCAAGAGCTCAGACAGAAGTCAGATGCAGTACAACATAGAAGAACTGGAAATGTTGTTGGAGGCTTACTTTGTGGTCATTGACTACACCCTCAGCAAATTAACTTCGGTATAAAGCCTGAATTGTATTTATGTTAGCCTCTTTTTTTTTATTTTAAGAACTACATTGGCTGACAATTTTGCTACTTATATTCACTTTTTCCAGCTGAAGGAGTATATTGATGATACAGAGGATTTCATCAACATCCAGCTGGTATAGTCCCTAATTTCTTTCTCTACAATCAATTAAACTTGGCCATTACTTAGATATCAGATAACTAGTCAAGCTCACAACAAAATTAACTTGTTGCTCATCCAAAGCTGCATTCTTTATTTGTCTGTTTTTGCACTAAAGCAAAGAAATGATATGCCTCTTGCCATGTGTTATCAGTGAGATTGATACACAACTTCTCAGTGGCACATTTCTGTACAGTTAATACTATGTCCACTTTCTCATACCTTTTGTCTTCTTCTTTTCTTAAAACTCCAGTAAGAAAGGTTGAATGCTTGTGTTTTAAAGGAAAACATGATAGTATAGGTAAAATAGCTATGTAAACTTGAGTATAAATTATTGACAGTAACTTGAGTTACATACTTCATTTAGCTGAAGTAGCAGTATCATGTTTACTCACATGAGGTTAATGCTGGGATAGATGAGGCAGTAAATTGACTATAAGTAGTCTTATGCCAGAAGCCTGCAACAGGCTGTTGGAGCAAATGGTTTAACTTTACTGGGGCCTTCAACTAGAAATCTTCCATGTCGCTTTATTTATTTGCCATATATTGTAGATATTTGTGTAGCCATTTTTTTTCTTTTGGCCACCCTTTTCTTTGTGTAGTAGGACAAACAGTACCCATTTTATTTACAATATAGACAAACCTAGTGGATATAGTCACTGATACTCTGGCATGATGAGATGCTAATTTCAGTTGCACAATCCAATACTGATGCAGTGGTTTACCTTTGCACAAAACTATTTTGTCTAATAAAGGGGAGAAAGGGAAATAATAAAGCGAAAGGCCTACTTTAGCTTAACATTATAACAGATGTATCCTAGCAATTACTTTCTGTAGGAACATGCTAATCTGTCTGTCATGTTACAGTAGCTGATGTTGGGGAACGTATTACAGACATCATGCCTGTCAAAATTTTTTCTATAGGTTAGATGCGTTAATGGTTTTACACCATGTCGGAAATCAGCAATGTCTAATTGTAGTTAATTCAGTAAGCGGGAGAAGTGAATGTTCTTTTGGCCTGTTTCATTACTATCTGCTTCCCAATCTGGACCAAAAAATGCTTACACGACCATCACGAATGCTGTTCTTGCAGGATAACGTCCAGAACCAACTGATCCAATTCGATCTGCTGTTGACCACTGCTACATTCGTGGTGGCCATCTTCGGAGTTGTGTCGGGAATTTTCGGCATGAACTTTGAGGGGGTCACCTTGTTTAATGTGCCACATGCATTTGAGTGGACGCTTGTCATAACAGGCGTATGCGGCGTAATCATATTCTGCTGCTTCCTCTGGTACTACAAGAAGAGAAAGTTTTTCCCCTTGTAAATGGGTTTGGCAGGTCAGCTGTTTCCTTTTTCTCCTTGTTCCAGCCGTCTATTGCAATGTGCAGAAAGCAGCAGTGGAAATTGGTCATTTTTCTGCTTTGCTAGTATGCAATTGTACATACATTTTCTCCCCTCTGTTTCAGTAAAGAGATGTCTAGACTATATCATGCTGATCATTTTTTGCTAAATGTCTGGACCGTCTGGTACACATCTTTGTTGTTGTTTGGTATGTGCCAGTCTTGTTCTCTCGAGAAAGTACTTGCGTGTCTTAGCTGTATGAATCTAACCACTAAGTTGCTACACGATGAACATTGCCTTGTCTTTCTCGGTGGTACTCAAACTAGCCTTGTCTTTCTCAGTGGTACTCAAACTCGCCTTGTCTTCACGTCAGAGATGGCAACGCCGCTGCCATGCGTTCTCGGTAGTACAGCTACTGTTACTAGCACATGAATATCCAGCAAGAGTGAATTGGCCTGGACCAACATATGCCACATTTTCATTGATGCATCTGATCTGGGACCAGCATGCGGTGGCTGCAGTGGTTAATTGTTGAGTGAGCGTTGATTGCTGCGATCCAGAACTTCTGTTGGGGAACAGATGGGCCTTTATTCTGTCCCATGGAATTGCTTTTCTTTCATGCAAAAAATGCACCAGTGTGTATTCGGCCAAGGCCGACAACAGAGAGCCCACAGGTAGACAGGCTCCGTTTGTGCATGGGCCCTCTTTACCCTGGTGGTCTCGTTTGCGGGTTGGTGCACCGATCTCTCCAGCTCCCGTCTACGGGCCCCATAACAAGCAAGGAATAATCGCTGGTGCAGGGACACCGGGTGCACCCACCGCTCCTGGCTGGTCCGTCCGGTTGGCTGTTTGGCCCGTAATCCAGAGTCCAGACAGCGTATGGGTGGGTTCTACCGGGCTTTAGTTTATCTTTTTCTACTACAGTAACTAGCTTTTAAACGATATACTTTTTTAAAATAAGATCTATAGATAGATTATAATAGAAACTGTACTAAGTTTAGATATATCGACTAAAATCGTATACGATTGTTCCTCTCTGCGTACTGTCTCTCATGAATAGTTAAAATTCAAAAATCATAAGACAAAAACCACAGCCATAGCTTTAAAGAACCCACCATGCCGATTCTAAACTGAAGTCTCGAGGGCATGTCGGGAATGGTTCCAAATGAGTTCTACAGGGTTTTTGTGGAAAACATTTCAATTATTTTGTACTTGTTGTGAAATTCTTGTGTTCTGAGTTAGCCCTATTTTTTTTACTGAATAAGTCAGTAAAAAACTGTTAAAAATGTGAAATATGACCACAAAAGTAATTGCTATGTATGGGGGCGTTTGAAATCGTCTTGAGTTTTTTTGTTTTAGAGTAGTAACGACTGAAAGTATGAGGTGTTTGATTTCACTGAAGCTTTTGGTTGAGCTAAAGTGAAGTAAATGAATCTTATCTTTATGTGGCAGTGATCATCCACTCATCGTCTTTTCCAAACCTTACCTCATCACGACAAATCGGGTAGTGACGGTGTAAGCTCGATCGACGACGGGAGCTCGAGTAGTGAGGGCGAGAGCTCCATCAGCGATAAACGCAAGCTCGAGCGGCGACGGCGAGAGCTCCATCGGTGGCAGCGCAAGCTTGGATGGCGGTGCAAGCTCTAGTGATAATTGCTCAAGCTTGGCCGTTTGTCGTCGATTGCGTCGCAACCGTGAATCCTCAATCAAATTCGTCGCACTTGAGGTATCTACTTATCGCATTCTACCTTTCTCCACCCCCATGGCGCTCGAGACACACTTCTACAACCTCGCTGCAACGAGCTCCTGCCACCGGCCACTGTCACAAACCGTCGGCCACCTAAAATGGTCTTCCACGCAAAACATCGTGTCCAACGTGTTCCACTCGTCGAGGCGATTCCTTTTTTGTGCTTCATCGAGACCTCCATGTCTCCCTCTCCAACGACCTAAGCTTTCTTATCTCTTCATGCGGCTGACTTTCAAAAGTCATTATAAAAAGTCAGATGCTTGATTTACCTTCTGGCATCTAGAAATCCGAAGCCATTTCAAACGCCTCCTACATATACTCATGGAATTCTACATTCTGTACAATACCCGGTGATGATTACTCTCACAAATATTAAATTGCATAAATCACCGAGCTTTCAAATCTGCGCTTGACTTGGGAGACATATCCTAGTCAACCTAAGACACCAACTAAACAATCTCAAGACCAATCTTACTTGGAATCTAAACATGACAAAATTGTGCCAACACTCCAACCAAACAGTTCCTAAACTACTAGCCTGATCTCCTCCTGTCCTGCCTCCCTCCCTCTCCTCGAACCAACACGCGCAGCGCACACGCAAAGCACCAGGACCAAAATGCCTCGCTAAACCAAATCTACTGTACTGCTAAACACCAGGCACCCACCAACCAACAAAACCAGCGGCAGTAAATTTAGAGCCGCTGCCTGCTGCTTGGATTGGACTCCTCACTCCTCCCCCTCGTCCCCATCCGCCTAGGGTTTCGTCTCGGCTTGCGCGCCGTGTCGCCATCGCTAGGGTTCTGAGGAGGGTTCTACTGCTCGGGGAGCCCGAATCGGGGCCTCGCGGGAGCTGTTTCCCCGCGTCCCACTGATCCTTGTGAGGTTTAGCGATTGAGCTTTTTTTTCTCTCAGGGTGGGAGGGTTATGGCATTTCTGGGGTTTGGATCGAGGCCTCCGAGCTGCTTCTCGGCAATGCCGGGGAGGTTGGGCGCCGATTGCTAGGGTTTTGTTCGTGGATTTGCGGAGAGAGCTGGGGATCGTTTGAAATGCGCGAGTTGTCTGCAATCTGGTGCTTGCTTCGCCCCAATTTGCTGTTTTCCGTTGCAATGCCACGCCGATTTGATCTCGTTCTAAACTCGTGAAGGTGAGGAGGGGTTTTTTGGGAGGTTGCGAGAAGTTGGTTTTTGGTTGCAATGTCCGGTGCTAACGCGAGGGGGCGGCTGTCGCCGGCTTCCGGTGGTGGAGATTCTGAGCCGCGGTCTGCGGGGAGCAGGACGCGGTCGGTGTCTGCTACCCGGGGGCGGAAGCCCTTGCCCAGGCCCGGGAGGGATGTAGCAGCAGCAACAGCGGAGGAGAAAAGGCTGGCTGCGGTGCCCACATTGCTGCCCTCGCTCAGCGCGCCGGCAGGGATGCGCCGTCATGAGCTGCTACTGCGCTCGGGGCTGTCCCTTGACGCGTCATGCTCATCAGACGCGTCGACGGACTCCTTCTGCAGCCGGGCATCCACAGGGCGGATCGGGAGGCCGGCATTTGGGGCGAGGAAGAAGAAGACCGTCACTCAGACTGATCATAAGATTGTTACCATGCTGGAAAGGGAGGTTGGATCAGCTTCTCCAAGTGATGTAGCTGGTCTGAAGAGGAGGTGCGCGTGGGTGACAGCTAATACTGGTGCGTGTTTTCGGTTTGCTTGCATTTTTTGAGCCACTGCTCCCTGAACATATAAACCTGCGATTGGTCTAGTGTAATGGTTTATAGTACTGCAGTAGTGGTTCTGTTGTAGGAAGCGAAGGTAATGTGTATTAGGTCAAAAATTCAGAACAAATGGTCTATTGTCCACGAGTTAGAAATGCTAAATCCTTAAATGATGCAAACCGGGGACGATTAATTGTACTATTCACTTATGGTTGGAGCATTTTTCTTATTAGAGTTCCTCTGATATTAAATATTCCAAATGTTATGCAAATGTTCTTTCTGTGTTGTTACATTGCAGTCACTATGTTATTTTACAATTAAGTAGTTAGGTAGTTATCACCACAAGAAGGTAAATTGCTAAAATCCTGCCATTCTGGCAATAGAAGTTACTCAGTAGTCAGTAGGTTAATATTCTTGTTTATTTTCAAGTGTCAAATGTCTTTGGTGTGAATGTGCACAAACAGGATTGGAGGTAGAAATATTCGAAGTAAAACAATTGTGTATGCATGGAATGAATATTACCAGATGGCACTAGACAAGTATATAATCATGCATTATGATTTTTATCACACTGAAACTTTAGGCTAGAAAATCGTCACACAGTGGTGATTGAGCAAAGGGTACTTTCTAGTTTTACTTATTGAAACCACATATAAGCAGATACTCTATAAGATGATGCATGATGAAAGCGTGGTCATACATTTAGAAATAGGAAACAACATTTCATGATGTAGAACTAGTATTGTTAGTAATGTTATATATAGACCTTTTGCTAATCTTGTTTGAATAAAGCAGGCAAAAATGAGATGTTAAGTACCTTCCTAGGCTCCTAGCAAGCTAAGGACTTCTTTTGTGTGTGTTTTTGTGATGTATTCTAAGAAGTTCAGTATAGTGGCTAGCTTTCTAATACCCATTGCCTGCTTGTGGGCTACTCCTGTTATTTACTAATACAGCGATGCACAGAATCACAGGCTAATTCATCAAATTTTACAGAGTACAAAAATGGATGATAGTCATTGAGTAGCTTCACAAATGTGCAAACAAATTTCAGAACATCAGAAGGAGAAGCTTACATATTTGCAAAGTGGGATGTGATTAAGTCCACAGTTGGAGGAATCATTTTCACATGTTTGCTGATTTATAAGCATGATATGAAAGTAGACAGGGCTGGATCCTGTTCTTCTCTTCTTTTTTGCTCCAAGAATGTGATTTTCATTATTAAGGACTTGGTAATAATAAATTTATTTTGTCACATGAGCCATCACTTAACACTTAACAGTCAAATCGCTAACTGAAATCAAGTGCGCGAAAATCCTAAATTTGGAAACATGAACTTATGCTTGAATGTGTGTGAAGCTCCTGAGCACATTGTGTCATTGTTGGAATGGTCAATGGTCATTTCTTATCTGGACATCTGTTTTTTTTTTGGGGGCGGGCGGGCGGGTAAACTCTTGTCCTTTCTACTTCTTACCTGCTTGTGCGCAAGATCATGCTGCTTACCAGTAATCTAATTTTTATTTAGAGAATCTTAGCTATTGTCCTATCTTATTGCCTGACCTTGCATCACTTGCTTCTCGTAATCCGTGGTGCATTTTTTTTCTCAAAATTTTCTTATGATCTTCTATGTGGTTGAAGTTGGTTTAATCATATTCGCTTGCAAGTGCAGATCCCTGTTACGCTGCATTTCATGATGAAGAATGGGGAGTTCCAGTTCATGATGACAAGTATGCAAATATGAACCATGATAAAATACCATTTTATTTTTTTCCTGTGGAACACTCTAAATGAAAGTACTGTTTTATTTTTCTTAAAAGAATCAAGTATCAACTGCTCCATATTAATTACAGGAAGTTGTTTGAGTTGCTGATGCTCTCAGGTGCATTAGCCGAACTTACATGGCCAAAAATTCTGAACAAGAGACCTATATTCAGGTAGCTCTCTGCAGTTTTGATGTAGTTGGACCTTTACTATTGGCATTTGGCAACCCTAGTAACATCTTCAAGTATGCCTCACAGGGAGGTTTTCATGGACTTTGATCCAGTTTTGGTCTCTAAATTAAGTGAGAGGAAGATTATTGCACCTGGAAGTCCTAGCAGCTCCTTGTTATCGGAACATAAATTGCGTGCTGTTATTGAGAATGCACGCCAAATACTCAAGGTTGGCCCTTTACTCGCATAAATAATTTTTTTTGCATGATAATATCGTAGTCGCGAATCTAGATGCTGCTTTGTGATAAGAACAAGTGAAATCTGATGCGGCTCTTGACAAACAATCTCTCCTGTATTTAAGTCTTCCCAAGATTTGCTAACTCCATCTCAAAACAGAATTTAGCAACTGATTCAGTTTCCTGCATGCTTTACTGAGAAAAGAGCTGCATATGACCTTTACCCTAAGATATTCTTAAACTATATGTTTTCTTATCTGAACCATGTGTTTATCATTGCAGATTGTAGAGGAGTTTGGGTCATTTGATAGGTATTGTTGGAGCTTTGTGAACCACAAACCTATTTTGAGCAGATTCCGTATCCCCGCCAGGTACCTGTCAAAACATCTAAAGCAGATGCTATAAGCAAAGATTTGGTTCAAAGGGGTTTCCGTGGTGTAGGCCCAACAGTTGTGTACACCTTTATGCAAGTTTCTGGCATGACCAATGACCACCTTATCTCCTGCTACCGGTTTGCTGAATGCGCTGCTGCTGCTACCGGTGCTAACCTTACTGATGGTAGTCAAGCAAATTCAGGCGGTAGCAATCATGCCACAGAACAAAAGATGAACGGAACCAATGGATTAGCTGCTGATATCGAACTGTCCAGAACCATAGATGAACTCAGCATCTCATAGCGATTAGGAGGAATGCTCGAGTGATGTGTAAGCATATGTGTATTTTGTGTATCGTAGGGAAGTTGTGATTCGGTGTTATTTTTTCCGTTTAGTTTTGCCACCCTTCAATGTAGCGTAGAACAATGCTAGTTCTCAGCATGTCAAGACAATTGTTCCTTTTAGTTTTGCCACCCTTCAATGTGGCGTAGAACAATGCTAGTTCTCAGCATGTCAAGACAATTGAACGGCAGCATGTAATGATGTATATTCTTTGTGATGCAAATGCATTTGTTTTCCACAATCTGTAGTGCAACTGGCATGTCCAGTTCACCGTTGCTTTCTGTCATCAGAGGTCGCATCTGGGAATTGTTGTTAACCTGTATTATATACGTATGTTTTCCCTTGTACCAGCATATACATTGTATACAAGATCTATGGCTTGTGGCTTTAATTTATAGTTTTTAGCTCTATCACGAGTGTTATGTGAATAAATCAAATGCTGATAAGTTGATAAATCATTTTAAAAAACTATTCAGATAAATCGTTTGAATATCGGCTGAGAAATCGTCCAGTTGGTTTAAGAAAAACTATCTGTCTTATTTGTTTAAAGAAAACCCTAAGTTATAACGGTTTTGCTATTGTCAAGGCGACTGAAATTTTTTTGTCTCTCAGTCACTTGAAAGTTGCACTCTCAATCAACTAAAATTGCAGCCCCCTCCAAAAAAACAGCCCCTCTCCAAAAGTTGTACTCTCGAACAACCGCAATTTTAGTTGATTGAGAGTGCAACTTCAAGTGACTGAGAGACAAAAAAATTTTTAGTCGTCTTGGCAATAGTCACTTCAAATTATAATCTATAAGCTATAAGTTAAAATAACACGGCAAACTAATACGCACTAGGTCATAGATTAGAGGCTTGTCTGGAAATGCTAGCCTGGGCGACAACAGGAGGGAGAAAGGGCAGGAGCAAGTGGTGGTACTCTATGATGAATGCAGCTTTCCTGTTCCTCTTTTTTGTTTCTGTTCCTGATTTTTTACACGTGTTAGCAGCTTATTTATTCTACTTTATTTTTTATGGGATTTGCAATAGCACCCACCCTTCGTAGACTGCTATCACGTGTGAGGAAACACGAAAAGGAAGCAGGAAGCTTGATTCCTCTAGGATGGTCATGGAAACACACGGGAGACATATCCTAGTCAACCTAAGACACCAACTAAACAATCTCAAGACCAATCTTACTTGGAATCTAAACATGACAAAATTGTGCCAACACTCCAACCAAACAGTTCCTAAACTACTAGCCTGATCTCCTCCTGTCCTGCCTCCTCCTCTCCTCGAACCAACACGCGCAGCACACACGCAAAGCACCAGGACCAAAATGCCTCGCTAAACCAAATCTACTGTACTGCTAAACACCAGGCACCCACCAACCAACAAAACCAGCGGCAGTAAATTTAGAGCCGCTGCCTGCTGCTTGATTGGACTCCTCACTCCTCCCCTCGTCCCCATCCGCCTAGGGTTTCGTCTCTGCTCGCGCGCCGCGTCGCCATCGCTAGGGTTCTGAGGAGGATTCTACTGCTCGGGAGCCGAATCGGGGCCTCGCGGGAGCTGTTTCCCGCGTCCCACTGATCCTTGTGAGGTTTAGCGATTGAGCTTTTTTCTCTCAGGGTGGGAAGATTCTGGCATTTCTGGGGTTTAGATCGAGGACTGAGCTGTTTCTCGGCAATGCCGGGGAGGTTGGACGCCGATTGCTAGGGTTTTGTTCGTGGATTCGCGGAGAGAGCTGGGGATCGTCTGAAATGCGCGAGTTATGTGCAATCTGGAGCTTGCTTTGCCCCAATTCGGTGTTTCCGTTGCAATGCGTCGTCTATTTGCTCTCCTTCTAAGCTTGTGAAGGTGAGGGGATTCTGGGAGGTTGCGAGAAGTTGGTGTTTTGGTTGCAATGTCCGGGGCAAACGCGAGGGGGCGGCTGTCGCCAGCTTCCGGCGGTGGAGATTCCGAGCCGCGGTCTGTGGGGAGCAGGACGCGGTCCGTGTCTGCTACCCGGGGTCGGAAACCCTCGCCGAGACCTGGGAGGGATGTAGCAGCAGCAACAACGGAGGAGAAGAAGCCAGCTACAGTGCCCACATTGCTGCCCTCGCTCAGTGCACCGGCAGGGATGCGCCGGCAGGAGCTGCTACTGCGCTCAGGGCTGTCTCTTGACGCGTCATGCTCATCGGACGCGTCAACAGACTCATTTTGCAGCCGGGCATCCACGGGGCGTATTGGGAGGCCAGCATTTGGGGCGAGGAAGAAGAGGACCGTCTCTCAGACTGATCATAAGGTTGTCTCCATGCTGGAAAGGGAGGTTGGATCGGCTTCTCCAAGTGATGTGGCTGGTCTGAAGAGGAGGTGCGCATGGGTGACAACTAATACTGGTGCGTGTTTTCATTTGCTTGCATTTTTTGGCCACTGCTCCCTTGAACATATAAACCTGTAATTGGTCTAATGTAATGGTTTATAGTACTGGGGTAGTGGTTCTGTTGTAGGAAGTAAAGGTAATATGTATTCAGGTCTAAAATTAAGAACAAAAGGTCTATTGTTCGTGACTTAGAAATGCTAAATCCTAAATGGTGCAAACCGGGGACCAGGAATTGTACTATTCATTTATGGTTGGAGCATTTTTCTTATTAGGGCTCCTATGATCTTTAACATTCCAAATGTTATGATAATGTTCTTTCTGTGTTGTTACATCATTAACTACGTTATTTTACGATTAAGTAGTTGGTTAGCTATCACCACAGGGAGGTAGATTGCTAAAAGCCTGCCATTCTGGCAATAAAAGTTACACAGTAGATAAGGATGCTTGTTTATTTTCAAATGTCAAATGGCTTTGGTGTGAATGTGCGATTGTGCACAAACAGGATTGGAGGTAGAAATATTTGACGTAAAACAATTTTGTATGCATGAAATGAATTTTACCAGATGACACTAGACAAGCATAGAATTATGCATTATGATTTTTATCACACTGAAACTTTAGGCTAGAAAATCGTCACACAGTGGTGATTGAGCAAAGGGTACTTTCTAGTTTTACTTATTGAAACCACATATAAGCAGATACTCTATAAGATGATGCATGATGAAAGCGTGGTCATACATTTAGAAATAGGAAACAACATTTCATGATGTAGAACTAGTATTGTTAGTAATGTTATATATAGACCTTTGCTAATCTTGTTTGAATAAAGCAGGCAAAATGAGATGTTAAGTACCTTCCTAGGCTCCTAGCAAGCTAAGGACTTCTTTTGTGTGTGTTTTGTGATGTATTCTAAGAAGTTCAGTATAGTGGCTAGCTTTCTAATACCCATTGCCTGCTTGTGGGCTACTCCTGTTATTTACTAATACAGCGATGCACAGAATCACAGGCTAATTCATCAAATTTTACAGAGTACAAAAATGGATGATAGTCATTGAGTAGCTTCACAAATGTGCAAACAAATTTCAGAACATCAGAAGGAGAAGCTTACATATTTGCAAAGTGGGATGTGATTAAGTCCACAGTTGGAGGAATCATTTTCACATGTTTGCTGATTTATAAGCATGATATGAAAGTAGACAGGGCTGGATCCTGTTCTTCTCTTCTTTTTTGCTCCAAGAATGTGATTTTCATTATTAAGGACTTGGTAATAATAAATTTATTTTGTCACATGAGCCATCACTTAACACTTAACAGTCAAATCGCTAACTGAAATCAAGTGTTGAAAATCCTAAATTTGGAAACATGAACTTATGCTTGAATGTGTGAAGCTCCTGAGCACATTGTGTCATTGTTGGAATGGTCAATGGTCATTTCTTATCTGGACATCTGTTTTTTTTTGGGGCGGGCGGGCGGGTAAACTCTTGTCCTTTCTACTTCTTACCTGCTTGTGCGCAAGATCATGCTGCTTGTAATCTAATTTTTATTTAGAGAATCTTAGCTATTGTCCTATCTTATTGCCTGACCTTGCATCACTTGCTTCTTGTAACCCATGGTGCATTTTTTATTCTCAAAATCTTCTTGTTATCTTCTATGTGGTTGATAGTTCATTTAATCATATTCACTTACAAGTGCAGATCCCTGTTATGCTGCATTTCATGATGAAGAATGGGGAGTTCCAGTTCATGATGACAAGTATGCAAATATGTACCTTGATGAAATACCATTTTATTTGTGCCTGTGGAATACTCTAAAAAGTAATGTTTTATTTTCTTTAAAAGAATCAAGTATCAACTGCTCCATATTAATTACAGGAAGTTGTTTGAGTCGCTGGTGCTCTCAGGTGCATTAGCTGAACTTACCTGGCCAACAATTCTGAACAAGAGACCAATATTCAGGTAGCTCTCTGCAGTTTTGATGTAGTTGGACCTTTACTATTGGCATTTGGCAACCCTAGTAACATCTTCAAGTATGCCTCACAGGGAGGTTTTCATGGACTTTGATCCAGTTTTGGTCTCTAAATTAAGTGAGAGGAAGATTATTGCACCTGGAAGTCCTAGCAGCTCCTTGTTATCGGAACATAAATTGCGTGCTGTTATTGAGAATGCACGCCAAATACTCAAGGTTGGCCCTTTACTCGCATAAATAATTTTTTTTGCATGATAATATCGTAGTCGCGAATCTAGATGCTGCTTTGTGATAAGAACAAGTGAAATCTGATGCGGCTCTTGACAAACAATCTCTCCTGTATTTAAGTCTTCCCAAGATTTGCTAACTCCATCTCAAAACAGAATTTAGCAACTGATTCAGTTTCCTGCATGCTTTTACTGAGAAAAAGAGCTGCATATGACCTTTACCCTAAGATATTCTTAAACTATATGTTTTCTTATCTGAACCATGTGTTTATCATTGCAGATTGTAGAGGAGTTTGGGTCATTTGATAGGTATTGTTGGAGCTTTGTGAACCACAAACCTATTTTGAGCAGATTCCGGTATCCCCGCCAGGTACCTGTCAAAACATCTAAAGCAGATGCTATAAGCAAAGATTTGGTTCAAAGGGGTTTCCGTGGTGTAGGCCCAACAGTTGTGTACACCTTTATGCAAGTTTCTGGCATGACCAATGACCACCTTATCTCCTGCTACCGGTTTGCTGAATGCGCTGCTGCTGCTACCGGTGCTAACCTTACTGATGGTAGTCAAGCAAATTCAGGCGGTAGCAATCATGCCACAGAACAAAAGATGAACGGAACCAATGGATTAGCTGCTGATATCGAACTGTCCAGAACCATAGATGAACTCAGCATCTCATAGCGATTAGGAGGAATGCTCGAGTGATGTGTAAGCATATGTGTATTTTGTGTATCGTAGGGAAGTTGTGATTCGGTGTTATTTTTTCCGTTTAGTTTTGCCACCCTTCAATGTAGCGTAGAACAATGCTAGTTCTCAGCATGTCAAGACAATTGTTCCTTTTAGTTTTGCCACCCTTCAATGTGGCGTAGAACAATGCTAGTTCTCAGCATGTCAAGACAATTGAACGGCAGCATGTAATGATGTATATTCTTTGTGATGCAAATGCATTTGTTTTCCACAATCTGTAGTGCAACTGGCATGTCCAGTTCACCGTTGCTTTCTGTCATCAGAGGTCGCATCTGGGAATTGTTGTTAACCTGTATTATATACGTATGTTTTCCCTTGTACCAGCATATACATTGTATACAAGATCTATGGCTTGTGGCTTTAATTTATAGTTTTTAGCTCTATCACGAGTGTTATGTGAATAAATCAAATGCTGATAAGTTGATAAATCATTTTAAAAAACTATTCAGATAAATCGTTTCGGAATATCGGCTGAGAAATCGTCCAGTTGGTTTAAGAAAAACTATCTGTCTTATTTGTTTAAAGAAAACCCTAAGTTATAACGGTTTTGCTATTGTCAAGGCGATGAAATTTTTGTCTCTCGGTCACTTGAAAGTTGCACTCTCAATCAACTAAAATTGCAGCCCCCTCCAAAAAAACAGCCCCTCTCCAAAAGTTGTACTCTCAGAACAACTGCAATTTTAGTTGATTGAGAGTGCAACTTCAAGTGACTGAGAGACAAAAAAATTTTTAGTCGTCTTGGCAATAGTCACTTCCAAATTATAATCTATAAGCTATAAGTTAAAAATAACACGGCAAACTAATACGCACTAGGTCATAGATTAGAGGCTTGTCTGGAAATGCTAGCCTGGGCGACAACAGGAGGGAGAAAGGGCAGGAGCAAGTGGTGGTACTCTATGATGAATGCAGCTTTCCTGTTCCTCTTTTTTGTTTCTGTTCCTGATTTTTTACACGTGTTAGCAGCTTATTTATTCTACTTTATTTTTTATGGGATTTGCAATAGCACCCACCCTTCGTAGACTGCTATCACGTGTGAGGAAACACAGAAAAGGAAGCAGGGAAGCTTGATTCCTCTAGGATGGTCATGGAAACACACGGTTGTGGAAAAGTGAGAGAGGATATACCTATATCACCACTGTTAGAATCTCTATAACCTCTGTCATCTGCAACTGAACAAGAAGTGCAAATAACGGGGAGAGAATTGGTAACTAGCTTGCATCGCGTAGCATTCCACAGAAGAACGAGCCATCGTATAATTAAATGTCTCCACAGCAGAAAGTAGATTGAAGTGTGGAAGGGCGCGTATAATGGCATCGGCATCTTCATTTCCAAACAAGTATGAACTGCTTGCACAGTGCATTGTAGCATTCCAGAGCAAATGGGATCCAGTCCACAGTGAGAGAAGCTACACCGGGCCGGATGAGAAGGGCAGGCGAGGCCACCAGGGTATATAAAATTGAACTGATGGCATCTTCCCTGGAGTAGTAGTCTCTTTTTTTTCCTGTTGAGAGGAAGACAGCTGAAGTACTTTTTTTTAAAAACAGCAGTTAACCGCTGGTAATTATATTAGAAATAGGAAAACTGTACAAGGCTCAAGGAGAAATGCACCGGTTTAGAAGTAATCAAAGCGGATTACAAAGGAACCAGAAAACAACGGGCAACGCACGCAGAAAGAAATATCTAGGGAAGCCAGGCCATAAGCGTGCAGCCAAACTCACATGGACAAATAATATTAACGAACTCCGGCAATTGGATCGACCAAACATGCCGTCCATCCTATAGAGAGGTAGCAAAATTATGTACTTCTATTCTACGTTCGTCTTGCTGACTCCATGCCGAAAAGAGATCCTCGGCATAGTACTAGTTTTGGCTCAGGTTTCTTCGATGATTGGTCCACACTTGGAAGGCTAAAGAGTAATGATACACAACAGTATCCTATCGACAAGTTGCATCAAACTACAAGATATTTGCCTAAACAGAAGGCCGAGAACAAGAGCCTGTTATTTTGGTCTCTTTTTGTGAGACTTAGTTTTGGTTTTTTCGAAAATCATCGAAATAAATAGGACGACTTCTGTTAAAAATAATCTTAACTTAGAGTTCAAGATGTAGTACAGTCCGTCTCTGTGTGTAACTCAAGTTGAAGTTGTGTTCAAATAGAAGTCCGAATACATATACTAGTAGAAGATTATTAGTCTATATATTAAAAAGGCTTATAGCCAATTTTGTAAAAAAAAAAAGCAAGAAAAAGGAGGGTCACATAAGAAAAATTCAGAAATTCTTCTGCGTTCTCTTAGTTTATTCGCGATATGTGTGTTTTCCCTTGGAATAAAATTAACAACTTCTTCAAACAATTTCTCGAAGTCGATTCTTTAAACGGTTTTCTAAATCTAAAATCGTTCGTCCACATCAGCACCTCTGTCGTCTCGAAAAACATAGCCAAAAGCTATAAGCTACGTAAAAAAACCATGCCGGACCGGAAAAAAACGTGGATCAAGTCGATGCCGTTTCGGGCTACTCCTGGGCACCGCAACCGTGCGCCGTGCCGCCATGCCGTTCCGCGCGGCACACGGCACCACAGACGCGCGCCGCGCGCAGGTTGGACGTTGATGGGGCAGCACCAGCGGTCGCTCCGTGTCGTCGCTAGGCGCCCGCTGTTCCATGTGGCTGTGCGGTCGACAGGCGCCCGAATTAGCGTGCGCCCGCCGTGCCGGCCGTCCGGGCACCTTACCCCTACGCCAACCACGCGCGAGTTTTGGGCCACCCGGGCGGCCGCACCGCACGGTTCGTCCGCGCCGGCGCGCCGAGCAAGTGCCACATGGAACGCGAGCTCTCTCTCTCTCTCTCTCTCTGAAACTGTCGCTGCCATCATTCTGATTCAGCCTTGCGGCCCTGTACTACATGCCACTGCGCGTGATCTCCGTCTATGCACTTCACTAGCACCAGAAATTAGCTCAAAACCAGTAAATTTCCATAGCAGCGCACAGCTTCTATATATGGAAACTCGGCCAAAATTTACATCCGAGCAGTGGAACTGTAAGAAAAATGTAGTCACAGCATGACTTGGTTACCACTAATAATCATGCAACATGAGATCAATATAATCGACGAGGAAGAACCTGAATAGATGAGTAAGACCACTCCAAAAATTAATCTTTCGAGTATATGTAGGGGCCAGATGATGTCAGCCATTCGCAATGCCGAACGTTTTCTTGTTGGAGGGCAATTTATTGGATATGAGATATGCGAACATAAGATTTCATTCAAACCATGCAATATCAAACCTTTTTGATTCACCAACAAAATCCCGGATTCAGAATCAGGCAAATAAGTGTGACGAAACAGGATGTATCACATTTTCTAAACCCTTCGGGGCAACAATTTTTGAACCTGAATCTACCAAACAACTTCAACTTCGCCTTGTTGATTGAGCTTAAATCCGAATTTTATTAAGGAAGCGATACAAAGCGGATTATCGACAGAAGGCTGTCAACAAGGAAAACAAAACAACAAAGAAAGAAGATAGGAGAGAATTCACACTCCCAAGTCCTGACTAACTAACAATGGAAGACCACTAAGCAGGGGACGGCTCACACATCTTGAAGAAACCTAGCTGCAGTCCACATCCATATATAGCTCCTCGCCTCCTCTTTGATGACCTAGAGCAGTTCCAGGGACGTCTTGGACTTGATCGGACTGAAATATTCTTGCATTCCTCTCCTTCCAAACTAGCCTCCACGAGGCATAGCATGGGTGATGGGACACCATGCATGAAGATATGATATCTGCGTGCTGTAAAATATGAAAAGTATGCAAGTTGAGTCAATTGCTGTAAGCTGGGAATTTTGCTAGAACTGTAGAACATACTATTCCCCAAAACTAATAAAAAAATGCTAGAGATTAGCTAATCAGAACGAAGACCATCAATAAATATACCGAGAAGGTTTTATCGATCAGCTCATGAAGCTTGAAACTTCTCTGTTTCAATTGACTGATAGTAACCTTCAAATCATTTTGTGCTGAACTTATGAACTTACAGACGTTGTAAAACAAGAAATGAATAAATGCTTGGAAACCTAGATATCCGAACAAAAACATGAAGCAGCATTCCAGTGGAAAATTATTCTTGGAAAATAAGGGCCATTCCATTGATTGAACTCCTGTGATGCATGTAGTTGTCGTTGATACTTGAAGCCTCCAAAAATCATCTTTTAATCCAAACACCTGACATATAAAGTGGTAGTACTAGGGAAACAAATTTCGGCCAAAATTTCATCAATTTTGGTGAAATTCGGTTTTCTCGACACACTCCAATTCAGCCCAAAATTTTGGTCCGTTTTAAATATTTTTAGCCCACCCACAAGGTCGCAGACCATTCACTATTCTCACTTACATCTCCCCTTCCCCATCCAAACTCGATCTGGATCTCGAGCCATGGAGGCGAAGCGTAGGGAGGGCGGCGGCGGCTGCACAAGGGAGAGGAGGCACGGAAGAGGGCTGTTTGAGCAAGGGAAGGAAAGGAGGCACCGGCAAGGAGGGGAGGCGATGCCCGCGGACGGCAAGGCAAGGGATTTTTTTAGAATTCTTGAATTTGAATTGTTTGTTTGAATAATTCGACCGAAATTTTCCCAAAAAAATCTGAAAATTTTGAAATTTCCGAAATTCATTTTTCACAGCGGGTTCCGATATTTTTTTTTGCATCGAAATTGTTTTCCCCGGGTAGTACACTTCTTTCATTTCGGTGTCAATGTAACTAAACGTGCATACAAGAACATTTTTTCCCAATCAGAAAACCTGAAATTGTTTATTAATTGGAGTGTCAGTTTAAACTGATAACATTTTGTATATATGCAACACATCCTTCTAATCTCAACGCTACTACCAAGCTTCTGGTCTCAACATTGAACCCTCAAATTTACCATTTCCCCTCCATGTGCATTAGTTAATATTGTTCCATTATTCTGTTATAAGCTTGACTAAAGCTATGTTCATATTGAATTCTAAAAATTATTTTTGTACGGTAAATGATTTTTCTACAATACCTAGCTTTCAAACAGGGTGTCTTTTCAAAATAGAGTCTATTAGTCAATTGTAGTACACACTGTGGTGACTTAATTTATATCGGCCAAAATTACACACAGGTTTCTCATAAGCAAAAGCTAATTAAAAACCATCAACAAAAATCAATATGAACGGGCTCTAAGTTACCTTGGACACAAAAAGCATTCCAAAACAATGAGTTACCATAATTCAGCAATGCATTTAGTGATATAAATCGATGGGATATAATTTACAGTTTTGACAGACAAATTGAAGCGCATACTTTTATTACCCTTTCACGGATCTTCAACTATCTAATCAGAAATCAATGCTTGAGAATGAGCAACCAAAACAATACATTTTTTTGCCAAGGTCATATTGACAACAATCTCTCCCCAGCTACCTTCAACTCAACCGATTGATTTCTGATCAGATGGCTTAGGATGGACAAAAGATACAACCATTTTATTTAAACTAAAGTAGAGGCCCCATACTTGTCCAGAACCTTTGACATAGAGCTAATTAAGGACATGCACTTTCAAACAATATATACTAGAAATACTACACCTAATTAATTTAGTTGAAATCATATACTAATACACAACGCAAAACTTCATCATGGATTACTTTAGTCCCATTACTTGTAATCACATTTCCAAATTTACCCCATATTCCTTAGTCCTTAATTACCCATATTCATGTTGATTAAATTCTAGTTTAATTGTTTGACATGAGTGTTATCTGACGTGCAGTCTTTAATTAACTTGAATACATGAATTTGTCAGCACACATAAGAGCCAATATGTGCAGGGAGACTCAAAAGTGCATTTTCCTTACGAATTTACCTTAAACTGTAAAGCAGAGGACACCGTACCCTTGATTCGTATTCATGATCGCATGTATGGGCATATCCAAGACATAGCGTACTCCTGCATGCACCTATAGTACATCAATTCACATGTTAATCCTCAAAGTGATAACACTGAATAAGAAAAAACCGTATGCTGTATTAATTCTTTTACCCTCCATTTTATCTAAACAATCCCGGCCTTAATGACATAAAATCCCATGGCTTACTCCAATGTAATAAACATGCTGCTCTCTAAAGATGAACAGAGTTGCTATATATATTGTTTAGCCCAAATCTACCGCATGTTGATATCACACTTCCATGCATACATCCTGTTAAGGATAAGAATAGGAAATAGATAAGGACTCTTATTTATTTCTTTATATGACTTGGATTCTATTTCATATATGCCTTATTTCTATATGGCATATCCTCTTATACTCTCCTATATATATGAGATCCTAAGAATAGGAAATAAATAAGAGTCCTTATCTATTTCCTATTCTTATCCTTAACACATCCAACATCCCGCCACCCATGTTCTACTGCCAATTGCGGGTGGAAAGTGATCATTAAAATGCTTGTGAAATAGACAGAGTGATGCGTATGCTCAAGAACTTAAATTTGCAAACCAGCACCCCGTACATGCATGCAAGATCCATGCATCAATGTTAATTTCATGGTGTAGTTGTATCACTTATCACAAGAAACTTATGGATGACAATAATGAACATGAATAGAGGATATCAGATTTCGCGTCTATAAGGTGCGGTCTACCCACTGATAAATTTTCAAGGGTGCAAGTAATAACTGCAATTGCTACATATGGAACATACAACGCAACAGCCTGGAGCTTTCTAAAAACCTTCATCATATCAGTTAGACATGTGCGAAGGTAAGCAGTTTATTTTGGGTTTTGGTTCAGTAAAACTTTTTATAAAGAAGTGCAGTGAAGCAAAAAAAAAAAAAGGCACCACATTCGCTCTCAAAGAACAGAAATTACAACGTTAATCAAAGGAAAACAGAAAAGGAACTATGCAGTCAATTTTGATAGGTCCAGGTCATAACGGTGCAAATTAAATAAGTAAAGATATGAGCTGTTACAATTGTATAAGAATACAACTGTATTTCCATCATGGCATGAGTTGTATAACAGCTACAACACTATGATTAAATATAAACATATGTATTGTAGTGTTTAGTTGCACGTGAAATTCAGCTAGTTCTTTTAAAGGTAGAAGGTAAGCAGTTTAAAAATACCGCCTGCTACATATAAACATAAAGCATGCAATATTCAACTTGGTTAAGGTCAAAGGCCGATAGTTTTACCATACAAATTAACAACAACTTGGCTCTTACTTTGGAAAAATAATGCATGCATGAGCTTACACCTCACGTAGATAAACCAGCTACTAGCATGCGAAAAACTTACTATTTCGTGTGCTATCACCATGCAATGACTTTGCATAGGAAACTTCTCCAAACCAAAGAGAGGAAAATTCCCTAGCCTATATCAACAAATTACTGGATCAATAATTAACCAAACCTCACAATCTACACCGCCTGTGGGTTGAATCATTTATAAGGAAAATTCAAGGATGTGCATTGCACCTTAGGGATTAATTTTGCAACCAGACCGGACATATTGTTGCCTATAATCCCAAAATTTTAACTTTCGCTAAAAATAGTGAAAATAGTCTGCCAAATCCAAATGTTCAGACCTCTTCGTACCTGCAAGACATCTATAATTCACCAGAATGATTTCTGAACAATTTCTTTTTAGTAACAACAATCATGTGGAGTTTCCTCCTCTTCACAGGAACCCAGATGCGAGTCGAACATGTGGGGCGAGGGATTCTGACGATAGGTACGAGCACCATCCATGGAACGGTGTCTCAACAGTATCCTACGTATCTGGAGCCAATTGGACACAATGTATCGTTGCACCATTGCTGCCACTCTTAATACCGGTGATGTGAGGCGTTAATTCTGAAGAACAGAAAGGACAGCAGACAGCAGAAGATAGCTGACCTGATGATAAGGCAAATGGCAGCAGATCTGTACATGTCGCCGTGCTGTGCTCTCCACCATCAAAACTCCATGTTCCTGCCTCCACCTATCCACTCTTGCCCATCTTCTGCTCCACTCGTGAGCTCACTCGCTTAATTCAGCTGTAGGAAACAGTAGAGAGAGAGAAAAAAAAGGAGGAAGAGAAAGAGTACATAGATCTGGTCAAAACCCATGGATTCCATTATCCTACATCCAGAAGATTCCTGCGATGATGCCACTATTTCCGTGTTCCGAGATCCATCAATGGCACAATAAATATACATTTCCTTCCCAAGAACGAAGCAGAAAAGGTGAATAGGCTCCTCGGAAAAGATGAACGGAGGCAGCTAAGGGAGGGAAAACCGCGAGCAAGTACAAACACTAGCTAGCTGCCCGACTGGCCAATTCCCCATTCCGATCAATCAAATCAAACAGTGCCATGCTAATGAGAAAAGGACTCCCCAAAACGACCCAAAGAACACACACAAAAATGAAAGAAACGTCGCTCATTCGATTGTAAAATGTGAAAGAACACGGTGCTGCTAGAACAAGCAAAGGCACAGGATCCATGTGCACGCGCGCGACGGTATGAGGGGCTTCGGCATGGCGGATCGATCGAGGAGGTCGGGCCGGCCAGGGTCCTAGGGGAAGCCCGAAGGGGAGCTGGATGACAGACAGAGCCGTGAGCACGCGGCCGCGACGGCACATCCGCCGGTGCCGTTCGCCCGGTCGTGTGCTCACTCTCTTCTGTCAACCGCGCGCGCCCCCGGCCGGCACCATCCTTCTCGCCGTCGCCGCTTTACCTATCCCCACGCCTACTACATACTCTAGCCGCGCGCGCATCGATCACACGGCCGAGACGACGAGCTCATGAGCTACAAGGACGCAGAAAAGGAAGGCTGTCGATCTTGGCGAGGGATCGAGGAGCTAGGTGTGTACCGGCCGTGCGGGATTTATAGGCCGCGGGAGGTGTGAGCCAGGACACCAGGCTAGCCTCGATCCGGACGGCCGGGACGTTCGTGAGACTTTAGGGTTTCTTGCCCTCGGCCGCGCGTGGCCGCCATGAGGTGGAAGCTGCGGTGAGGTCGCTAAGCTAGTTCGAGGTCGGCATCGCTGGCCTGGCGTCTCCCTTCCGTCCACTACAGGCTACAGCTAGGCTGGCGGCGCCGGGGTTTTGCTAAAAAGATGGGGAATTATTAGGTGGTGGGGTTGCTGCAAGGTAAGGAGTATTAAAATGGAGGGCCAGTAGGGGCTTGACACGGAGCACATGCCCTTCACCGTCAGCTTTTTATTGTTTGAGAGACGGGGGATGGTCTAAGCCTAAGGTCGTAGGAAGTTGAACCGCGTTGAGAATTTTTGTAGTTTTATGCATTCAATAATTAGTAGAAGTTTGTATTTGCAAGAATTTATAGGTTTTCAGAGTTGTTGTTAGTCAAGGATGGTCTGGCTGGTGGAGGAGGGGCCTAACGATAGGTCTGATGTGATCAGACTTTGGTTGGCAGTCAGACCGATGGTGTGGTGTGACTAGTTTCTAGTTGAACTGGTGCTTTTTTCTAGAGGTATTTTCTGTGCGCTCGACTTGAGTGGTCAGACCGACCATGGGTGCGGTCTGACCAAGGCCAGCAATATGACTAGTCGCTCAATGGCGGTCAAACCGGTTTTGTTTGAAGGTATCCGAGAGGTTTTTGTATATTTGTGGGAAATAGTCACATGTTGAGTTTTGGAGTCCTAGGTCATTGCATTTATGGTGCATAAAGCATATTTAAACTAATATGGGTCAAGTTATAAAGAATTTATGCCTAGAAACGAATCTTTAGTCTTTGATGTGTAGGAAGCTTGGATCGAGGCAACTATAGTCGACAGCATGAACCGGGACTAGATTTACGGATGAGCTGATGTATGATCAAAGAAGCCGGACAAAATGGTTGAGCTCAAACATGGCACAGGGAAGACTAGAGATGTTGAAAAGAAGGCTCGAGCAATGGTTCATCGAATAGTGCGGTCGGTGTAAGTGAGGCGTGATCGGGGCGAACCAACATGGAGAGGTTTACCGATGCGTGAGCCATTGACGAACTTACACGTTACAGGCATGATGATTGTTTGGAAAGGAGTTGACCATGAACTAGGCTCGGAGAACAGGTGAGGTCCACGTTCAAAGCAAGGGTGTTTTGGTGGAGAAGCTAAAATACTAGAAACGACGATGGGACCAAAACCGTGGTGCTTGGAGGGCGTTGGGAGAGCCGTTTAGGTCAAGGAGATGCTGAGAAGGCAAGTGGATGGAAAGTTTGCTCCTTAGCGGGTTTGGTCTTATGCATTTTGAGAAGCGTGCATAAGTCATTTATAAGTGTAAAACTTGATGTGTGTAGCGTTAATAGATTTTTCTAGTTGTGCTAATAGATAGTATCTATTATGGCTAGATATGAGCTAATTGCTCCATCTATATGAGTGGAAGGGGTTGAAGGCATGTGGCCAAGGGGAAGTAGCCAACCATCCATTCAATCGAGTTTGACAGAGAGATTTCCTTGTGGTGGAAGTTTTGGTGAGTGATCTTGTGAGAGCTCCGTCCTCTATGGTAGAGTGATTATAAAACCTTCATCTATAAGTTATAGATTAATCTTGTTTATTCTACATTGTGTGTTTTTGCCCTTCTTTATTTTGCGCTTGTTTTGGTTGGTATTTTGCCCTCTCTCCTTCCCTCTTGATCTTGCTGGGTTTCAAGGTTGTGTAAGTGATGCAGATGTCTTATGAGGATCATATTCCATTCATCTAGGCAACAACTATAGCAAGACCTTAGAGTTTGCCCAATTTTATTCGATTTGGAGCCCTACTAGTGATATCTTGTTCCTAAGATTTTGGCCTCGAATTTTGGATACTCTTGCTTGCTGTGATATATAGAACTCATCTAGAGCCATCTTGGCTATTCTCAACCCACAAGCAAGTCATATCTCAAGTTCTTGAGTTTTTTCCTGTTTTAGTGCAATCTTGCTTGTCTTGAGGAAATGTTAGAACTTTAGCCAATATCTATGGTATCCTTGGATGGATTAAGCTTCTAAGATCCTCAGTAAGATGTGTATAAAGTTTGAAATCATTTGGATATTTATTTTGAAGATTGCACTATTTTTTTGTTTTGGTTCAAGTTGATCTCCAGTTCTAGAAACAGAAGTGCGGTGCAACCACCCTTAGGCCTACAGTTCGACCGGAGGCCTGTCATACTAGTCATCTCCAATGGTCAAACCACTCGGTCGATCCAACTATTCCCTTATAGCACTCCGACTGGTCTAGACGAGTGGAACTTTTTTACTAGTGGAGTGAAAGTTTGTAATACCACTTAGGAGGTTGAATTTGTTGGCCTCATTCACCCCTGTGAGTGCCATATCGGGTCTAACAAGTGGTATCAGAGCCCGATTAGCTCTTCTTGGTAGATATTAATTGGTGTAAGAGCAATGGCATCGGATCAGTATTCCATCAAGCCACCAGACTTCGATGGGGTTGACTATCCCTATTGGAAGGTTAAGAAAACGTTAAGCGAGCTTATGTTGTATTTGTCGATGACCAGATCACTCCAATAAATCTTGTGAATGTGGAGGTAAACAACAGGGCACTCAATTACTTGATTCAGGGGCTTGGTAGATCTATGTTTGATCAAGTATCTCATTTGATATCTACTTATGAGATATAGAGGACCCTCACTGAATACCATGAGGGCTCTATAGCGATCAAGGAAGTGAGATATGATCAACTCAAAAAAGAGTACTATAAGTTTGAGCAAAGGCTCAGTGAATCTTTGGATGAGTTATTTTCTAGATTCACCAAGGTTCTCAGCAACTTATGTGCGGTTGGCTTGACTTTACTCTGAGCCTAAGAATGCATGCCAAATGCTTGTTGCCTTAGATATGAAAATTTAGGGGATAAAGATTGCATTCATCAATAACAATACTGTCACGAGTGAGCTTACCATGGATAAACCCTACTCGAGGTTGAAGATGCAGGTGATTGATTTCCATCTCTCGTCTCTCTAAGACAAAGTTGATGAATCTTGTGATTGACTCCGTGAAGAATGGGTCTTCTAGATCGTTGAACCTTGCTTATTCTGGATTTTCCTAGTCCTTGTATGAGTTGAGTGACGAGAAACTTGAGAACCTACCCAGGAAGACTTAGCCCTCATATCCACCAAATTCACAAAAGCTTATCACAATATGAGGAATACGAAGAGATGAGGTCCCTTCTTATATTTTGAGTGTTGTGAACCAAATCACATTCGGGCAAACTATCCCAAGCTGAAGGACAAGAAACAGATGGAGTACAACAAGTCTCCTCGAAATCACGATGGTAAGAAGAACAAGCTCAACTATCGTAAGTTCATCAACTGGGTCCCTGCCACTCTTAAGATTGTAAACATGAGCAGTGTAGACTCAGGGATTGATGACGACAAGGAAGACCAGCGAAGCAAGAAGGAGTTTTCAGACATCACCGACATGTGCTTTATGACACTCGAGGACACCATTGTGGGCATCATGAGGAATCATCTAACGACGGTTCCATCTACAGTGATCCGAACAAGGTATGCCCTTCTATCGATGATATGAATCTTGTAATAATTTACTATGGTAGAGAACTTGAGAAGAAGTACAAGAAAATTGAGAGGTAGGATTGTGTAATTGAAAGCTTGCAGAAAGAACTTGCTAGGCTTAGATCTTTAATTCTTGATGATGAAAATTGTGATTCTCGGCTTACTTTACATTCTGAGTTGGATAAGCTTAGGGAGAGGCGCGGAACCAGGCCCCAGGCAGGGTAGGCTTCAACCCGGGCCATGGAAAAATACCTAGTGTATAGTCTAGATAAATTTAGCCTAGCCTAGGGTAACATTCTCATGGTCCAGCCTAGATAGCCTAGATCTTTCCACCATTGAGCCTGGGGAGTAGCTAAATCCTAGTTCCGCCACTGCTTAGGGACATATATACATTCTTTAGTTGTGAAACAACTTTTTGATGCTTAGGATGAAATAGCACATTTGAATTTTAGCAGCGATATTGATTGCTTAGGCGTTGGTGCCATAGATGCTAGCATAGTTATCAGACCCAGCCCGGCCTAGCATCCGATGGAAAAAAACCAAACCTAGAGCCTCAACCAGGCTGATCCACCTTCTTGGATCGGACATGCAGTTAGCCTGCTTTGAACTGGATAAACCTGGGTTAAACCGGCAATTTTGGTAAGGAACTGGTGGCATGAACCGGATGACAAACCAACTGCTTAATAAATTCCAAAACAAAGCGTGCACCGAGACTCGAGCATGGTACCTGCTGCTTGTTGCATGCCCTTGCAAACCAACTGAGCTTATTGCTTCGTTGTTTGCTACATTGAGCTAAATATTTAAGACCTGATAAAGCACTATAATACACGTATATACATCCTCTATTACAAAAGTAAAACATGCGGTCTGACCGATGACCCACCGATTCGACCGGTGACCCAGTGACCCGAGACCACGACCGGGTTAATTGCCGGGTCGTGTCTGATAACACTGGATGCTAGAGCTTCTTCATGCTATAATTGTGCTTTGCTTGAGAAAAAATTGGAAAGTGTCGCTAAAATCTTGTTTTAATTTAGTCCTGAACATTCATGTTCATATTGTGAGTTTAGGGAGCAAAAATTGAAAGAAATGACTGAAATGATTCTTCATTCTAAAATTGAATCATGTGAAAATTGCCCCAAAGTCACTAATGAAATTGAAGGTCTTAAGAAGACACTTGAAGATAACTATAAAAATGAAAAACTTTTGTATGTGTATTTTAGGGTTAGAGCTCTACCATCCTGAGAGAGTAGCTATAATACATTCCTTTCCAAGTAAAATGAATATCCAAATTTGCCAAAATGAGTTTTGTCATGGATCCTTCCTTGTGCTTTTGATTTACTTGGCTTTCTTGTTTGGATTTCTCTCTTATTTGATCTTTCCTAGTGACAAGAACTTGTAAGGGGTACAGATATCTCTTGGAGATTAGATCTCATCCATCTAGAAACCTTCTAGGGAGAGTTCTTAAGTTTGTCTGGTTTTCCTCAGAGAGATGTGGTTTTTGGGTTTTGCTCTTGTGAGCTATTTGGTTTGAGTTCGTGTTATGATCTATCTTGCTATGACATGTGAGAACATATCTAATGTCATTTAGATCATCTTGAACTCACGAGCAAGAGTAGATCAAAATTTTCCTCTTTTGGCCGATTTTGGTGCAATTTTCCTTGTTTTGAATAAGATCAAAACTTTGACATCGATCTTCACGATCTATGGTTGGAATAGCTTTTTGACATTCCAGGGAGGGCTTGTACCAAGTTTCTCTGTATTTGATCAGTTGTTTAGAAGTTAGCTACTTTCTTGGATCGTGTGTAAGTTGTTCTGTGTTGTACCTCAGCGAGCGGTCATACCGTAGAGAATCGAGCAGTACTACCGACGAGTGGTCATACCACTGTGACTCGTGCGGTATGACCGAACAAGCCCGATCAGACTGGCCCGAGTGGTACCAGACCCTATGTCTCATTTTGTTTGAGTTTTTTAGCTATTGGCTTTAGTGAGTTTGTGAGTTTATGTTTCGACTGCATGTTGATGATATTTGAGGTAAGATTTTGAAAGAGTCATTCGTCCCATCTGACTTACGATACCGATTCAACAATTTCGGACGCACATGTATACAGGTATCCCTATTATTTGTGTGGGTGTGTATGGCATAAGATCCAAATAAATGCATGATTTCATGTCATAGCACAGAAATTAGAATTATTTCCTGTTTAGCCTCATCTGTAACATGGGAGTATTACTCGCGCAGTCTTCAAAATTCTCGTGCAACTCTTTGGAATTCCTACATTTCAAATAAATCTTAAGTTTATGATGTACTGAAACTAAGACACTGGAATTATTAGCTAGAGCGCTGGAAATAAATTTCGTGAAAACATACGGATCAAACTGCATTATTTTGTTACAAAATTTATGTGAATCCTTGCGTTCCAATGCAAATAGTCTAACCTAATACCTTGTGCGCAGTATTTAGACTGCTTTCAGGGGTGTTTACATAGGCTTCTACTTGTAGTTTTTGTTTGGAGATGGTAAAAGCCAATACAAATATATGGCTTCTCAAAGCGGTTTATTTATTTATCCCGCTTTCATCTCACTTTGAGAATAAAACAAGAGTCACATGAGTATCACACACTTGGCTCTTGTTTTGCTCACGCATCTCTCACTTTTTTATTGTTCTTCCTATCCTAAAAGCCACTTGTTTCAATCACTACTATTTATTTTCAATTAAAAATCATCTGCTATAGCTAATACAAACAGCCCTCTTCTCTACAAAGAAATGATCTGTACTCCATCAATAATGTTCTGCGAACTCCTCAATAGAAAAGTTCTACAAACATCACACAAATACGTGATACACTGACGTTCGATGAGACGCATCATGCATGGGGGATGGACCTGCCGCTGGACCGTTCTTCCGTAGTGCCGTACTTCACCAGCATGCAAACAAGATTTCGCAAGAAGTTGGATTAATAGAAGACGAGATGCATCGAGGCCCGACGCAGAGGATCAAGGCGCTCGCTCGCGTACCGCATGCACCAGCAGTCCAATATTCTGGGAAGCTGCCACATTGTTAACCCTGCAGCGATTTGACAGTTCGATGAGATGCGATGCGCGCTCCGATCGGATTTGTTTATCTGGAGCACGCCTGCTGCTGCTGCTCCAACCCCCCAAGCTAAAGCATCCCGTTCCGAAGCTCAGAATGCAACATTGGTCCATGTACTAGCTAGTACTCAACAAATTAGCATAGGCCATGGCCTCCGGTACAAGCATAGAAATAGTACCAGTGGTCCTGTACCAAAAGTACGCTTTCCCTGTTTAATTGGCTCTATCTGAAGTCTGAAGCTGTTAGCAATGGGTTTTGCTGTAATGAAATTGAACCAGTACGGTCTAAGCTTTCCTGAGACCCGAGAAGGTAGGTCCTCGACCTAGCTAAGCTGGTACGAAGGAAGAAGACTAGAGGCTGTTTGGTTGCTTAATTCCGATGGTTGTCGATGCTTGCTTTGTGAAAATTAATTTGGTAGCGTTAACCGAGCTTAGCAAGTATTTGGTTTGCTATCAAACTTTGGCAAAATATATTCCCTTCTCCTTTTACTCTCTAGTTTATTTTGTTGCTTATCTTTGACCAAAACATTGGTAGCCAATTTGGTGACCAAATTTTGGTAGGGCTTCATGGAGCAAACTTGCCATCAAACCAAACAGCTCCACTCAAACTTGTACTATCTAGCACACCAACATGCTATACTAGCCCATCGATACACAACCATTTCGCCATAATTTTTCATAGTTAAAGTTATTAACAGAACGCACAGGATACATTTACACAATATGGTACTAATTTTACCAATAGTAATACATGAACTTTAATTAGCAAACTCAATGCATCAAAGTAAACCGAGAAACGATCGATAATTAGCAAACTTTAATTTTACTAATTAAATCGAGAACTTTAATTAGTAATACGGCAGCCTAATGCCCCTTTGACTTTGTGAAGCCTCTTTGACTTTGCCCTAGGGTAGAGCAGAAACTATGATTAGTCACCTGCACATACGGGCCTAGAGAGAGGAAAAGGCAACGATGGTGGCAAATCTAAGGAGGAAGAGATACATTTGGAGGGTGTATCTGTATGTGTTATGGTAAGAAATTGAAGAAATGATAGGAAGATAAAGAGCTATGTTGGTAGAGTTAGCTGAATGGATGTTGTGAAGACAGAAGTTTGTGAATGGTAGTGACCAGTGGGGCTGAGCGTCTGATTTTTTTTCCTTATGTCGGACCCACCCCACCTGTCATGCATCCTCTTCTCCCTCTCGCTTTTTCACTCCGCCTCATTCCGTCATTCACTCCTTGGTCCCCTGGTAGAGGTTACTAGCCACATTAGCGCGGCATAACGCCGCGCTAACCACCGTGTGGACCGAAATAAAAGAAACGAAAATTCGTGAGCCGAGGTTTTTTAAAAAATTGAGGACGGATACGTAATTTCGGAGGAACCGAAGGGTTTTTTTGCAAAAAAACAGGGACCCGTAGGGGCTTGTACGTAAATAAAAAAGACCTAGACACAAAAAACTGGACCCGTGCGCGATTTCAAAAAACGCGGGGGTCATCCTGCAAAACAGAGGGGCTGAAAAAAATTTCCAGGGACATTCTCGCGAGAACTAAGGACTTGTACGTAATTTCGAGAAAATAGAGGGTCTTTTTCGCAAAAAACGGCACCCCGACCGTACAAAGATTCCTCGCGCACGCGTCGCGCGGACGGCCGGCGGGGGCGACGTGGATGGCGCGCGCGGCCGGGAAACCTTCCTGGAGTAATACTCTTGAGATGAGCATGGGAGAGAAATGGCTCCCGGTTGTACACTTGTAGGCCGCATAGTGGATGCTTATCCATTCCTTCTTGTTTAGCATTCGCGAATCGCACCTCTAGTACCACTTCCCTGATCCGCTGCCACCAATGCGGTCTGCACCGTGGCCCGCGACGAAGCAACCCACCTAAATTTAGATTTAGTCGGTAAAGATTCATAAATATATAAAGTTTAGAGAGTGAAAAAAATTGTAATCATTTGTGTGAAGGAATTAGTACTGAACTGTGCTATAGATAATACAGAATCAATCAATCTTGAGGGCACACGAGTCAACTTGATTTTAGCAGAACTAGCTAGAACATTACAGGGCCGGCTACTAGAGCGAGCAAACAGACACGATCAAAAGCAAGCAAAAGCTATCGTGCACTGCGAAGGAGTATCTCCCGTCATGTGGCGCTAGTACACACATCTCGGCCAACTGATTCGCCGGCCAACGGGCGCCTGCGCGCGTGCATTTATCCTCACAAGCACGAGCATGAACAGCGATTGGCTCGCTCGCTAGCTAGGCCTGTGGTCCTTCGTCTGTTCTTCGTTTTCGCTGTGATCAGAGCAACCCGAGAAACGACCGATAGTACCGACGAGCAAGAATTGATCGAAGCGCTCCGTGCGTGGTCCCTTGCTAGCTTTAATTTCTCTACAGTACGGGGCATGCGTGCATGCGCTGACGCGCAACGCTGTACCATAATGCAGTGGCCCCGCTCGTTTCGTCTTTTTCTAAATTTTTATCTTTTTTAAACTTTTTTATCAATTTTTTCATATTTGTTTGTATTATATATGATGCGCTAATATGTGTTTTCTATTTTTAATATTTTTTATATTTAATTATGCTAAATAAATATCTTATACTACGGTGTTTTTCGAGACATTACAATCTTTCCAGGTCATAAGCCACTCAAAAAATCATTTTGGTGTCTCGGCCTGTACGGCATCATGGACGCTATCACGCTAGCTAGGAGCAGCAGCACTAGGTAAAGATTCATTAGGACCAGTGATTCCGATCGCCGAGTGCATCAGTCCAGGGTGCTAGCTGCTAATGCTAACGAATGCCTAATGGTGGTTAAAGACGTATACGGCTTCCCTCGACAGGGGTACATTTCTCGATTCGGCATTTTTGATTTTTTTTTTCCTTTTCAATTTGGGGGCCGTGACCCGTTCGTCGTTCCCGGCCGCTAGGACCAGACCAGCAGAGAAGACGTCGATCGAAGTCGAGCAGCTGACACGTACTACCACGGTGGTGTTTGAAATGGCTTCCGTTTCTGGCTCTCAGAAACTGAATGCTGAATCAAACGCCCGGCTACGAGAAACGATCTATGGAAGCAGCTTTTGGAAGTGATTTCTGCTGGATCGAACAGGCCTGTTTTTTTTTCTACAGTTTATAGCTTTTGACTGCGGCTTATGACTTTTAAGCTGTTTATACGAGAAATTACAGAGTAATAGAAATTTATGTACGATTTTTGCCGATATAAATGAAGTTAGTATAGTACGTACTAAATTAACTAATATATTCTATTTTAAAAAGATATTTCGTTTAAAAACTAGTTACTGTAGAAAAATTTGAAAAGTAGCTTTGAAAAGCTAAAAATAACATAGCAATGAGTCTGTTCATTTGGCTCACGTCTGTGCATGCCGATGAGTCTATCTGGCAGACTGGACGCGCGCCGTGCCGATGCCGTCGCCGCTGCTGGTGGCTATGTGGTCGCTGACGGATCTCCAAGTTGGACAACGCGGCCCTGTTTAATCCCGGAAGGTTGCAGATGGATCGCTCGGTGTCTTGGGCCCTCGGCGTCTTGCCTGGCTCTCGTCACTTGGCTCAACGGCCGATTGGCTGGGCTGTCAATCTAGAATGGGCCCCCGTGTCTGGAAGATCTTGGTTTTATGTGCTGTATGAAGTAGGTAGAGTGATCGACGCATGTCATGTCTTTGCCCCAGCACCACTCACTCCCAACAAGTGGAGTGCAAGCTAAGAAGCAGGATGACAAGGCAAACGTGCACCATGATCGACAATTCGACGTCCATCGAGCAAAGTGGTGTGGCCCCGTGAGAGAGAGACGCAGTGGGCTCCAGTTGCCCATTGTTCCATAGAGTAGAGGCCTATTGGATCGGAATGTTGCATCTGTATGGCGACTCGGCAACGCAGTGTACCACATGCTGTACTCACCAATTAGTTATCATCGGTTACAATAAAATTTTATCTAACTATAGTACAATTTTAACCATAAATTAGTTTATTTCAGTTCAATCGAGCGGCACCTAAGTGCTAGTATTAAGGGTATCCGAAGTGTATGAAAATAGGGGGTCATAAAACATCTTAAGATCGACCTTATACATTACAGGGTTGATCTTAAGCAAATCATAAGCAAAAAAGACTTACAACCGGTCTTTAAGTTAAAGACCTGCCACAAGCATTAAAATACAATTTTTTTAACCATGTTATTCTCTCTCCCCCTATCAACCAACTACCAACAACCACAAGTATTAAAATATAATTTTTTACTACCGAGTAGGACCCTTGTTATAGTCGAGCGGTGACCTCAAACATAACGAGTCGATCTTAGTAATTAGATAAAATGTACTTTAAGACCCATTACGATTTATACACTGATACCTAACAACTCCAAAAAGCGAAAGCTCACCAACTTACTCCTCCAGTGGCCCAGCCTGAGTAGCAGACAGCAGCTGCTCACTGATGGACGACGCTGCCTCGCATTAGGATGGAAGCACCAGCGGAAATGTTACTGCTACTGGCAGAGTAAGGACCATAGTCCACCACCTCAGAGCACCCAGTGTTAGACAAAACAGCCTCGAAAAAAAAAGAGGTAGCCATAGAGACTGTCTTTATACATTACAAATGTTGATCTTTAAGATATAGAGACTGATATCACCTTCAGACCTAGATGTAGTTTTTTCAGACTAAAATATTTGAAGAACCTATTTGTTAGAGGAGTTTGATGGCGGGAAGAGATATTTTTTTCTAGTTTGCTGATTTCATCTTAGAGGTAATATAAATATTACATATTATAGGCAAAATTGATAAGCTTAGAGTCTATCTGTAAGTCCCACGTTAGAAGCAATATAAATATTATACATTATAGATGCCCTAAGTACTGCATCTAAACTTCTAGAACAGAGAGAAATCAGGTAGTACATAATAAGTTGTTTATCTGGATTTGGTTTTAACTTCTTCGAGAAAGGAAGCTAGCAATTTCAAGAAAGTAAGGAAACAACTTCCAAAATAGATGAATAGATCTGTGGAATATAGGGTCCCAAGCAACATTCTGGAAGAGATGGATAAAAAGACAGCCAAAGTTCTGTCCTTCAGTCACTAGAATAAAAAAGGCAGGCCACCTCAGCAGAGCTCAGCTGGATATGATAGTATGGGACCTCTCCGTTAAGTGCAGAGGAAGAGATCTTTCGGTGATTAAACATTCACATACTTTGATGAGAATCAATGTATAATGATTTTGACGGAACAACATCTGACACTTGACAACAGATGCCCATCGGTTCTTCAGTACATTTCTATTCGGAGTGCCTCTCATTCTCTCTCTCTCATATAACATACAGAGGAGAAGACCGGCAAGAAAAATTCAGTACCAGTTGTCATAAAATGCAAGGCATAAGCCACAGACTGGAAAGAACTCGGCCCATGCCCTGTACAAACTAGAAATGCACTCGAAGCTTCACCTCTTGTCAGTGCTTTTTTAAGGAATTATTGTCTGTGTTTCTTCAAGGAATTATTGTCTGTGTTAGAAACGAAGTTGTTAGGTACACTCCAATCCTTCAGATCAGTAGTTGCAGCGTACAATTCAGTTGCAGAAACCATTCCGACTATTTCTTTCTTCTATTGAGCGAGCATTTGCAAGATGCAAGAACAACAATACAAAGGTACAAATGAAGTCACAATGAACTCAGCAAAGCAGAGTATACTCCACTGACGATCAGATGATCGGCGGCGGCGGCGTCTCCCAGACGTCGAACACGTTCTCCTCGTTGTGCAGGGCGAAGAGCCGATCGCCCCCGATGGAGAAATCGCAAATGGCGCCGCCGTAGCTCCTCCTCAGAGTCGACGTCGGCACGTGCTCGGGGCCACTGAACACCGAGATGCTGTCGTTCATCGACGAGAAGAGCTGCCCGCCGTGCGTGGCGAGCTTCGGGTAGCAGCTCTCCTCGCCAGGCACATTCCGGTTCATCAGTTTGCTCCGGGAGCTCCACCGCACGGCCCCGGTGTTGCTTCTGAGGTCGAGGAACCCGAGGTCGTCGTACTGGTTGATCACGCAGACCGACCGCTCGTCCTCCATGGCGATGGCGTGGAGCACGCGCTTGTCCTCGAGCGACGCGGCCATGCCGGCGTCGGACCACGACCAGACCACGTCCTTGTCCCGGAAATCCAGCAGGCCGATGAAACAGTTGTCCGTCTTGGGGAACAGTGTGGCCACCATGAGCGCGTTGGTGGCGTCCAGCCATTGGAGCTTGTCGGCGTCGCCCAAGGCGCAGCCCGGCGGCTCGTAGAAGAAGTCGGCCTGGTCACCGGTGGCGCGGTCCCAGAGGCCGATGCCGTACTCGTTGAGGCGACCCTTACAGCTGGCGAAGATCCTCGAGTCCTGGTCGAACGCCAGCGCGCCGGCGGTGAAGGACTTGGCCTGGCGGTCGTGCGCGACGCGGAAGCGGTGGCGGAGGTCGCCGGACACGGCGGAGAACGCGGCCATCCCGCCGTCGCACTTGCCTAGCCGCTCGCGCGCGGCGACCAGGAGCGTGGCGGCGTCGATGTAGGCGACGTCGTTGACCTGCGAGTGGTCGAGTGACACCGGGCGTCGCTCGTCGAGCATCCAGTTGTAGACGTGCACGGCGCCCCCGTGCGCGACGCAGCACCCGCCGTCGGGCGCGGCCCGGATGGCCGTGCCGTCCCCGGGTGCGCTCCCGGGGACGGACGCCGCGAGGCGGAGCCGGTCGCCGTCGAACGCGCCCCAGCGCGCGGCGCGGACGTGGTCGAGCAGGCCGTAATAGAGCGCCTCCCGGTAGAGCAGCTTCTCGGGGAGGTGCGGCGGGACGTGGAGGCTGCCCGTGCGCAGCAAATCGAGCAGCACCGCGAAGCACGCCGGGTTGCGGTCGATGAAGTACTCGGGCACGCCCCCTCCGCCGCCGCCGCCGCCGCCGCCGCCGCCGCCGGAGAGGACCACGTTCCAGGAGGAGTCGAGCAGCGCGCCGAGCATGGAGTCGCGGCCGGCGTTGGCGAGCGTGGTGTTGGTCGTCTCGAACACCTGCCCGCCCACGTTGAACCGCACGCGCCCGCCTCCTAGCCTCGCCGCCATCGGCGCCAGGACCCGATCACTCCACTACACCATCCCTGCACGGACGGCGCAGGAATCTCCCTCCAATCAACCTTGGATCGCCAAGAATGGGATGGTGATTCGGCTCTGAATTCGGTGTGGGAATCGTACGACTGCGTCTGCGTCGGGGGTTGGGGAAGGTGGGACGGATTCAGTTAGTTATGTTCGCAGCGTGTATAAGTAAGAGCACGGATACTGATGTAGACAGCAGCAATCTATAATATATCTTTATATTATTTGCTCGTTTCATCTTTAGCTTCTGGTTTATTCTTCACTATACATAAATTTCATTTTTTTCTAAACTTTTGATTTTTTTTGAGCTTTTTTGCTGGTTCTTTTTTTCGTATTCGTTTGCGTTGTACGTGATGAGCTGGCATATTTTTTCTATTTTTAATTTTTTTAAATTTAATTATGCTAAATAAGCCATATTCGATTCTGATGAAATTTCGATCGCTTCTGATGCAATTTCAATTATAAGACACGATTTTCGGTCCAATAGAAGCGGGGCTTAAAGTATACAATATATTATCTATATAATTATATGTAACAACTTCATGTAATTAATATGTTGTCCATATAGTTGTCTATATAATAGTATAGACAATAAAATATCATCTATAAGATTATCTGGTAAATAATAGACAATATCTTTCTATCTCCTCGTTCTCTTTCCTCCACATCACCCAAATTCTATATAACATACATTTACAGATAACTGATATGTACTACTGTATATGCCCTAAGTAGCTTTATCCCTTTTTTCTTTTGTTTTCAGCTTCTTTGAGAAGCTAATAAATAAGACAGCTTCTTGAAATGGATCCACTTCTCTAAATGACCTTCTAAGTTCAATTTATTTGCTGTCACTGCTCTCTCTCTCTCTGTTTGTTAATGGAAGGGAACAGGGGGTAGGTGGGGGAGGGGAGGAGATGGAACGAGTTGGCGAGCGAGATGAGATGAGATGAGACGGCATTTGAATGGACCTTCGGAAGAAGATGGATGGGTTTTTTCGGATGTGTCTTATGACTTTTAGTTTATAGTTTTTGAATTTTGATTGTTTGCGAGAGAACACGAAGAAAGAAATAGTCGCATGCGATTTTGACCGGTATAGCTAAACTCGAGATAGTGTTTACAACAATCGACTTGTAGAACTCGTCTTGAAATAAAGTACCGTTTGAAAGCTAGTTACTGTAGTAAAAAAGATAACCAAAGTCAAAGCCGCACCCAACCCACCCCCACTATGGTCAAGTCTTGATTCTTACGGTAAAACAATCCAAGATATTGAGTTCCTTAGAATCTGGAGTATTGTCTTAATGCCGGTCAATATCTTCTAGTTGAAGCAACATTGAATCTTGCTAATAGGTTAACTGCAAATATGATATCAAGCCTGGTGCAATTTACAAGATACATCAGTGCTCCTATGGTGCTTAAGTATGGTACCTCAAGTCCTAACAATTCCTCATTTTCCTCGCTTGGTCTGAATGAGTCTTTCACTATTTAGAGACATCTAATTACCATGGGGGTTCTCAATGGATATGATTTATCCATGTTGAATTTATCTAATACCTTTTCGATATAAGAAGGCTTGTACTAATATTCCTATAGGAAAATGCTCTAGCGCAAGTCTAAATAAAACTTAGTCTTACCTAAATCTTACATCTCAAACTACGTCTTAAGGTAAGAGCTAGCTTCACGATCGGGTCGCTTGAGCCTTGTTGACGTAAGATCAAGATACTCACGTGTAGCCTCTCGAATCGTAGCGATCCTCCGTTGCCAATGCAAGACGAATGCTCTTTAATTCATAAGATCACATCGCTAGACTTCACGACCACTAGCGAAGCCCTATCCGCTCCTAATTCCCAGCGGAAGGTTGAACGATCTCAATTTGCAAGAACTCTCAATTTTTCTATTGAAATTAATTGGCTAACCAAAACTTAAAACATGCAAAAGTCCTCGAATTATCTAGTCATGATCATCCTGTTCATTGGTTTCGTCCCCTCTATTTATCTGGCTATACCTAAGACTAATCGTCCACGCATAGCTTGTGCTATTGGTCGAACAATACATGGCTTGGCCAATAGATTGGCACAAACCACGATGTGGCGGTGCCCGATCTTCATGACGAAGGATCAATAATGATAATTTGGATCCGTGCAACCTAACGAACCGATGATGCCAACCTTTGTTAGAACAACAACTGCGACAAGAGAATTCGCCCAACCACACGCTCGTGATCACATCTACCCGACTACAGCGGGCGTATCGTTGCTCCTGCGAACCACAAGGAAGCACGAGAACAACGGAGGTACTCTCAAGAAAATCGCCCAATTCCTCAAAGGCACATAGCATAAACCCGACAATAAGCAATATTGGCTATCTAAAAACAATGTGGTGCGGCCCAAGGCTATGTATTACAAGGCTTATATAGCCTTGGGCACGATCGTGGGACCCCTAATCATGCACAACTCAATCTTTTATCGTATAGACTCGAACTCCTACAAAGCGAAACTAAAATCTTTTTATCCTAGATAAATATGAAGATAATTCCTTATCATTACGTAGTTCTTGAAATAAACTTTCCAATAAGTCCAAGATCACCACAATCGGACTCGTATACGAAAGTTATTGTCCTTTAATCACAAGGAATCCTCGGGTTTGCACTCGTAAGTCGTTACGACCACGTTGAGGATGATTTCGACTATGACTATGCCCTCTTTATGATCACACATCTTCTGTTGATATTGGCTTCAACCACTCATACGACCACAAGTAGCAGTCGTTATCTTCATATTCATCCGAGCTTCAAAAGAATCGGACGGTCGTAAGTCGTAGTGGCGCAGTGGTCGTAAGTCGTAGTCGTAAGTCATAGTCGTAGCGGCGCAGTGGTTGTAAGTCATAGGAGGTGCTGTGGTCAAAGATATGGTCATGTTGTTCGAACATCTCCAAGTCAATCGAATGACGCAAGCGTCTTGACCAATCCGTGGCGGGACCGTTCGGCTGGTCCGATCAAAGTTGATTGAGCGGCGCAAAGGGCTAACGTTCGGGCGATCCGAATCTTAGAGTCTATCTGTAAGTCCCACGTTAGAAGCAATATAAATATTATACATTATAGATGCCCTAATGTACTGCATCTAAACTTCTAGAACAGAGAGAAATCAGGTAGTACATAATAAGTTGTTTATCTGGATTTGGTTTTAACTTCTTCGAGAAAGGAAGCTAGCAATTTCAAGAAAGTAAGGAAACAACTTCCAAAATAGATGAATAGATCTGTGGAATATAGGGTCCCAAGCAACATTCTGGAAGAGATGGATAAAAAGACAGCCAAAGTTCTGTCCTTCAGTCACTAGAATAAAAAAGGCAGGCCACCTCAGCAGAGCTCAGCTGGATATGATAGTATGGGACCTCTCCGTTAAGTGCAGAGGAAGAGATCTTTCGGTGATTAAACATTCACATACTTTGATGAGAATCAATGTATAATGATTTTGACGGAACAACATCTGACACTTGACAACAGATGCCCATCGGTTCTTCAGTACATTTCTATTCGGAGTGCCTCTCATTCTCTCTCTCTCATATAACATACAGAGGAGAAGACCGACAAGAAAAATTCAGTACCAGTTGTCATAAAATGCAAGGCATAAGCCACAGACTGGAAAGAACTCGGCCCATGCCCTGTACAAACTAGAAATGCACTCGAAGCTTCACCTTGTCAGTGCAATTTAAGCTTTTATTGTCTGTGTTTCTTCAAGGAATTATTGTCTGTGTTAGAAACGAAGTTGTTAGGTACACTCCAATCCTTCAGATCAGTAGTTGCAGCGTACAATTCAGTTGCAGAAACCATTCCGACTATTTCTTTCTTCTATTGAGCGAGCATTTGCAAGATGCAAGAACAACAATACAAAGGTACAAATGAAGTCACAATGAACTCAGCAAAGCAGAGTATACTCCACTGACGATCAGATGATCGGCGGCGGCGGCGTCTCCCAGACGTCGAACACGTTCTCCTCGTTGTGCAGGGCGAAGAGCCGATCGCCCCCGATGGAGAAATCGCAAATGGCGCCGCCGTAGCTCCTCCTCAGAGTCGACGTCGGCACGTGCTCGGGGCCACTGAACACCGAGATGCTGTCGTTCATCGACGAGAAGAGCTGCCCGCCGTGCGTGGCGAGCTTCGGGTAGCAGCTCTCCTCGCCAGGCACATTCCGGTTCATCAGTTTGCTCCGGGAGCTCCACCGCACGGCCCCGGTGTTGCTTCTGAGGTCGAGGAACCCGAGGTCGTCGTACTGGTTGATCACGCAGACCGACCGCTCGTCCTCCATGGCGATGGCGTGGAGCACGCGCTTGTCCTCGAGCGACGCGGCCATGCCGGCGTCGGACCACGACCAGACCGCGTCCTTGTCCCGGAAATCCAGCAGGCCGATGAAACGGTTGTCCGTCTTGGGGAACAGTGTAGCCACCATGAGCGCGTTGGTGGCGTCCAGCCATTGGAGCTTGTCGGCGTCGCCAAGGCGCAGCCCGGCGGCTCGTAGAAGAAGTCGGCCTGGTCACCGGTGGCGCGGTCCCAGAGGCCGATGCCGTACTCGTTGTTGCGACGCCACAGCTGGCGAAGATCCTCGAGGTCCTGGTCGAACGCCAGCGCGCCGGCAGTGAAGGACTTGGCCTGGCGGTCGTGCGCGACGCGGAAGCGGTGGCGGAGGTCGCCGGACACGGCGGAGAACGCGGCCATCCCGCCGTCGCACTTGCCCAGCCGCTCGCGCGCGGCGACCAGGAGCGTGGCGGCGTCGATGTGAGCGACGTCGTTGACCTGCGAGTGGTCGAGTGACACCGGGCGTCGCTCGTCGAGCATCCAGTTGTAGACGTGCACGGCGCCCCCGTGCGCGACGCAGCACCCGCCGTCGGGCGCGGCCCGGATGGCCGTGCCGTCCCAGGCGTGCTCCGGGGACGGACGCCGCGAAGCGGAGCCGGTCGCCGTCGAACGCGCCCCAGCGCGCGGCGCGAACGTGGTCGAGCAGGCCGTAACAGAGCGCCTCCCGGTAGAGCAGCTTCTCGGGGAGGTGCGGCGGGACGTGGAGGCTGCCCGTGCGCAGCAAATCAGGCAACACCGCGAAGCACGCCGGGTTGCGGTCGATGAAGTACTCAGGCACGCCCCTCCGCCGCCGCCGCCGCCGCCGCCGCCGCCGCCGGAGAGGACCACGTTCCAGGAGGAGTCGAGCAGCGCGCCGGGCATGGAGTCGCGGCCGGCGTTGGCGAGCGTGGTGTTGGTCGTCTCGAACACCTGCCCGCCCACGTTGAACCGCACGCGCCCGCCTCCTAGCCTCGCCGCCATCGGCGCCAGGACCCGATCACTCCACTACACCATCCCCTGCACGGACGGCGCAGGAATCTCCCTCCAATCAACCTTGGATCGCCAAGAATGGGATGGTGATTCGGCTCTGAATTCGGTGTGGGAATCGTACGACTGCGTCTGCGTCGGGGGTTGGGGAAGGTGGGACGGATTCAGTTAGTTATGTTCGCAGCGTGTATAAGTAAGAGCACGGATACTGATGTAGACAGCGACAATCTATAATATATCTTTATATTATTTGCTCGTTTCGTCTTTTAATTTTCATTATTCTTCACTATACATAAATTTCATTTTTTTTAAACTTTTGATTTTTTTGAGCTTTTTTTGGTTCTTTTTTCGTATTCGTTATGCTGTACGTGATGGTGGCATATTTTTCTATTTTAATTTTTTAAATTTAATTATGCTAAATAAGCCATATTCGATTCAATGAAATTTCGTCGCTAAGGATGCAATTTCAATTTATAAGAACCGATTTTCAAGTCGAACCGGCGGGGCTTAAAGTATACAATATATTATCTATATAATTATATGTAACAACTTCATGTAATTAATATATTGTCCGTATAGTTGTCTATATAATAGTATAGACAATAAAATATCATCTATAAGATTATCGGTAAATAATAGACAATATCTTTCTATCTCCTCGTTCTCTTTCCTCCACATCACCCAAATTCTATATAACATACATTCTGAGGATAAGCGATATGCTCTCACTGTATATGCCTAAGTAGCTTTATCCCTTTTTCTTTTGTTTTCGACTTCTTTGAGAAGCTAATAAATAAAATGACTTCTTGAAATGGATCCACTTCTCTAAATGACCTTCTAAGTTCAATTTGTTTGTGTTTGTCGCTTTCTCTACGCTTTGTTAATGGAAGGAGCGGGGGTAGGTGGTGGTGAGGAGAGATGGAACGAGTTGGCGGCGAGATGAGATGAGATGAGACGGCATTTGAATGGACCTTCGGAAGAAGATGGATGGGTTTTTTCGGATGTGTCTTATGACTTTTAGTTTATAGTTTTGAATTTTGATTGTTTGCGAGAGAACACGAAGAAAAGAAATAGTCGCATCACGATTTTGACCCCAGTATAGCTAAACTCGAGATAGTGTTTACAACAATCGACTTGTAGAACTCGTCTTGAAATAAAGTACCGTTTGAAAGCTAGTTACTGTAGTAAAAAAGATAACCAAAGTCAAAGCCGCACCCAACCCACCATGTCCAGTTTCCGCGGGGGATCCACGCATTTTACCCATTCGGGACCGATCCGAGAAAATGAATGCTCCGAGCCAAATTTTGTACTGCCACAAAATTTATCACAGTTTCTCTTTCTAAGAAATGGTGGATTAGTGCAAACCTTCATGCACATGCTATCATGTAAACTTTCTCTCTTAGTCGTTTTAACAGCGAGAAGAGATGTCATTCCTTCAATTTTATTGGGCTAGCATTGTCGAAGAAACTGATACTGGCAGTGTTAAATGGACGTTTGACATTGTCAACTTCCCACGTCCTCATCTACCGGACGAGGGCAATTTATACCATGACCCAACTCCAATAGTGATGGTTTTGCGTTAGATACTCAACCTACAGGCAACCACAAGTTTGTCAATGTATAAGCTTGCCTCACTGTTCATAGTCAACAATTTCTTTTCTTTTTAAAAAAAAAAGATAAGGAGAACTCATCATTGTGAATTAGACTGATATACGTTTGACGTACAAGAATACCGCATAATGTGAGCATCAGTTAGATGCAACTGCCTAAATATTAGTGACTACTGACTAGCCAACTCATAGGATATGCGTGTGTGTCATTAAAGGATAGCGCTCCAAAAGTCCTACAACAACACACACGGCCCCACATTTTTGCACACCACTGACTGACGTATGGGTCTCACATGTCCGTCGCACCAACAGTTGTTCGAGAGTTCAGTAGGACCTCGATGATCAGACCGGAGAGAGTCAGCTTGGTCCCTCCAAATCATCGCACCGCACCGCTACGGCCGAATCTTTCTGCCACATTTCACGTGGTTTTTGAATCTTCTTGTCGACCTCTTTCGCCGCCTTTCCTGCTCCTGTTTAAGTTAGGCTTGTCGGGATCGTAGCTGGAAAATGGCACGACGAGTTGGCGACCAGGCACGGTTGTTGTTTATGGCTGTTGGGGCATAATTTTGGTACAGATTATAGAGGAGTGTGCGTCTTTGAACAAAAGTTGGGATCCCGGTGAATGCTAATGTGGAAATTCGACCGCCCAAGAGGATCTTGGACATCCATGCATTCCAAATGTTGTAAAACAGTAATCCTTAGGGATGTTCTTTTAAGTTATGGTTTTTAGCTGCGGCTTATTAGTCTAAAAGAACTGCTAGCCAATAGTATACCGTTGTAAGTATTTTCAATAGTATAGCAAGGTTTTATGACGTTTCGACACACTGCAACAAGTTTCGTTAAATTTTAGAAAGTTTCATAAAAAATATTTGAAAAAGTTTCGAGCTCCAACAACTTTTACGTATTTCTAGAAGATTTCAGGAAAATTTTAAGACCAAGTTCCAACAAGTTTCAGATTTTGGAACTCAAGCTTCAAGTTTCATCTGAAGAGTTTCAGCAAATTTTGACAAGTTTCATCAAATTTCAATCAAAAAGTTTTAAGAAGTTACAACAAGATTGACAAATTTCAACAAGTTTCAATCAAAAAGTTTTAAAAAGTACAATAACAACATCTGGTAATGGGGTTGACTTCTGCATACGCATACAAGTTTGGGTTAGTCATTCAAAAATTTCCAACAAAAAAATCAACAACTCAATGCAAATTCAAAAAATCGTCAGTTTTCAAGCTTCAAATTTGACACATCAAGTTTTAACGAGTTTCAAATACAAAACTTAATGTTTCATCGAGTTTCAAACCTAAAACATCAATATCAAGTTGAAACATGAAGTTTCATTAAGTTTTATAGCACATCTCGTAAGTTTCATTAGGTTTCAAAAGAAATCTAAAACTGGTTTCATAAGGTTTCAATGCGTTTTCAACAAGTTTTAATTGGATTCAAATCCAAACTACATGTAGCTTTAAATCTGAAACTTGATTAAAAATGAGTTATAGAATAATTTCAACTGAATTTTAAAAAGACAAACTTCAAAGTTCCAGAGGGTTTCAACAAGTTCCACAGAAAAATCCATTAGTTTCATTCATGTTTCAAAAGGGAACATCAAATTTCACAAAAGTTGTAGTGCGTTTCAAGAAAGATTCATACAACTTTCAACATGTTTCAAGAAGTTTCATGAAATAGTTTCAAGCAAGTTTCGACAAGTTTCAAGAAGTTTTAACAAATTTTTAAAATGTTTCACATGATTTCAGCAAGTTTCACCAAAAAAAAATCAAACCAAACAAAATTCACCAAAAAATCAATCTGAACATACTTGATCCAGAGCCATTGATCATCGCTAGTCCATCCCGCGTGTAGTTCATGGCGACGGCAACAAGACGCACTGGACGACAACGACAAGACACCCTAGACGGTGATGATAATGATGAACAAGACGCACTACATGACCGCGACACCGTACCCGCACAGCCACCTTGCCTTGCGGTCTCGCCGCAGATGTGCAGCCCCCGTGCAACTGCCTCGACGCCCGAATACGGTACGCACCTTCATGTACTGGTGTTGCCCTATCACTACATCGCATCCATTGCACCGCAGTGTTGTGCGTCAGCGCCGCTATGCTACATCTTTGCCGGTAGCCACCCATGGCCTAGTGCACACTTGCTCGCCGAGAGCCAAACCGCTGCTCGCTCACCATTCGCTACCACGCTCAAGAGAGCCCATCGCGCATCTCAGGTATCCGTGTGCTTGCGACCGCCCCGCTGGCACCTCCGCGGTCGCTCCACGGCGCCTCCCGTTATGTCGCGCCCATGTCATTGCTCAATTGCTTTCACTTGGTGAGAGAGATATCAGGAGGATGAGGAAGCGTAGGGCTCAGGAGGAATGAGTAGTTGGGTTTTGAGTGATTGACATAAGGCATCTGATTTGAATAAGACCAAGGACATCTGATACTGTTTGAGAGTGCTAAATCCAACGGTGATTAGCTATCTTATTGAAAAAAGAACTAACGGTATATCGTTAGTTTTTCTATAGTCTAATGCATTGTTTTAAATATCGCACTATAGCACCGCTATATCCCCGTTATAGCGGTCAAGTTCGGTTGTTATTGTAGTTTGGTGCAATATCGCTAATATATTGGATCGATACATGCGTTATGTGCTACAAGCTATATCAGTGCTACTACCTAAGAATATTCAAACTACCTCTAATATAGAGATGCACCTCTTGATTTGCTAAGTTTCACTAATATCGGCCTTTCCATTGAATGGGCTTCCATATTCTCACCTAATCCAATTAATTAATCTTTCATATTCCCACAATCCCTAGTTTTGCTAGTTAATAACATTCCATATCTACTCATTGAAAATTTCTCTCTCATCAGAAGATGAGGAAAGAGTCCAGACACACACTGAGGGCTTAAACAAGGTAAGTCTAATCATTGATCTATTTCTTTATATGATTTAACAAATAAGAGAAGCATATGATATCGAAGGATAACAAGAAAACCAATCAGCAAGAACATACTCTCCATGTGGATAAAAAAAAGAACAAAAGGAGCATTGGCTTCCTATTTTCTTCATCATAGGATGAAGATTGGTCAACAAAATGCTGCATGGTTTATAATTTTGATGTCATATTAGATATAGATCTATGAGATTTAATATTTTAGATGTTTTATGCAAATTATGGTATCTTTATATTGCAAATGATTTATAGTTCATCATGTAGCGTTTACTATATCTGCGATATACACTATCCGTTATAAAAAATAATCTATTGCTACGTTTTCGCTACTCACTATTTAAAACTTTGATTTAATAAATAGTAATCGTTGAGAAAACCTAAAAACGAAAAAAAAAAACAGGGCCACATGTTACTGGCATTATACAAGCACATCCACGCGACATGGTCAAGTCCGCCACTTCGAAGTTTCAACACTTCATGCTGCCACGGTCAGCTCACCGTTACGACACCCACGACAATCGGTCATGGTGTACCAGCAGCACTATACAATACAGAAAACCAAGCCGAGCCAGTATAGAGATGCTCGCAGTACAGTTCATGAACAGATATCCATAAAACAAAACCATGCAATTGCAGCACCGTATCGATGTCTAAAACCATAAGTAAAACGGTTGAGACAACAGCTCAATAAAAGGTCAAATCCTGAGTAAGAACAACAAAGCAACATGTAATTCCTTTTTTTTAAAGCAACATGTAAGATAACTCTGGTTGGTACCTGAACAGAGCAAAATAAGATAATTCGTAACGGGTTAGATACCTGAACAGATAGAAATAAGAAAAATCGTAACAGATTGGGTACCAGGCATCCCAACAAATCGGAGAAATTGGTGCAAACACGAGTTCGATCCAAAAACATGTTTTTCTTTTTGCATGAATGCAGAAGGGCACGGAACGGCGATGCTATGAACTAGGGCTCCTTTCTTTCTTCATTCATACTTGCTACAAAATTCACTTCTCAAATAGCCTCGGCAATATAAGTAACCCAGCTACATTACAATCTAATAAAAAGCTTGAAACACAGCAAGCATGAAATTCATTTCTGCTAGAGGCTTCACCACAAGGAACAAAGGTAACAACTAACATTACAACTACTATTGAGTCTGCTACAACTACCAGCTACTTCATGATGGTCAATCAGCAGAGGACTCAGCAGGCAACCAGCTCAAGGACTATAAGCGCCAACACCTTGAGGCTGTAAGGGTGGAATATCCCTGAGAACTACAGAGTTGACAGTTCGGAGCAATTAGTTACCAGTCTTTCTTCTGCGCTTCTTTCCAGTAGAAGTTTTAGCAGACCCCTGCTCTTCCTCTTCAGATGACTCGCCTTCTTTCTTCCTTGCCTTTCTTTTGGTTGAAAGACCATTTGTCTTGGATCCATCAAGAGCTTTGGGAGTACTTGCATCTTTTGGATTGGATTCACTGGATTTAGTTTCATCTTTTGAATCCTTGTGTTTGCTGCCAGCCTCATCTTTTGATTTGTTGCCACTTTTAGTGCTACCTGCCTCATCCTTGTTGCTTGCCTTCAGCAGATCATCCTTTGTCTTGCCAATGGATCGAGATAATCTTCCACCTACATTTTTAAGGCTACTACTGCCAGTTTTAGGCGTCTCTTCAGCATCCTTTTCCGCACTTTTCCCCTTCGATCTGGCTGGAGTCACAGGGCTATCATTATTTAACGTACTATTGCCCAGGCGCACACCTTTTGGACGCCCTCTCTTCTTGGGAAGATGGCTACCATCAATGCTATACTGTTTCTCACTGTGCAGAAAACAAAGTAACAATTTCACATAACCTGTGGCATGTTTATTGAAACGATGCGACTTTTATAGACTAATCAAACTTGTTAGATCTATCTATCTTGGATCTAATATGTTAACACCCATCTGTTAATCACTGATATGTTCAATAGCATCTAATATTCAGTAATGAATCTGAGTTACGTAAGCCATATCTCGATCAAGTCCCTGACACATTCATAGCGTTGTCTCACACCGCAGCGAACCACGTGCTGTATTACGTCCGACCACGTCTACCGAGGACTCGACTCACAGTCCATCCCCTCATGTACCGGCATCCACATATGCACTCCGCAGCGACTGCCGCGCACTCCGTCCACTCTCCGCCAGCCCAGCACACCGACCGACGACGACAGACGTATCACGATCCTGGTCGCGTCCGTGCCGCGCGCACCGTAGCGCGGCAGATCGGCCCGCACGCGTCGGCTTGCCTCGCTGGCGTGCGCGTCCGGCTGCCGCGATGCGCTGCGCTGATCTGCCGGCCACAGTGCTGTCTCCTGCCCGCCTACTGCGCTAACGTAAGGCTTCCTTGCTCCTCGTTGCCCGCGTCCCTGCGTCCGATCCTACTGCCCGCCTTCAGCTCACTGGCCCCGTGTACTTCTCATCGTCCAGTACCTGCTTGCATACTCTTACGTGCACGTACATGAGACTTGTCGTTGCAATGGTTTATCTCAATGAATGACTTGCTTCATGATGTATTCCAGTTCTACCTTGAATATCTGTATCAAGCGTATTAGTACTCACTGAATAGTCATTGCGTTTCATGTTTCTGCATTACTATATTACATCTTTCAGCTTTCTTTTCATGGCTTATTGTTATAGTATAAGTTACTCTATGTCTATAATGAAGTTACAGTTTCATGCATCGTCATGTAAGTAAGTTTAGATTTATAGTATTAAAATTATTCGATTTTGGTTTTAGTTTTCATAGCTTTTCTCTGATACAACTTTCATGTTAGCTTATTAGTATTAATTCTCTTTCCATTTAGACTAGTAATGCTTATAATTATATTATTCAAAAACAAGTCGAATATGCAACCACAATGTGGATTTAGAAGCATTGAAAAATAGTAATGCATAATGTAACCAAAATGTTGTCAGCAAAAGCATGTGTCATCTTCATCTCAATCAAGGACTTCATTTTAGAAACAATGTTTGTAAATATTAAGCATAAATGATGAAGAATGGGCCCTAAAGATACTACAAATTAACAGTGTTAAGAGTACCCCTACACCTAAGAAACACATATAATGGTCATAGCACTTACTTTTTGTCATCAGGCCACCATACTTTGATTCTTGAGCCCACAAGCCTTCCATCAAGAACTTTATTCTTCTTTGACTGAGGGACCTGCCAAAAGCATGGAAAAAGCTTTGACAACTGAAAGAGAAATCAGGTTGCAACTAGACTAGTGGCCATCAGTAATAAAGTATGCATACCTCTTCAGCTTCCTGTACATGTTTCCTTTGTGATCCCCCACTGTCCCCTGGTTGGCCTTTGGTTTTGCCCGTCTTAGTCAAAGATTTAGAAGACACAATTTCCTGCATTATGATAAATAGTCATTGGAGCAGACCAAATAAGATTATCATCAGATGCACAAAAATTCAATACAATCCCATTAGAAATTTAGAATTAGTACTTGTTAATGCAACTGAAGCTCCATGAACTTTCACTGTAACTAGAAAGCCATAGCATTACGTTAAAAAGAATATAGGCAAAGAAGTTCAAAAACATGATAACCATCAACCAAAGACAATAGAAGCTATACATTACAAAATGACAAAATGTTACAGGATTCACTGTTTGTAAATAACACTTTTCCTCCCAACCGCCTTAGAATAGTAAAATCACGTAAATATGAATCCATAAATAGGCAAAACAGAGATTCAATCATCGGCTGATGATACAAATGCATGACAGATGTGCAAAGCAAACACCTCCACACATCTGCTGTAGCAAGACAAATTACCTTCAAACTGAGATCCTCATCAGTGTCTTCATCGGAGAGAGTGTCTTCTTTCTGCAGCTTCAAACTGGCCTTTTGTTGTTTGACTTGTTTCTTCGAAGATTCTCCCTCACCAGTCTTTCTTGATGAAGACTTGATATCATCTTTAGCCAGTCGTCTTGTAGCTCTTCCTCCAGAATTATTAACTAAGCCAACTTTGTTAGATTCTAGACCTAATCCTTGGCTCTTTCCAACAGGCTTCTTCTCCGGTGACTTTGCTGAAGGAGGCCGGCCTCGCTTTGGTTTAACTACAACAGGCATGCTATCAACAGGTTTTGATGTGTCATCAGCGGCTCTATTGCCAGACTCTGATGGCAGCTTATTATCACCATCATTTGTTCCTGGGGAAAACTCCCCAGATGCTACTAGACCCTCATTGTTGTTAACCACCTTAGAACGTTCAGTCACCTCAGACTCAGCGGAAGAGTCAAGCTTGTGACTTTCCTTTGAATTAAGATCAGATGGCTTTTCAGGCTCAGTGTTGACTGGTTCTGGTACTTCTTTGTCACCAGATATCAATTCATCAGAAACTTTTCCCTGTTTGTCATCAGAAGGCATTTGAAGCTTCTGTTCAGAAGAAGCTGGCCCATTTGGAGACTTGACATTGTTGACTGGCGCACCACCATTGCTCAACGCAGTTGTGGGAATACTGTTTGGAGGAGTACCATCTTGTCCAGGGCAATTAACATCTTGCTCTAACTTAGAAGATTCCTGAAAATTAATAAATGTACAGTTATGATACATATATCTTACTTTCTCGAACTCAAGATAGTAAACATCCATAGCAGCACACCTGATATGACTGAGACAATTTTCTGTCAACTAATTGCATAATACTTAGAATTTAATAGTCAGCACGGCCGAAATATAGTATACATCTATCAAAGCAACCACTCTGGCCAATATGATATCATTTTGAGACAATGTGCACTACAAACAATTGTGGATCACGCTACTGACACTATCAGAAACCAAATCATGCATCATGCTACTGGCACTACTAGAAACCAAAACGTCTAACATATTATAAAAAATATTATCGATGCACAACATATCACTGAACAACATCAAGGAATTTAGTACATCACAAAAGTGTTGTTTGAAATTCCACATGCAAACCTATTTTGGTTGATATAACTCTGACTCCAAAGGTAAAATTCCAGGGTTCAAATTTCTGTTTTGGGCCATATCCCTTTTTCCCAGGATGACCTGATCTTTTAAATTAAAAAAATGTAGATCCTACACAAAATTGCCAAAGAAATGCCTGTCAAAACAGTTTATGTTCCATGTCCCTCTCCCACACTACCAGTATCTAGATAGCAGAAACATGTTCTATTACATCCAGCGAGTAACAAGTACAGTTTCCAATATCAAAATAATCCAATTCATCTAGTAAGATGAAAGAGTTGCACCCCTGGATGCCTACAGTTAATCAAAAATAAAAGCACATAGGAGCAGCCTTGCTCATTTGAACACACTTAGTGTCCCATAAAAATGAACTAACCCTTCGATCAACAAATTTCCAAAATATATGCATTATTCTCTAAATAGGAGTTATAATTTGTTAGTAGTTAAACTGACCGTGTCCTTTCCAGAAGCGTCAACATTGTTCTCTCCTCCAGCATCTAAAGAATCTTGGAGCAATGATGTAACAACTTCGCTATACTCGTTTAAAGGAGCGCCCTCAAGTAACTGAATAAACGCCGGCTTTAACTTTTTGGAACATAGACCTATTACCTTCTCTGCAAGTCCAAAAGATTCTGGAAGAGTTTCCTGGAAAGACAAGTTGAAAAAGTTTAGTGAAGATGATAAGAACTATATTGTTAATATGAACAGTTGTATGGATGAAATTACTTCTTTTCCCTTTTTAATGTTCTGAAGCAGGCAGGATGCCAGATCTGGATGGACAGGCTCACTCTCCTCAATAACAAACATCATTATAGTTTCCATAGAGGCGATGACATTTTCTTGATGTGTTGGGCTGAAAAAAATTAAAAGCAAATGAGTGAGGTGAGAAACAAAAATGCTCTTTACAAAAAATAACATAACATATACAGAACACACCCATGCACACGCATGTGTGTGTGTGTGGGGGGGGGTCGGGGATACACAGGACAAAACACACATGCACACACAAATAGAGGGATTCTTGAAATATGTAATAATAAGCTGTTGTGACTTACAGAGTTATCATCTGAAAGCAAAATTTTTAATTCATCAACAAAACAACTGAGGTACCGTATCAACTTGCAGCAACTCAAATCATCATGCATGCTTTGTATATTACCATGTTAGAGAAAAAAAATGATAACAGGGTTAGAGAAAAAATGATAACAGGGTCCTAATAAACAAATGGAGAACAAGAAAGGAAATAAAGAACATCTGATGGTGGGGTGCATCACTATTTTTTGTGCACTGGGTTCAACTGGCCCTCAGTTTCTCAAAAAGAATGATTAATAGAAGCTAAAAATGAAATTAAAAGGATGAAATTTTGAAACTACTAAGTAAGCAGATACAATCACTAATTTTATTACCAAAATACAAGCTATTAACAACGCTATATCTGCAACAATGTTGTTCTGAGAGGATAGCAGAAGATCAAATGTGAATGATTTTCAGTGGTAGGGCCAGTATGACCAATCAGCCAGCTTGGCAATTTCAAGTCAAAATTGAAACACTATAACACCCAATGCCATAGAAAAGCCATAATGGTACCCGTACATCATGTTCCCCTGAAAAGTAGTGTAGTCTACAACCATAACCATGTCATATGAGTGACGCATTCATAGGGCATCTTTCAAAGTCAAGACCACAACTACATTATCTCCTCTCCCTAATCCATTTGACAAAACCCCAATTTTTTGGCACATTCAACGTATAGAGAAAATTTGAAACAAAAAAACAGAGAAAGAACCTTCATACCTTATGGTTCTGAAGAAATGGTGAAATGTGTCCCGTATCAGGTCATCACAGTCAAGATCTAACATCAAGACACAAGACCGGACCTTTGCAACGGTTTCAAGCATCGAGACCCTCCTTGCAAAGGAGGGGCTTTTTGTATCATCCAGCTTACCAAAAGCCTCCACAACTCTCGTAAACACATCCTGAAACCAGGTAAGTAACAAGGGTCAGTACTCAGTACACACAGACACCGCCATTTCATCCTGAGAAGAATCCTCACCCTCATCACATCATCATCATAGGGGGCCTCTGGTGCGGTGATCCTGGTGACCTCAGTTAAGCACGAGACAACAGCAAGATTCACATCGGGGTCAGTGTGGTCTAGTAGCTCTTTTTTAATCAAGGCACTCATTGTGGGACGAAGAGCACTGTACATGCTCTCCGGCGGCGACTGGTCCACCCTGGACAACCAGGTTTCTGTTTCCTGCATAAACGACATACCAATTCTAAGTTTCTAACCGGTTAAAAGAGCAGCCCTTTTATGTAGAAATAGGCTAAATGAGTAGCCGGCTAGAGTAGACTTCATCTACAGTCTAGCGTTAAATTCCAGCGTGCCAAACTCCACCTCTGAGACAACCTAATCGGGAACTGCACAGTCTACAGACGAATACGAGAACAACGATATCAAAGAAAGCAAAAGGCAGGGGTTCGATGGGGCGCTCACCTCGATTAACCTGAGCAGCTCGCCGTCGGCGTCCGGGAGCGAGCCAAAGCGGGCGCCGATGTCACGCATCCGCCGCTCCACCTCCATCTGCATCTGCGCGGCGCCCGACGCCATTAGCGGGACCTACGGGGGCGGGCGCGCCGCCCCAATCGGGGAGCGGTGGAAAGATCTATCCGGGGGAAGGTGGTTAGGGTTTCGCGAGGGGAGTGGGAGGGGAGACGAGAGCAAGGCTAGTGGTGGGGGAGAACGCTTTTGTTTTAGGCGATAGAGATGGTCGCGGTGGCGATGAGGGCGAGATTTCTCGCCCAATTTTTTTCCCTCCCCTCGATTTTCTAACTCACGCTGCGATTCGTGCTGCTGCTACGGGCTTCATCTGGCTTGGTTTGGGTTTGGCTTGGACCAACCAAGGACACACTATTTATAAGGGTACTGTGGTATTTTCCAATAAGCATACCATAAATATTTGAGAAATAGATTTCAAAGAGCAAAGATGCAAATTTTTGGCGGTGGCTAAGATTTATAAAGTGTACTTTCATGTGGATTTTCCATAATGTTTGTAAGAGATGTAGAGCATGTTATTTTTGGCTTCGATTTTTGACTTTTGGACTATTTTTTAGAGAGAGTACAGAGTATCAGAAACTCGCATATGGTTTTGGCCGTTATAAATGAAGTCGCTACAATTTATACTATAATCAATTTATAGACATTGTCTTGAAAAGGCACTCTATTTGAAAGATAGTTACTGTAGAAAAGCTAAAAACAGCTTTTAGAAACCGAAAAAAAGGCCTGTAGACAAGAGAGGATTGTGGCACCTAGCATTATACAAAGTTTTTTTATTCATATTCCATAATCCTTCTCTCAACTGTAACCCTTCATATACATTACGGAATATCCATGCAAAAGAGCCATTTATAAACCCTAGCAACCACAATTCTTACTCCCGTCTCAAAGCCTACGGAAACACTTACGGACTATGCGCTTGAAATAGCCTTTTATAACCCTATTTGCCACAATTCCCTCTCATCGTTATCTTGTACAAATATTTCTAGAATATCCACATGAAAATAACCCTTTATAAACCCTAGTCGCCACCAAAATTTCTCATCCTTACCCTATGAAATCCTACCTGCCATCTTCATCATCCCTATCTTTCGTACACATATATAGTATATTTATAGAAAGACGATCTCAACACCACTATAAAATAGCTTGCCGTTGGCGCAAGCCTAACCCAAGCCAAGAAAGAGAGATCCAACTTCAACATTAGGAATTGAAGTTCAGAACATAGAAAATTGAGAAAAAGAAATTTTGAAAAGAGAGATCTTGTTCGCTACAATTCTCATCCCTACCTACAAGAATTAGAAATAGTGTTATAAGAAATATATGTAGACCTTTTTAAAAAAAAGAAAGATGTATAGCTAGCATCTGCCATACCCACAAGGTATAAGTTACACCAACATTATGTCTTTTAGTTTTTCCAATGTAGTAGTATTAATTTAATAAGAAGTAGCACAAATATTAATGGGAAATACTTAGTGTTAAAATAAACAACCTAACAATACCAATATAAAAATGACTACTGCATGGTGAAAAGTAAAAAATATCAATTCAACTAAATTGTATTGCTTGTTGCAACATACTCGTATATAATAGCTTTAGGTCACAAGCAGCAAAAATAAATAAAATAAAAAATTATACCTTTGCCAAGTAAAATTGCGTGAACGATCTTACAAAAGTAAACAAGGGATCATATAACACATCGTGACATAGCAATCTCTTCGTCTATTAGCTTCACGCATGAAAGCAAAGCCTCCTCATGTGTCTTTTTCTAAAAATAAATAACAAAAAAAGTACAACAAACATTTCACCCTTATCTATTTACCATTTTAATTCTTGCGCACACATATCCTCTCTGTAAAGGACAACACTCATGCTACTACCATCCCCTTTTACCAGTGCTATAAAAGGTGCTAGATTCTAGTTGGGCAGCATCCACACGCTGATTGGCACATAGCATGCAATAGCGAGATAGCAAGAAAAGGAGAAGGGAGGTGTTGAAGAAAAGGAGAAGAGAGAGAAAGAGAAAAGAAAAAAAAGTGGGACTTACTTGGCCTGGTCCAGCCCATCAGGCCCAGCGCTACCGTCGCCCTGCACATGAGAACTAAGGAGGTTAGGGTTCCCTTCTGTCGCCGTCTCTCTCTTCTATTATCGTTGCGACGCTACCCTCCTCCCTCTCTCCTTCCCTCCCCTCTCCCACCTGCCACCACCTTATCACTAGGTCACCTTTGCCTCATATCCTCCCGTCGTCGCCCTCTTCCCTTTCTTCCTCGGCTCTGACATCTCTTCCCAACTCCACCCTCTCCCCTCCCTGACTTCAACGCCCCTTCATCATGGCATCGCCATGCCTTGCCCGCCATGATGCACCGCACCCTCCTTTTTAAAATATGTTCTCTCCATTAGTTTCACTTATATAGATAGGACAAGAGACAAAAAAAAGAAACATATATATGATGCGACACCACTTGGATAGTATGCAATAAATGTAGTGCAAGTTGTACATAGATATACAAATGACGTTGTGAAAAATGTTAAACATGAAAATGGCTGGATGGTATGCAATAAATGTAATACAAGCTATACGTAGATATGCAAATGTGTAAACGATGTTGTAAAAGGTGGTCGCTCACATAATTCAAACTTGCTTAAGCTATAAGCAACCCTTCTCCACTTGCCACTTGTAAAAACATGCTTTGTCACTAGGAAACCAAATGAATTGATCAAATATGTCTCATTGCATATAAATTGTTCTTCTTCTCCTTTCACTAGTTGAGTAAACCAAAACATCCTTGCAAATATTCTTTAGTAATGATCACTAGTGATACCTTATTTTTACTCAAATCGTATGCAATGTGATTACACTGTCACGCAAAAATATTAATATTAGGAACAACTGTTTTATAGCTCACATCAGTTGCCCATCTTCGCCTCACCCCACCCCTTGGTCCTCGTACCTCCCAACCCGGCATCCCTTCCATGCCTGCATATCCCCTCGCCTCCCGCGGGGCCACTGCCACCATCTTCCCCACCAAATCCAAACTTTGAACTCAAGAAAAACCTAAAACTATCGACTCGATAACAAAAAGAACCTTTAATTTGTTTTCACAACTTTGAATTCGATTTCACAAACTTTTAACTCAAAATTCCCCCTCCCCAACTTTCAACCCAAAATCTCTACTACTTAAAAGAATGAGTTTGTGGTGCTGGTTCACCACCAGTGGTTCATCTACCTTTCGTACTTATTTTTTGGCACAAATGTGTCCATGTATCATTGTAATTTAATTTTTTCCCAATCTAGCACAGCTTTCTTGTGGCTACTTTGAAAATTGGAGCTTTCACAAAACAGCTGTAAATTGTAAGAAGTCTCTTTTATGTAGCTGCTCTAATTGAAATGCAGGAGCTACGTTGCGCGGATACTTCCCAAAACTCGCGTATCAATATCAGATATTGTATCGGATATGGATACTCCTCTGATACACTCCAATACGTATCCTTCCCGTATTCTAGCTTTTTTGAATTTTCAAAAAAAGAAAATAACTTCTATACTTTGCCGATACTTCGTGGATACCCCCTGATATCTATAACCTAATACCCTTGCATGATTGTGCCTAGATCCAGATCCCATTCGTTCCCCCGTCTCACGCCTCCACGCCACCCCCCTCTCGCTCGGCAGACATTATCCATCCATCACAACCACTCCACTACTCTTCTAGTTTACTGTTTGGTCAGTAACCACAATAGTGTTGATATAATCCCATCAATACATTGACCTTGCCACGAGAACATGTTCTCGAGAAAGGTCTGTGAATTTGGCACAAAAGTTATAAAGTTTTTTTTAATTATCAGGATTATCAGGCGATGGTTGCTCAACTGGAGCGCCAGTTCTATCTTGGAAGGCTCTATGTTCAAGGAGTATGATTCTTTTGTCAGGTGAGTTTTCTCGCTTGTGATTCACCCCACTTTGGTTACTGTTTAAGCACTGCAAAATATTGTGTGCTCTTTGGTAGAGGATGATGAGTTCATTAAATGCACTGGTTGTTCTAGTCAAGAAGGCTATCTCCAATAATACCAGTGGTTTTGCAACACTTAATCTACTTCAAAGCCAGGTACTTCTCAGAAAGAGGTTATGCCCCCCGCCTCGTGCACATGCTTTTCCTTTTGCCTCTCTCTCTCTAGGGTGGGGTGAGTATTTTGTATGATCAGGTTATGACATATCAATATCATTCTCTGATTCCAATAACTACTTATCCAGCATCAATACAAGGGTCTGGTGAATATGAAACTTGTTCAGTAGCCATCCTGTAAATCTAACCCAAATGGACCTCTTCAACTCCTCTTATTGGTATAACAACTTTATTTTATAGAACTGATCTCTTAATGTTCAGGTTTTTCATAGCTTGTCCATTTTGGTCCACATAATTAGCTATTTCAAACATGTAATGCAATTATCATATCTTTTGACTTAGGCAAAGGCGATGGCTGGCGATAGTGTTGTTCGGTCTTTATTGGAGAAGATGACAGGATGTGCAAGTGCAGCATACTTTAGGATGTTAGAAAGGTTCATGATTGTTCATAGCTTCTTTTCTGGTTCATCTTTAGGAAATAGGCACGTAGTCAAGTGCTTGTTATTCATTGACTCTTAACATTTGAGTTGAAGTCAATCCACATTTTGTAACTGCTAGTTTGTCTTATTTAGCATCTTAATGTTGAGATTCATTTAGGGAAAAAAATAGTTAGCTTGCTTGTTGTGCTTCCATAATTTCAGATTCTAATTGTCTTCATTTTAGGTGGGTGTATGAGGGTGTTATAGATGACCCTTATGGCGAATTCTTCATTGTTGAAAACAAATCTCTGCAGAAGGTACATATTGACTTTAAACAATTTCAGGTCTAGTGTCTACTATTATATGTATTTTCATTAAGCCTAAAATGCCATGCATCTTTTCTTCTTAAGCTAACCAGGTGCTTGATTTTTTTCACCTTCTTTTTTCATTTTGGTAGGAAAGCCTCACTCAGGATTATGATGCCAAATATTGGCAGCAAAGGGACAGCCTAAAAGATGGCATACCTAGCTTCCTTACTAATGTTGCTGCCACAATTCTGACGATAGGAAAGTTTAAAAAAAGGAAATGAAAATAATATTTACAAGTTAAATAAATCAATTTATGGTCTTAAATAAGCTTCATATCAATAGTATATTCTATTTGATAATGCTATCAGGTCATATGATTTTTCAATGACGGAAGGTGATCATTGCATGCACAGAAAAGTTACGAGTAAATATTTTGCCTTACCGTCTTTATGTATTAATAACATTCTCATTACTTCTAATAATAAAAGTATATTGATAAAAATAAAACCTTGGTTGTCTTCTAAATTTGATATGAAAAATATGGGAGAAGTTTTACATGTTTTAGGAATTGAAATACATAAAGATCAGAATAAAAGGATTCTTGGGTTGTCCCAAAAGACATACATTCAAAACGTTTTAAAGTGATTTTATATAAAAAAAACAACAAACCTATTAATATACATATTATGAAGGGAACTAAACTCAGTGAGTAATTATATCCAAAAACTCCTAAGACAAGCTAGAATGGATGAAATTTCTTGTTCTTCAGCTTTGGAATGTCTTATGTATATGATGTTATTCATATGATCTGACCTTAGCCATGCCATTTGAATTCTTAATAGATATCATAATAATCCTAGGGAAGAGCACCGGAAACAAATCAATTATATATTGTGTTATGTCAAATGAAATATGAATTATTCGTAATGTTCTAATGGTCATAATCTTCAACTGTAGGATTATACCGATGCTGATTGGCAAGGAGATACGGATGACCGAAAATCAATTTCTGGTTATCTATTTACTTTGGTAGGAGGTATTATTTCTTAGTGCAGTAAGAAACATGGTTGTCACGGCTAGGACTGTGCACATCTCAACTGAACCAAAAAATTGGACCGAAAAAACCGAACCTTACCGGTCAACTCGGTTTGACCGGTTTTCGGAATTCGGTTCGGTTTTTATATTTTAGGTTTTTTCAGTGTTCGTTTTTTTCCGGGAAAACCGACTAAAAACCAAAAAACCAAAAAACCGAAACTTGTGTCCGGTCTGTATGTGAATGCACTCATAGTAGCCGCATCACTGGTATTTGTTGTTTTAAATTATGTCTTTGAATCTTGTGTTCCATTCACTGTTTTTTAAATTCTGTCTTTGACGCTTGTGTTCTGTTGTATTCGCTGTTTTAAATTCTATCTTTGAGGCTTTATGTTCTGTCATATTTCCAGAGTCGTAAATTCTGGATTGGATCTTTGTGTTCTGTTCTATTTGCAGAGCCTGAATACCGTTTTGATCTCAATTCTCAGCAATACGGTGAATAGTTTATCCTGGCAGGCGTGTTGTGACGGCTCGTAGTATATATATTGTCGCTTATTCGTCTCTCTAGTCACTATATTGTTTGCAATTTGTGTCAACTTTGGTAAATATGGTATTTACCGATACCGCACCGAAATAAATTAGGATTTACCGATACCGAACCGTATTTTCAAAAATATCGTATACTACCGAACTAACAATACTGTATTTGCTGTATATACCGTATATACCGAACCGATTTTACCGAACTAACCGAATGCACAGTCCTAGTCACGGCAGACTTAGCGACCTCGGCAGCTATAGGGCGCCAGGACGCCTAGGTGTCTAGGCATCAGCCAGGCGTTCTACAACGTGCAGTGAAGCCAGCAAAGAGTAGACGCAGAAAATGTCAGCACTCACCAGTTCAGGCGTTCGGCAATCTGCACTGCACTAAGCACCATTGGAGGAGGGAGACCACAAGAACAAGAGCATGAGCACTAAGTAGAGCAGATCTGGCAGCACCTCGCCTGCGAAGCAGATCTGGTAGCACCCCGTTTACGGAGGAATCCTTGGCTGATGCAATAGAGGTAGAGGAAGAACTAAGAAGATGAACAAACAAACGAAAACGAGGTAGAGGAGGAAGAAGAACTGAAGAAGAAAACAAATGGGGGCATAGGGTCCTTGCCCGCGAAAGGACTTCGAATCTGTCGATTGTGGCAAACTGGAAGAGGGAGTGGAGGGGGGATGCTCACCGAAGGGGTCTTCGACGACGACAGGTCGGTAGACGGCGTCGGCGGAGGGAGTGGTGGTGGTGACGGTTAGGGACTTAGGGTTCGCCTCGCCTTCTATTCCTCGTTGCCACTTCGCTTCACTGTCGTTGTGCTACTTCGCTTCACTGGCCTTATACCGCTTCGCTCAGTGCTAGCAAGGTGTCGCCGTGCCACTCGCCTTAGACGCTCTGAGGACGCCGCAAATGACCAGCCGTCCTAGGTGCTCACCTAGAAGACCAAGTCGAGGCGAACGGTCGTGGCGTCTGCACAGGTCTATCGGGACGCCTAGGCGACGCCGTAACATCCATGGTAAAAAACAGAATTCAGTCGCTCTTTCCTCCATAAAAGCTGAATGCACTATTGCATCTGAAACAACAAAGGAAGATGTATGGCTAAGAGAATTTTTTGCATCACTTAAGGTAATGGAAAATGAATCACAATCTATCACTATTTTATGTGATAATCAGGCAGTGATCATGATCTCAAAGGATCATAAATTTCATAGTAAAAGTAGACATATTGAAGAAAGTTATCACTATATTCGTGATGTAATAAATAGACTTAAGTCTATTTGTTTAGTTTATTTTCCTAGCATTAATATGGTTACAGGTTCATTAACTGAGTTTGTTTTGTAGGATCGGCTTTGTAGGCTGTTGATCCATATGATCAGATTGGAATTGATCTCATAAATAATCTGATCATGACGCATGACTTATACATATGTGCTAGAGACTAATACATTTTAAACTCATAAAATCAGTCTGTCTGATCGTGGTTGGTGAGATGGTTTAAGAGTCTTACAGTGTATCGAAAACAGATTGATCACTTTGTAACACCTGGAAGTGGAATATATAAATAAATTATTACCCTCTAGTCTTATAATATAATTTTGAGCGGCATCACGTAAAAGATAGATGAATAGACGATAAACTAGAAAGTCTCCATAAAATTAATTTAGAATTTAAAAAAAACCCAACACGTGCCCCGGCTGCCCGCTGCTGGAAGAAGGGCGGCGGCGACGCGATCTCGTACCACCGCCCTGTGAACCGAGCAAGTCCAGTCCCCCGACCACCGTCAATGGCGGGCTGCCCGTTGAAACGACGGCATGGTGATGCTGATCTTCTGTCGGTTTGGTCGTGGCTTGTACGTTTGTGCAAGTGTGGATATACAGGAGGAAGAATGCCATTGCCATTAGCGTTTTGGTTTTGGCTTCCATTCCGAGGACATGAGAAAGCTTGCGTGGATCGATCTCTCCATATAAGACAGGAGTTCGACGCTACGTACGTACAGCTTGCCATCGATAATGCCTTTGATCACTCGGTTCATGTCTGCGGCCAGGACATTGGCATTTCTAGATTACTGCATATAGACGGAAATGTTTGGTGTGAGTTAAATAGCGCATTTTTTGCTTGACAACTGCTGGCAAATACAGTTCTTCGTTCTCAAACTGAAAGCGATGCCCATCTGGTTATTCACTTCTTCTAGAACATACTGGAACCCAAAATGCATCTCTGAACTTGACGCCATAATCAACGTGAAAGCAAGGGAAACAGTACATGAACCATGGGAAAGATTGATTTAATCTCTCGCTTTCAGCTATTTGCTTCCTTGAAGTTGGTTCGCAGGTTTCGCACGTATATGTTGGTTCAGTATCAGTATGGCTTCTCTTGATCTTAGCGTCTCAAAAAAAAAAAAAAACTCAGCCCAAGGAGTGTGTTCATAACCACGAATCGTTCATCGAATGGATCGAGTATGCGTGTTCCGACGAATGCAGCGGGGCAGCCGTAATGAAGAAAGCTGCCTTGCGACGTCACGCCCGGACTCGTCCACGGGATAAATGTTGGGTCCATCTCCACACAGACCAGCGCACTAGTGGCAAGTTCACTCCCAGTACCAACATAACAAATTGCAAGGAGCACATGCACATCAAAGGAAGGGTATTGCTAAGTACCATCTTTTAAAGGATTGCTACCTATTACGCCTCACGTCTGTTTTTTTTAAAATCCCCTTAATCTATCTATCTATTATCTTAATAAACTAAAATCAAAAGAAGCCATCATGTTCATTTTCAAATGTTAGAAATTATCATGTTAATCGGCAGAAAGAAAAAAACATCCATCTATTATTGTAGGTTCATATTATAACAGTCAAAATTAATGAGATCTAAATATGAGAGCTATTACAGTTGTATAAGAGTACAATTGTATATTCAATCAAACATATTAGAGTTGTCTATCAAATACAACTCTACTTTTAAATATGAGCATATATATTATAGTATATAGCTATATAATTGTGTAAGAAACTCAACTAGTTTAAGTCGTGCGACGGTTATGAAAATAAGAAGGAAGAGAGATGCTGGAGAGAGAGCAGCCGGCAGGAGAAGTGAAGAAGATGGAGAAGTGAGTGGTTGTGAACGAAGTGCGTTGTAGTAGGTGTCCGATTTCTCCCCTCCTATCGTCCATATGTACAGTAGCGATTTCCTTACATTTTTCATTGACAAAATCAGAAAATCAGGCCATATAGGGTCTGTTCTTTTCAATGTTTAAAAGCTGTCTTTTGATTTTTCTACAATAACTAGTTTTCAAACGAAATATCTTTTTAAGATAGAGTATATAAGTTGATTGTAGTACACACTGTAGTGACTTCATTTATATTGGTCAAAACTGCATGCGTGTTTTTGTTACTTTATATTCTTTCTTGTGAATAGTCTAAAAGTTATAAACTGTAGTTATAGATCATAAACCGAAGAAAAAAAACAGGGCTGTATTTGTATGGGTTCAGAACTCACCGTGTCTCGTTATCTACTACTCTAGTGTACCAACCATTTTCCGCACCGCACCGAGCCAACCGACCCGCAGTTAGATCACTTCCCACTCCCATCCGGGTCCCCACTGCCCGTTCCCTCTCACCACCCCAGCCCCAGCACCACCACCACCACGACGCCCGAAAACATCACGAAATCACGCACGCTCGCGCAGTCACACGCCGCGCGGACGACGGGACGATAGAATCCGGCAGGCACGAGCGCGCCGGCGCCGCCCCACATTACCGTGAGCGATGGCAGGCGGGGGGCGCCGCGCGGCGTGCGGGCGGTGGTGCCTGGTGATCCTGGCCGTGGCATCCGCGCTCGGCGTCTCCGGCCCCGCCTTCTACTGGCGCTACAAGAAGGGCTTCTCCTCGTCCGCTGCCTCGTCTGCCGCCGCCGCCGCGTCCTACCCCTCGTGCCCGCCCTGCAGCTGCGACTGCCCGCCGCCCCTCTCCCTCCAGTCCATCGCCCCCGGTGAGCGTCCAATTCCGTTCCTGTTACAGATCTTGTAACTGCCATCGTCCGATCTGCGGCCGACGCGTATGCTAGGCATAATTCATTAGATAAAAACTCGGTATTTGGGTTGCAACTGGTGTTATACCAGATGAATACCGTTGCTTATGACTCTGCATAGTTCCAGTGCCACCTATAGGTGAACTGGATTCTGTACTACAAATAGGCAAAGTGAACTTCTTTCTATGTTCTACCTTGAACGCTTTTAATTGGATTGTGTGGCCATCATACCTGACATTATTTTACATTTTCCTTCCTTTGCAGGGCTTGTTAACTTATCAGTTTCAGGTTTGGGCTCTTTCTTCATGGTCCCTTTAATTGAGGTTCATCATTTCCCAGCCTTCTCATTGTAATCAATCAAGTATAAGGGTTATATGATGGAAGAATGATAGCACTTGTAATGTTTTCATCATGATATTTCCTAGATCGAACAATTCAGTCTGCAGCTTTAGTTTTTTCAGGAGTTTTATCTCCCTTAAGACACAATTTAGACGTCTTGGGTGATTAACATGCCTGTTATTTTACTAGTGTCATTATTTAATCTTCACTTTCCTGTTACCAAAACGTTCAAATAAATTGGTGCCTATGACAGTGAAATTTTACATGGTGTCCCAAAAATAAGTATACTCTTTATCAAATGTTACAGAAACTTTTTCATCCTTTATCTTCAGATTGTTTTGTGTATCAATGCTTGCTGCTTTAAACGACTATAAAGCTAAGTATCAGGCTGGACATAAAGCATTTTTGCAATTTCTGAAAGGTTGGTTTTAATACTTAGGCATTAAATCTCAGAGATTTGTCTAAGAATAAGCTCTATTGAATGACCTATTGTAGAAAAAGCGCCCTAGTATCATTGAGAAAAGGGTGTGTTTTTCATTATGTTTGCTCGGAATTCTGATGTCTTTATGGCATTAGCTATACCTGAACAATTACCACAGAAGAAAGCGAATGATGCTGTAGTCATTAGTATACGTTGGCATGTATAATGTTCACAAAAGCTCAGGACCAAAATAGTACTTGCTTCCGCGCATACCAACCAGATTTTGGCTTGTCCGATAACACCTCAACATTTTGCAACCAAACATGGATTACTTCCTGCTGTTTCCAGAAAGGGGGGAAAACTACCCTGCACTAATTTGTCATGCTGTGCATCTTCCTGAGTTTCGGCAAAGCACACATTTTCCTCAATACTTCTTTACCAACCACTTCAGGAACTAACACTGTCATGTCTGCACCTCCACATAGTGCTTTCACCTACATAATTCTCCTCATTTGGATGGCGCATATGCTCTGTAGGATAGTACAAACTTCCTCGTGTTGCTGCACAAGTAGTCACCCAAATTTTCTTGCCGCCCAGAGCTGGAACTAGTGTTTTAAATTTCCTTTCTCACATGGTTGCATTGATTTCATTCTACTTCTGTTACTGCTATTATCAAGATATCATCATGTTGACTGGGGTAAAAACATTTGAATCGAAATATGCAGATTGTGGCAAAAATGACCCTGAGCTCAGCAAAGAGATGGAGAAGCAGTTTGTCGATCTCCTTAATGAGGAACTCAAGCTGCAGCAGGTTGTAGCTGAGGAGCACAGCCATCACATGAGCGCCACTTTTGTCGAAGCAACAAGACAGGCTACCCAATACCAACGAGAGGCAGAGAAGTGTAATGCGGCCACAGAGACCTGCGAGGAAGCTAGGGAGCGGTCCGAGGCAGCAATTTCAAAGGAGAAGAAACTGACAGCACTGTGGGAACGACGAGCTCGCCAATTGGGTTGGCAGGAGTCTCGAGTCACAACCATATGATAGCTTGACAAGTCGCTGTAATTTTTCTCTTTTACAGGTAAAATTACTTTTTGGTAGCTGCATGGGTTACATCTTGCAGCCAAACTGAGCAGCGTTAATTGTACGGATCAACGTGTAATGTTTGCCTGTGTATTATCAGTTGTCCCGTGAAGCATAGTTACGCTAGACAATGTATCCCGTGAAGCATAGTTACTCTAGACAATGTATCTTCCTTATAAATGTGAGTACTATACGTTGTCTTAATATTCAAATTTTCTGTTAGCATATATTGAAGACATTCAATTCCGTGTTGTGGCTGTGGATCAGAAGGCAATAATATTTTCTAGTATGGACGAAATTTACACATTTGAATTCTTGCCTCTTCTATTGTTCTGGGAACATTATTATTGTTTTGAGTATCTAGACAATTTTTTGTCAGTAATGTTCAGTGCTTGTAATTGAAAAGTATTAAAGTAAAGTTATTTGGTTGGTGTTTAGTTCAAGAAAGCGCAAAGCTCTCTACAAATTTGGACCAATATATGAACTCCAGCCACATTCATGAAATAAGAAAAGAAAAGAAAAACCGAACAAGGGGAAATTGTGACTGACTTGTGCAGAGAAAATAAAGAAGGAAAGAAAAAAAAACACATGGCGCAAAGTTCTCTACAAATTTGGATCAATATATAAACTCCAGCCACATTCATGAAATAAAAAAAGAAAAGAAAAACCGAACAAGGGGAAATTGTGACTGACTTGTGCAGAGAAAATAAAGAAGGAAAGAAAAAAAAATACATGGCCCATGCAGGTCTCGAACCTGCGACCTTCGCGTTATTAGCACGACGCTCTAACCAACTGAGCTAATAGGCCAGCTATTCGTATTTCAATATTGAATTTATTTGTTCTCGAAGTAGCAAAGTAGGTTCAGCTGCAACGTGCACAGTTGTACTGTGAAAAACAACAGGCTGGCATCAAGCGCTGCATTGCTACATTATCCTACATGCTTCTGTGTTTTCAGAATCGAAATAATGGAGGTCCCATCGTACTGGCCTCTGAAACTCATGGCCTACAACAGTCTCTTGGTCTGGCACCGGGTCACCGTAAGGAACATAAACATCATATTCCTGGTACTCTTCCTCGTTTTCCTCGGGAATCAAGATTTCGGCCTTCTTCCCGGTCTTCTTCTCGATCCTTTTCAGCAACTTTTCAGAGTCCAAATCGCCTGTCGCTGTAACCTTATTTTCATCCCTGTCCACCTCCACTGTCCCGATGCCTGCAGATGATCAAGCCTTACTAGTTACACAGGCGTCGCAATGCATGTACACTCTCAGCTCTATTCTGACGCTCTGTACAATAAAAAAAAGGCAGACAATGTGAGTGAGCAGAAAAAAGATTATGTGAGGTGGTGAGTTAAACGGAGCAAATATGTCTGTAGAAATACACAACTTCATAGGAGTGCTTACATTCGTAAAGGTAGCTAGGGATTTTTTCATCCATGATGCCCACTGAAAAGTGGTAAAATGCGATACGAAAAGCAACCTGAAATATGTAGCATGCAGGTGTGAGTGGACATCCAGACGGATAGAAACAAATTTTGTTCTTCTTACATTTTGAAATCAAGACTACGAAAGAATTTGAAATCAAGACCACGACAGAAAAAAGCACCACGCAATGTCTTTCTTAACCAAGAAATCCCCAAGCGCACTGCATGCAGGTAATTAAACTGGAGCGGCATTCGGCCAATTAGAGCCAACTTCTGATCACAGCTTGCCGAGGCATGTTGTTGTTCTAAGGTTTACAATGCATGCCTAAGTAATTCTTCAGAAAATGCTGGTTCGTTTTATGCACGTCGATTGTGTGCTTCCTCCTGGCACAATTGCGACGGTCTCAAACCGGCCGATGCTGTAATATCAAAGGAAAACGCAAGAGACAATTAGACAGTGATGTTCATTAGACAAACAAACCTCGTTAAGGCGAATCAGCCAAGACAAAGCTGCTCTTGCCCATGACAACAGGGAAGAGAAGCTTCACCCACGAATAGCTTTTGGAAGGCAAGGTCGAGCCTGTTTGGGAACCTGGAAATTTTGTTGTCACATTCCCGTGCGTTCGTTGAGAAAAAATTTACTGTGTAACGATGGCACCAATCGAGTTGCGTAACGAGCCTAGGGACGTGCGGCGTAAAAACTGTAACACTACAGCGGAAACACGGTAGCACTTCAGAAAAAGCATTTTTTTTTTTTTTGCGCTCTAGCACTGCGTCGCATTTTTCAGGGTCTTTCTTTGATACAGTGTTTCATGTCACGTGTCAAATCCCGATTGGCTTAGTGTGCATTGGCCTTACTGAGTCGGCCCAACTGGCCACTCGTCTCCCCTTCTTATCCATTCTCCTCTCCCTTCTTCTTTTCTTCGGCCACTCCCGATCCTTTAAGAAGTGATGGATGAGCAGTGTCTTTGCAATGGTTTTGGCAGTGAGCTTTGTAAGCTCATTGGAGGCTTATGGCGGTGAGGGTGTGGTCTTTCTTTTAGCTGGCTCTTGTTGGCTTTACTTATTGGCCTTGGTTAGCCTTGGTGATGACTAGTGGCATTAAACATGGCTTGTGCTGTTGTGCATGGGCTTAAATGGATGACTCGTTAGGAAGGGTAAAAATGTAAATGTTAAAAAGGTAGGAATGGGAGTTTTGCCGTCAAATGATGAAAACCCAATAAGCGAGAGGTGCCGATAGACCCCAAACAATCCTGGTATCTCGGTGAGCGACTGTCCCCGTGCAATAGTATTAAAAATCGGGTTCTGACGGCAATCTATTATTTAAATTCGTTCTAGATTTATGTTTGTGGTTTTGTCTAATATGATTTTGCAGGTATCTTGAGCCGACTATGAAGATGTTGATTCATTAGATAAATTTTGGCGTAATATACTTGTATAGGTTCATTCTTGTATGGGATGAAATTGAAATTTTGTAACATTTAATTGTAATACTTTATTCTTTCGTAAATTCTGAGATTGAGATCTTGTACATTGGACTTGTAGTATTCAAGTTGAATGTATGCGGGATTTATTGTTGTTATTAGGTTTTCTATAATAAGACTTTTTATCTAATGATCCTTCATTTTATTCTAGTGTTGGATGCATAATTGTAAATTTTCTCATTTAAATGTTAATACTCTTATTAATGTATGAATCACTTCTTAACTGTGTGGTTTTGATTAATTTGTTTTGAGGGTTATCATAAATACCATGCGCCGGTGTGCTAGCACCAACGTGCACGATAAAACCTTCAAAAGAAGATGACTAGGGTTTCAATGGGTGGTGTGATCTTCTACCAAAAACCCCACGTCTCTCCTTATAAAGAGTCCCTCAGTGAAACCCTACACTAGGGGGGTTCATTAAGGTGTGAAGCCCACACGAACGGATCATATCCGAACCACTTTATTCTGACCCATTAAGTGTGCAACTCTATAGGTTCATGTATACTCGGCCACGATCCGAAAACCCCTTTCCAATCCACGAGTTGGTAGCGGTCCCTATCAGGACATAGCAACATCCGAACACACATAAAGATCATATCGGACAAACATGTATAGTCAAACAAACATGTATAGTGCTCACGTACTTATGTCTTTGCCTCATGATACCAGATCGAACTCAAGATGAGGTGCATGCCATCCTATGATAACTCGATCATTCACTCAATAATGTAGTAGATTATTTGAATAATGTAGTAGATTATTTAGTTGTAGTTGATTCCTCAACCAAAATCGATATGTCCATACACTTCCCTAATCCAATCATATCAAGAGATCCAGAGATATTTCTCCAGTTAAAAAGAAGGGACGGATTCTATTTTGATTGATCACATTCCTTTGTATGTTTTATAGTAAATCCGAAAGTTACCTTTATGTCCATCTATTTACGGAGTAGAGTTTAGTAATCTCTAAGTAAAATATTACACTTATAGAAAACTATGATGACCTCAGGTCTAATGATCTCACATACACTATGTATAAGACCAACTGATGACATTTAAGAATATAATAATTTCCACAGTATTTCAAGGTAGCTCAATCCAACACTATATTCTCTAATATATGTCCATATTATTTATTTGATATCTCATATTCATGATCTGTGAAACGTGACCATCAATTAATACATGTGTTGATCCATAAATCGTAAGCGTCCCATATAATGATATAATATCAGAGATGTTTAGAACAACATCATAAACAATGATAGAGTTTCACGAACAAGTTATGCATTTGCTAATCAATATAAATGATAGTTTATTCGAGAGATGAAATAACATATTATTCAAAAGTTCATAAATGTAGAAGCGATACAATCGTTTTTATGATTATCTCTAGGCCATATCACTAATAGGACCTTCTTGGTTATATGCTAGATATTCTTGATCACCAGAAGGAGTGGCTTGAGAAGTGTATGATACGAAAGAAAAGGATTGACTTCAGAATAAGGAGATCAGAGATGGCCTCATTCTGGAGGGGTGGCCACGGCCCATGGGCGCGAAGCTGACAATCAAGAAACAAAAAACTTATTCTTTTGGGCTTTTAGTTTCTCCGAAAATTAAAATAAACAAGGCAATTTCTTAAAATATATTTTCTAAATGGTTTTTCAAGTCCAGAACATATGTGCCATTTGACACGACCAAAATTCATCGGCTACAGCTCAAAAGAATATAGCCAATGTCAGCCCCTTCAGACTGGGAAGTGGAAGCGGCCCCGGGAATGTAGCAAGATCAGCTTGGGGAGTGGAAGTGGCCCCCTCGAGTGGGGCAAGATCAGCAGCCCATGGAACGGGGCAAGATCAGCCTGGGTACTGTAAACCAGGCCCTGGGAGTGAAGCAGGATCAGTTTGGGAAGGAAAGGCAGTGCCTGAGGAGGCAGCTGCAAGCCATCAAAGGGAAGCAGCCCCTGATCATTGACGAAAAGATGCGGTAAAATCTGGAATTAATTAGTTAGCAGTTTACTGAAAATTATCATTAACATCGCACAGAAGGTTTACGAGCATGCATTTAGAAAAAACAACAACTTGGGGCGTAAAATTAGGGGAAAAAAAACGCATATGGGATAGCTATGCAGGTTAATTTGCATGTAAATTCCATGTAGAAAAGCTACAGTTCGGAAATTTTAGTTGGGCTAACGACATGGAATACACTTGTTTATTTAGCAGGGTGTTCGTAGAGTTGTAAGCACTGCAAGGCTGCAAGCTGGAACCCTGCTACCCATAAAGAAGTCAGACAAATTCCCCTTGCGCAGACCAAGGTATATCCGTATGTTATACAACAATACAAGTATTAATGTCAGATACAATTCATGCCATCTTGCAAATGGTATATGTATACTGGTATTCATGTCAGTATGTCACATACTACTTATTTCACAATTTATGGTTTTTAGTCCTAGTGCGGGCGTTTGTGTGAATGAACTGCATACTAATAAGCTGTTTCGAAATAACAGTGAAGAAGCCGCTCCGTTTGTTTATAAGCCACTTTGAAACGGCGGTGAAGAAGCCGCTCTATTTGTTTATTCGAGTGAAGTTATAATCCATAAGTTATAAGGTAAAAAGAATAGGACATTGTCATCTTATACGGTTATACATGACTATATATGGTAGCAAGAAACAAAATTCTGTCTTAAATTGCGCAGTGGTAGCCTAAAACTGATGTTTGAAAGCACCCATCAGGTCATTAGTCACCAAGAACTTGGTTGAGGATAGTGAGCATTCTTTGGTTGTTGTATCGAACATTAACTCTAGCTGCTACCTACTAATAAGTTGTCAGTTGTGCAAATTTTGCTTTCGGGAATGTAAGTGTTTTTTTTTAACACGGGGAATATAAGTGTTGTTAATGTTGCCATGTTAGTCTGCAAGAAAAGGAGTGTTAAGTGCCAGTATCGCCAACTGCAATGCCTTTACATAACCACGAATTCGTGGTTTTGTGGATGGATATCTCTGTTGATAATATAGGCAATATTTTAATTCTTAATTTTATTAGGAGGCAAATACAATAAATCAGTGATGCAAAATTTACTTACTAACAACAGACTACTCATCATATTTCAAAATATACACAAGGAAAATATAGTAACGAAGTCGAACGAACGCGCGAACGACTTACTTTTGAGCTTGATGAAGAATAGAAAGCTGCACAGGCTTGATACAGTGCAGAACGTAGATGACGCAGTGAAGCGAGCGGATGCGCAGATGCGTTGCCCAGAAACCTTATTGCCGCCCCGTACATGTACTCTCTGTGGCAACGGTTCAGAGATAACCGCTCTTCCTCCTTCTAGGTGCACGCCGGGAAGAAAGATCGGCGAGGTTCAGACAACACAATACAAAAGCACAAGATTGCAGAGAAGAAGGAAATGGAGGCAGTGAGATTCTCATTTATATACTTTGGACGTCTCCAGATATATATATAGACAGACTGTGAACTAAAAACTTAAACAGTCATTTACCCACTGGAGTTGCCTGTTATCAAAACCCAAATAAAGCCTCAGATTCAAACGTTTGAATCTCATTCAAACAGAGAGAGAGAGAGTGGTGCATGGTTCAGCAAAAATAAAGATGTGCTTGGTCTGCCAAGTGGCGCGCCACGTCACGGCACGGTCGCACGTCGCAAATCATAAGTCACACGATTTTTATGCGAAAATACGTGAATACGCATGCGCATGTGTGATTAGCCAGAACCCTCTTCATACAATCTCTATCCATATTCAAGGAGTGGTGATGACTCCACCTTAGAAATTGGTCTCCCTCACCTTACTTTAGCAATATGGTATTAAACCATGCATGCTTTAGAATTAAGGAAATAAGCATTGCTCATATGGGTCAGTTTTTAACAATCTCATGGGTGGTGCGAACCAAATTGGCCAATTCAACTCGGAGCTAGTAGAGGCGCACGGCGTCGGGACGCTGTGTATCTTCACATCGTACACATACGTCAGGTTCTAGGACCTCCAGAGCTACAGAGTGGTAGCTAGTTTGGCGTAATGTGGATGAGGTAGACGCAGTCAGACCTCAACCATGAACCATGGGCCATGGCCGTTGGGTGCGTGCACTGCCGGCGTCGGCACCGACACTAGGGAGGAGGGACCCTTCATGATTTTAAAATTCCTACTACATTTCTTCAATTTTTAACTATTTTTTGTTGAGAAGAACTAAAAAGTGGTGTATTGATTTCTTCTGCACCGATGGCATGGCCTCTCCTTCCTCCTCCTTCGCGTTACACCCTCTTCCTCCTCCTCCGCTGGTGCCACCACCTTCCCTTCCTCTTCCGCTGCTGTCACCAGCTGCCACCGCAACGACGGGTTCATCATGCCCCCGATGTAGAGGGAGGCTAGGGAGGCGGTGGTGGAGGGCATTGGGCAGAGGGCGTTGGGCAGAGGGCGTTGGGCAGAGGGCGGTGGCAGAGGCGGGGTGACGACGGTGGTGGAGGAGGTGGCGAGATCGCCGCCGGTGGTGGAGGAGGGCTGGAGGGGTACGGAGCTGCCCGAGCTAGAGAAAAGAGGGGAGCGGTGGCGGGGGAACGATGAGTAGTAAGGCGGGGAAGATGAGAGGAAGGGGAGTGGTGAGGCTATCCAGTTGGATTGGGGTCCAACGGGATAGTGTTGTGTAGTTGCTCTCTCTTTTATTAATGCTATTCGTTCTATCATCAAATGTAATTATATTGCATAGCTTATTTGGCCCATCACAATCTAAATTCCTAGCTCCGCCTCTACAGGCAATGTATACGCCGATGTTGGAGAGGGGGATTGGCAAACAGTGCTATTGCTTGGGAACGAGTGGAATATCCTTGAACTGTTCACATAAATAACGTTTACAAATCTAGCTCTCTTTATGGACCTACCGAACTCGAAAGGTGCACTGCTGAGCCCTTGGTGTGGCAGCTAGTAATGCCTCATCGCTAATGTTTAATTAAACTCATGATTAGCGCTAATTAAATGAGATTAGTACTGATTAAATACAATTAACACTATTTAAATGCGATTAACACTAATTAAGCATACACAGTACGCCGACTGGCGACTTGCTGAGCTCTCTTAGCACGGTAGTTATCTGCCGAGATTTGTAGATCCATAGAGAATGTTAGATTTGCATAAACAGATGTTCAAATGCTAAACTGAAAAAAAGTGATTACAATTCATCTATGTGAATAGATTACTATCCTTGATGCTGCAGTTTACGTACGCGGGTATATACAATGATATAGACAACTGTTGTCTAATATTCTCCATGCCATCTATAGACGGCACTAAAGACAACTCATACAATATGTTGTCTTTTTGTATGTCTCTATAAACAGTTTTTTTATGACACAATATATTTTATTTATCATATTACAGTTGATTATTGTATAAGAGACGGCTTAAATTTTTATGCCCTCTCTCTTATCTATACCATCTTAATCTTATCTTTACTATTATAAAAATATGAGTTGGTGGTCGTCGGTTCGTTCTCCCTCCTCTCTTCTCAGCCATCTGATCAAAGATCAATCGTCTAGATCTGCATGCAGGTAGTTCTTCCGCTCCTCTTCTCGCCCCCCACATTCTTCGCCTTCGACTTACTTAACATATTTAAAAACTTTTACAATATGTTTGTATGTATATTCTAAAAAAATTTACAATACATGAGTTTTAAAACATATACTATAATAAATTTTAAAAAACTGTAGCAACACACATGTATTCAGCTAGTATGTGATAAGTTTTATAGATAACTAACAACTAAGAAGTTTATAGACGCGCACTCGAGCCTGCCCAAACGCAAGCTAGATCGAAGGATCAGACCAGACTATCAGATTCAGAACGCTCCTCACGGCGCAAAGCCAAACACATCTCGGCATCTCCTCCTCCTCCGTCAGATCTGCTGCTCGCGACCAGGGCGAGCGCCAGCCATGGAGCCCGGGCTGAGCATCGAGTCCGGGTCGGCCATCCGCGTGGCCGTGCTGCCGGTGGGCGGGCCGATCCCGCCGCCGTGCCTGCGCGACTACGCGGCGCTGGTGGCGCGGCACGCGCGCGTCGACCTCTCCTCGCTGCGGCCCTACTACTCGGAGCACCAGAAGAGCCCCTTCGCGCGCCAGCCCTGGGACACGGGCTGCCTACGCCTCAAGTTCGTGCTCGGGGGTTGCGTGCCCTCGCCCTGGGAGGACTTCCAGTCCTCCCGCAAGGTGCTCGCCGTCATCGGCATCTGCCATCTCCCCTCCTCCCCCGACCTCGACCGCGTCGCCGCGGACTTCGTCGACGCCGCTCGCTCCTACCCCTCCGCGCTCGCCAACCGCTGCTTCGCCTTCTGCCCCACCGACGCGCAGGTGCGTACCGCTGCTGCATCTCTCCCAAGTCTCCGGATCTCGTGCCTGTATTGGCGCGCGCACCTCAGCATCGGCGGATCTCCGTGATCCAGCGCGTGTGGATCATATGGTTTTGTAATTGCTCTACGAAGTAGACCTATGGGCTATTGCAATGGCATGTGCATTTGGTTAGAGCTTAGTTGCTTCCAAGTGTTCCTAATGTGTGTTAAACTGTTACTTGGATGAGATCTGAGTGACCTAACTTAAGTCTTGATTAGGTGCTCCAAACTGAACTTTAATATACTAATCATAGCTCGAGGGCTTAAACTGCAGCTGCGGCTCTTTTGATGATATTTGGTTTGATCGTCTTGGTTTGGACTTTACTGTTTGCTTTAGTTGGGTGTTAGGCTATGATTTATGCTCACTTCACTTGCTTTGCATGCTACTAGTATTTCTGGACCCAATGAGTGTGAACTTATGCACTCGCGTGCATAAGTCAGTTGGACTTGTCAAACAGTGCTGAACGTTGTACTGATATTCTTATGTCATGGAAGGAAGGTCATGGTTTACATTATAAACAAATTCTATATAGTGTTGTTATGCTGATAACTATGAATTGTTGTTATGTTTAATTAAGCCTTTATTGGTCATAACAATGCTGTGATTCCTACCTTCGGACTTTGTCTTGTTTGATCACTTCTTGCTCTAATGTAATTACTGTTTGCATTGTTGTTTCTCGTAGTTGGTGGAGAAAAAGAGGGATGATGTTATTATGTTCCCTCCTTCTGATCAGCAATCGATGGAACTTCATATGCTTACGATGATCCAAGATCTCTCTGCGTCATTGTTGATGGAGTTTGAAAAATGGGTCTTACGCGCAGAATCCACGGGAACTATTCTAAAGACACCTTTGGACTCGCAATCCAGTCTTGGCTCAGAGGAGGTTCATACTTTAGGTGTTCCGAGTATTTTGACCAGTGTATGTTGATGATGTAAATGGTCCAATACTCTATTGCTTATATAAGACAATATACTTCTATATTTTCTAGGTGATTAAGGCTAAAAAAAGAAGGCTGGGCCGTGCACAAAAGATAATCGGAGATTATTGCTTATTGGCTGGATCACCTGTTGATGCTAATGCGCATTACACCACATCAATAGAGCTTGCAAGATTGACAGGAGATGTTTTTTGGCACGCTGGAGCCCTTGAGGGTAGTGTCTGCGCATTAGTGGTGAGCACTCATACCAACCCATCAAGCTTGGGATTGAAAGCATTCCAGTTGCTCAATTTTATTCAGCTTGATAGCTGGCATGCGAATAGTGCCTTTGGAGCTGCTTCTATTCTATCTTATTGGCTGTGTTACTCACAAGTTGCAACCTTCCTTTGACAGTTTTAGGTGATGATTTTGTGCTTGTAAGCAGGTTGATAGGATGGGCCAAAGTGATCCTGTTTTGGAAGATGAAGTGAAGTTCCGTTATTACACCATTATCCAGCTATACAGAAGAGCAACTTTACAAGATAATGCTCAAAGGTGTTGAACTTGGCGTGCTATCTTTCTTAACCTCTATATGCGAACGGCACCCTTCCGTCACATAGGACAATATCCTGCTTTTAGTTTTGTTCTATGATTATTACATTCTATATAAGGTAAAGCCCTTTTGTTCCTTGTGAGTTACATATGAGAGAATTGAAGTATTCTCGTCGGTTTTTATGCGCTACTGATATGTTGAAGGTATCGTACCAAATCCTAAAACTGTTGTTCACATCAGTGCATCACTATATTAAAATTTTCTTGGCCATTAGTTTTGTTTGGTTTTGATCCAAGTTGGCTTGAAAAAAGTTGCACCCTTTCTTGTCCTTGAGTATGTTTTTTCTCTGTTCTGTCCTTCCTCCTCTCTTTTTTGCTTGTTTAAGTTGGTCGTCCTCGTTACTAGCATTCCATCAACACTAAAACTGGTTAGAGGATTGCATGTTATACTGAGCTATTTACTTGGTGAATTTACTTAATGCACTAACATTGCAGCTATACTTCTTTTTTAGAGTTTCACCTGTGAGCTTTGAGCTTGAAGCTACATTGAAGCTGGCAAGATATTTGTGCAGGTGAGTCTCCCTATTGTCCTATACTCCTACGAGTAGGAGGCTTGCATAGCCAGTTTTCTCGTGCTTTATTAGCAGTTTAGCACTTGATTCTTATAGAATGAGAAGCCAAATAACTTTGTTGGTACTTGGTAGTTTCTTATACTTAGGTAATACATAATTATTTGACTAAAGAAAGTATGAAACTATTGTGATCTTGGAATGATGTAAGAGGTTGCATCAAAGTATACTCTGCTTAGTGTAAAGTTGTCCAATAAAACTTTATGTCTTTCTTTATCAGACGGGAACTCGCCAAGGAGGTGTCAGATTTATTAATGGGCGCTGCAGATGGTGCCAAGGCTCTGATTGATGCCAGTGACCGATTGATACTATATATTGAAATCGCGAGACTTTTTGGTACTCTTGGGTATAAACGCAAGGCAGCGTTTTTTTCAAGACAAGTTGCACAGTTATACCTTCAGCAGGACAATGCATATGCTGCTATGAGTGCTATGCAGGTTCTAACCATGACTACAACTGCATACCATGTTCAAAGCAGGAAGACTAGCAAAAGGGATCATGCTTCACCCAAGGTGAGTTTGTTACATGCTTGCAGCATACTGAGAATGAATTCGTCATTCTTAATTAGTTAATTATGTGCTTACTATATTGTGTATTTGTATGTTCTCAACTTTTCTCTCAGACCTTTTTTTAAAAAACCCCTTGGGTTCTGCTTTACTCTCACTGAAATCATGCCAACCTCAAAACCGCCCCTTCATTTCTGATGGAAATATGATGGAAGTAAACTTTACATTGTCAGTCAAGAGTTGATAGCAGCGTCTTTCCTTCTATTCATTTTATCCCTTTCGTTTGAGGTGGAGATCTGGGTAGGATAAACAGGGATGACGAGAATACAACTCGCATTTAGCATCTTAGAACAAGAATTGCCTTAATTAGGAAAATATATGAATCACCAAACTACTGCTAGCAAGCATCACTAAACAGATTTGCCTTTCCTAATGATCATGGGGTTGAATACTTGGACTCTCACCCATAGGGTGCATAATCTGATTTACAGGTGCAATATGTCATGTTGTAACACTGCAGATCATAATTCAGATATCCTTACCATCATTACCACATGATAATAAGGGCCGAACATATTTATTATACTAATATTTCGACTTTTGAGTTAATTTTTATTTTACATATATTGGTAACGCCATATAAAAATAGTGTTGAATTTATAGTATTATTGGCAATCCCTGTTTGTTTAGGAACTTGGTGCTTGCAATATTGATGTTGGAAAAGTTCACCCTCAGTCTATAGCATCGTTGTTTGAGTCACAATGGAGTACCATTCAAATGGTCGTTCTGAGAGAGATACTGATGTCTTCCATCCGCGCTGCTGATCCTCTCTCGTCGTGGAGTGCTGCAGCTCGTCTTCTTCGATCATTTTACCCGCTCATCACCCCAGCTGGTCAGAGTGGCCTGGCAAGCTCACTTGCAAATTCCGCTGATAGACTTCCATCGGGCACACGTTGTGCAGATCCTTGTCTTCCTTTTATCAGGCATGTTATTTATCATTATGCTCTTATTATCATGCTTGGGAAAAATGAGAATAAACAGTATTATGAAGTAGTTTTTTCTTCAAGAACTGGAGGAACTACTGTTAAGTCAGAAAGAAGCTCCTGATAAAACCTGTATCTTTGCTTGTTTTCCAATGATTTATTTTTCTTTTATACTTGTTTTTCCAGGTTGCATTCTTTCCCACTTCACCCTTCACAAAGAGACATAGTAAAGCGCAACCCACATAAAAAGAGTGGTGGACCGGTGGAGGTCCTTCAGGCCTTTCATTTATACACCTTTCACCAAGGGAGGAACATCTGGGACTAGCAAACAAGAGATAAATTGGATTGTGGGAGAGCCAGTACAAATTATGGTAGAGTTAGCAAATCCTTGCAGCTTTGACCTAGTTGTTGAGAGCATTTATCTCTCTGTTCATTCTGGAAATTTTGATTCCTTTCCGGTTAGTGTTAATCTTCCACCAAACACTTCCAAATTGGTTCTGTTATCAGGAATTCCAACACAAGTCGGACAAGTATCAATTCCTGGGTGCATTGTTCACTGTTTTGGTGTTATTACAGAACACCTCTTCAAAGAGGTCAACTGTTTGCTCCTTGGAGCTGCACAAGGCTTGTTCTTTCTGATCCTTTCAGATGCTGTGGCTCTAGCAAGTTTAAGAGTGTTAACTTTCCTAATATTTCTGTCGTTCCTCCTCTGCCGTTATTAGTTGCAAATGTTGTGGGTGGAGATGGTTCTATTCTTCTATATGAGGGTGAAATTCGTGATGTTTTAATAACGCTGACAAATGCTGGAACTGTACCAGTTGAAGAAGCAAATATTGCATTATCAGGCAAGAACCAGGATTCTGTTATTAAAATTGCCCATAGCACGTGGAAATCTGCACTTCCTATAAAGCCAGGTGGAGAAGTGACATTTGCAGTGACACTAAGAGCCTGGCATTTTAGCTTGGCAGATTTGGAAGCAGATGGCAGCAGATCTCCAGCAAATTCGAGGAGGATTGCAAGAGAAGGGATCAATCCTTTCTTGGACATTCACTACGCTGGTAGGTCGTAGGTGTCTCAACTCTTCTGTGTTCTGCATCATCCTTTAATATTCAGCTTCTCTGATGATCTGTAATTCTATATGTGAAGTCAAAGTTACTCAAATGAACATCTTCCCATCTAGACACATTTGTACTACACTTGTCTTTATCCTTTGATTCAAATATACCAGCAAAGCACCATAGGAATTATCTGCACCAAATCACTATGGCTGAAAAATAAACAAGTAGCTTCATGTCATAGTTATCATGTGTTAAAGCCTTTTGTCACTTATTAAGGGTGTGTAATCTTGATTCAACTTGATGTAGACTGTAGAGGGTAAAACAGTGAAAATACCTAAATCTATAGTTATTAATCTACCTATTACAATTAGACATTTGTAACTTTGTTAATTTCTCCTGTGGTAAGCTATGCCTTTATTCATGTTATTATTATTATGTCTGAAGCATAGATAGTAATAGTCCTTTCGAGTGTTACTGTGACCACACTCTCTGTTTCAATGTTGTTCACCCAGTGCTAATATGTGATGTTTCTTAACCATCTCGGCTTGCTGGGGTTCCTTTCGTGCTCTTCTCAGTTTTGACATCTATAGACTTTCATTAAGGACATAGCCATCCCCCCTCCTCTCACGCACATACAGTTTTTGTAGGTGTTGCTTGTATTGCTTTCAAATGGCCATCCTGTTTACACTTTTGCCTGCCCTAGTAAATATTTGACCTACAACTTGGCCATGCTCTTGTGAACATAAGCAAATGAAATGTGGAGAAGATTTGTGCTGCACGACCTGTTCCCTGCATCCTTTGTTATGTATGCATTAATATTGTTTTTACATGGTTCAAGGACTAAATTTCTACTTTGTGTCACTTCAGGTCCTTCAACAAACCCAGAGAATGTTGAGGTTTCTCTTCCACCTGGAAGACACTTGGTTGTTCCACTGAATATCTGTGCTGTACAGGGCATGCGCCTTGTAAGAGCACGCCTGTTGTCCATGGAAATACCTGCCCGGTTTAGTGAGGCACACTTAAAACCTGTCAGTGGCAAAGATAATGTAAGCAATGGAAGTAATTTGGTGCATAATGACATTCGCTTATTGAAGATTGATCCATATAAAGGAAGTTGGGGGCTCCGCCTTCTGGAACTTGAGCTTTTCAATCCTACAGATGTTGTTTTGATGTTGATGTTTTGTCCATTTGGATGGCACAAATGTAGAGCAAAAATTACTCCCAGAAGATAATACTGCTGATGCGGCTTGTCACAAAACTAGAATTGATCGTGACTATTCCGCCAGAGTTCTCATACCTCTTGAGCACTTCAAATTACCTGTTCTTGATGCTTCCTTCTTTGTTAAGGAAAACGGAAGTGATGAACCCCTTGGATCCAAAGCTGCCACCATAGCTGAAAAGAATGCCAAGGCAGAGTTAAACGCCGCTATCAACAACTTGATTTCAAAAATAAAAGTGAAGTGGCATTCTGGGAGAAATAGCTCAGGTGAGATGAATATTAAAGATGCTATTCAGGCGGCATTACAAGCGTCTATAATGGACATACTGTTGCCCGATCCCTTGACATTTAACTTTAGACTCGCTAAGGATGGAACTGTAGACAAAATTGATTCTTCAGAGGAGTCTGCCAAGCCTGGTGATGATTCCGGTTGTTCTACTGATGAGATTGTTCTGAGGTGTAAAGACCCTATATCTGCTCATGAAATGACCCATATGGAAGTTCAAATTCACAACAACACAAAGGAAATTATTCGGATGAACCTCAGCATTTCATGCAAAGATGTTGCAGGAGAGAATTGCTTCGAGAAAAATAGTGCAACTGTCCTCTGGGCTGGTAATTCAGTTATCTGTATAATAATGACCTTTTCTTTCTTGCCATCCTTGTCTGTTTTGAGTTTTTGTTTTCTGAGGGCAGCAGTATCGATATGTTAAGAAAAGCAATTCATAGTGCAGTGCATAATAACGAAATGTCACAATAATTTACATTATGCTTAGTTTCCTGAGCACCCTTCCAGTTAGTTTTTTGGAACTTGTCCTTTCACTGCCCCTCATTTGTCCATCTCAGCTACGCTGATCCTTCTAAAGATACGTTTTTTATTGTGTAGTGTTCCAAATTGGGTAAGAAGAGCTTCATAATTACTCATCTTAACATTATTTAGTGCCTTTGCTAATCTGACATGTTCCTTTTTCTGTGTAGGTGTTCTTAGTGACATACATCTGGAGGTTCCACCATTGCAGGAGGTAGTACACCCTTTTTCCGTTTACTTCCTAGTACCGGGTGACTACTCGCTGCAAGCTTCTACTGTTATAATTGATGCCACGGATGTTCTTCGAGCTCGGGCAAAGGCAGAGTCGCCAGATGAACCTATACTATGCCGCGGATCTCCGTTCCATATCCGTGTAGTTGGTACAGCTTAGGCAAACGATCTTTGAATTAGTTTAGAGACCTCAATTTGTACCGTGACGTGTGCAGCTGTGAAAATATTTTTCTTGTACAAGAGTATGCTCCCTATCCACATGTGATTTGTTTGAGCCGCTCGAAGGCTTCCTTGTAGCACAATTGTGTTGTGTACAGTGTAAAAGCATAGTGAATATTGTTTCGAACAGCTGTGAAATTGCACGTTGATGGTTTCAGCATCTTGATCTCAAATGTGCATGCCTTACTTATCTTGCCATTTTCCATGGATAAAAGTTTCAGGCGTTAAGAGGAAAATGACGAGGATTTGATGCTGCCACAACTGCAAACCCCAGATTTCTCGTGTCTGGCGTCCGGAACTTGTCAATGTGTGATTGGATTCAGAGCTGTCTGCGCCCGCTCACATTGTCGTTGTTGGATCAGTAATTCAGTATACGAGATCACCACGTCTATCATGCAGTGTAGGGACTTGGGACCGTGACGAGCGCGCCGAGCGGTTGCACTCCGCTACACATTCTCCATGAGTTGTACGTCGCTACGTCCAACACTGTCTAACCATGCTGTTCATAGATCTTACCACGTCATACTGCTATCACCTGGATCATTACATACGATCAACGCTTCGTATTACATGCTGTACTTAAGACATTCGTATCATGTAGAGCTGATGTCGAATACGAAGTCATTGAATGACATGCATCAGTTAGACAACTAGATTAAAGAGTCCAACATTAGATCTAGAATTCAAGATGATGCTACGAAGACAATGCAAATAGCTCGTAATAAACATCGATACATGAGATATGTAGACATGCAGATTGAGCATTATAAGACTCAGATTGATAAAAGCTACCAACAGTTAAAGAAGCTTCGTAGAATCAGATTCAGCAGAGATGCCTAGCTGATTCGAATAGACTAACGCATTCAGCAATTACAACTGCTACATGCTTCAGCTTCAGATTACAAGTCTGCATGCCTAGGTATCAACTGATCTTTTGATAGCAAGTCTTTTGCTCGACTGTGCAGTGCTAAAGCATGCTGTAGTGCATCAAGGAACGAGAATCTAACGGAATGCAGTAATACTGAACACAGTGTGCAATCTCAGACAAAATCATTGCTAACACGAAGAATCACAGATCAACGTGTAGCATCGCAATAGAGCTTGACTGCAATGTTTCTCCTCTGAGAAAATTTCTAACGGTCCAACTCGATGGCTTGGACGGTAACGTTGGGACCGTCGATGTTGTGATTGCATTAAACGTCATTGCATAGCTATTCTGTTTGCGACTTAGACAGGATTTCGAAGTTAATGGCTGCCGTATGTCCTATGTATGCTCTCTTGAAATATGCTACATGATTCGTGTACGTGAATTACTCGGTACTTAATCCATTTTTTGTGTGCTTCATTTGCTCTTACAGTTGTGATCAGGGTATTTTTTACTGGTCATGTAGTCGTTTCTCATACATAATTAGGACTTGACTAGTTATGATTGGGCAATGCAGTATCGTGAGTTCATTTGAATCTCTGCTTGTATCGTATTTACTCTTAAGATATGTTTGCTTTGTATTTATTAGTGAATTAATTGGATGTATGATCATTAGAAGTTGTAAATATGTATTTGGATGATTGTATTATGTGAGTTTTTATATTGTTTGATTATTTTGAATTGGTATTAATTTCATAAATATTGCTTGTGATTAGGTAGATGCAATAATAAATTTGTTGGAATGGCTTAAATTATGTTGGAGGATCGTTAAAGGTAAAATAGTAAATGAGAACAGTAAGGCGTAGCAATCGAGATCTACTAAGGTCATAGACTTTATGTCTGCGATTTTGATTTCGATTTCATTTATGTCGTAGAATGTTTTCTTTGATAATTTTGGTATATGTTGTCGATTAAGATGTTGTTGATGATAATTGGTAAATTTGTAGATGTGTCATTCTGATTGATAAATTGATTTTGTAACTTTATTTATCTTATTATTCTATTGAGCATTCTTGTACATTATGATTATGTATTTTTTCCCAATTTTTTAAAAAAATAAAAAGGGGGCTCCTGTACTTACAAGAGGAAGCGGACCGAAATGATTTGTACTGTTCAGACTGCCGTCCACACCGATCGGCCACAATTTCGAGCATGTACCAGTTTGTGACTCGGATTTCTGACAGCGTAGTTCACAAAAATTTCAGAGGAACCACCCTTAAAAGGTTTGCGAGAACCCTAGACCCCTTTGGTAGAAATCCAGCCTTCCAAGGGTGAGACCTCCGTCGCCAATGGCGGAAGGCTAAGTTTGCCAAAGCGTTCCCGGTAAATCAGCAATGATTCCCCATCAACTTCATGAAATTCATGCAAAATTGAAAAGTTACCTGGATGGAAATTCCCCCTTAAGGCCTCCCCAGGGCAACAGCCCAGGCACTCCGCCGTGCCCCGGAAGAGACCAATGCGACGGACCCAGTCAATTCAAATTTGGCATTTTTAATGAATGCAGCGCCAGCCACCAATTAACACGCTGATATGGACTCAACCACACCCTCGCCCGGAAAACAGCCAACTTGGGAGGCAGCCCAAACCAGCCTTAGAGGCGAGGAACCAGTGGCACCCCCCAGAACCGCTTCGGTGGGCCCCCCAAGGAACCCGCCGTTGAAGCCCCTCCTGCCATTACCCCCTCACCGGGCCAATGACAAATTTCGGAGTGGTTGCCAACGAAGGCTATCCGAATTTCCGAAAACCAAAATAACCTTTAAAATGAAATCATTAAATAGGTTAAAGGGTTCCGGTCAGACACACAGGCCCAGTTTTAAACCAAGGCGTGTTCTTACACCAAAACGGTAAGCTTTCAAAAGTGGTCCATTAATAACCAAAATTTCAAAAATTTACCCCATCTACAATAACAACGACCACCTTGCAAAAAGGCCGCCACCAGGAGAACAAGGTTTAAGGAATGAGCTTTCCTACGACAGAAAACAATGGACAAAACTATTGAATAAGCCAATTTCTCATAAATCAACACTTGCAGATTAAGCTTATCTGCATTTGGACAAAGGTTAAACCTACACAATGTTCAGTTTAGTCTTTAAGCATGGGAAGTTACATTCGGAGCCAAAAAGACCGGAATGACAATTTGCGTTCATATAAGATAAGCGGCTGCCAAATCCTAATACAGAACATCCAAAGGTAGGATTCAAAGCGAAATCTAAAACGGCTAAAATTTCCAAGTACAAAAAAACTTGGACCATACATTTCTTAAACAGAAGCATGGAAATTGGAAAAGAATAAGTCCTCAAATCATAAATGCCAAGAATGGTTAGCCACCAAAGTGCCATATTAAATTCACCCAAGAAGTTGCCTTCCCGGAGCATGAAAATGTGGAAGAATTATCCCAAATTACCTAACCTTTAAAAGCTCTACATAATGAAATAATTGCAAAGCTATTGTATTGGCCTTTTGAAAGAATCCTTCAAACATTGAAGCATTTATGCAATAAAATTAGCAGAGGCCGGAACTTGCAAAACTATCCGGAACAAATTCAAGAAAAGGGAAAATTAACAAACTTTGCTCCCCTCAGAAAAATTCTAAAGAGACAATTTCAAGAAAACCTCAGAAGGCGGGTTACCAAATTTAAAATTCGAAAAAACATTAAAGGGATAAATCCAAGCAACAGCCTAAGGGTTTGAAAGAGTCATGAGGAATTTTCAGCCATAACGCATTGTTCGCCAAAGCAAAATTCCACAGAACTTCTTGGAAACCTAAACACTAATTCACAAAGCACAAAATCAACATGAAGTCAAGTCAACGAAAAACTGACTTGCTAAATAACTGCCAAGGAAACCCCGGCTGCAAACATTGCATCTTAAATGTCACATTTGCCAAAATTACAGCCCACAAATTAACTAAATCACACTAACAAACGTTAATAAACTTAAAGCCTAACACAGGCATTAGCCAACATGCAATAGTTGTCCTAAAGGGCTCGAAAATCCCCTGGATCAGGTTGAACCAAACTTCGACCTTCGACGCTTTGGGATCACCCCAGTTTTTTCCACTTGTAGCTTTGCGATGGTTTAGGACTGTTGCCATGAATCGAAAAGGGAAAAGAACGACAAAACACTGCACAAAGGGCACAGGCTTAAAAAACCCAGGTCTTAAAACCATTGCAAAATAATAGGAACATTTAAAGTTAAATAAAAGTTCATAAAAAGGCTCCATAAAATTACCACTTGGTTAATTCGGAACTAACCCTTTAAATCGTTTCAACATCCGCCAACGAGTATCCCAAGCATAAGGGTCGAAAAAGTTTGAACCAGGCGAAAAAGCGTCTCCAAAGGAAGAACCCAAGGGCAAGGCCCGGAACACGCTGGTGAGCGTAGGATTAATTTCCTGTCAGTCCAAAACATGAAGACGAGCAAAAAGCGGGCCGTCGGTACAAACAACTTGGAAAAATGCCAAATTGCAAGCCTGGCAAAAAAAGCGGGTCTGGGCCAAAATTTGAAAGATAGTTAGGCCATTCTTCATAAAAGTTTTATGGGCAAAGATCGCATTTTAAACGAAAGGGCTTACCTATTCCTAGGAAACTTGCCGGGCGTCTCGAAAGAACGTGAGGTAGGTGGCCATCCGCCCTGGTAGACGGCCGCTTTGAGGAGGCGGGGGCCCTGGGTAACACGCCCGTTGGGAAATTTTGCTTTCTGTGATTTTACGTAAGGAAATTTAAAACTAAAAAGTAACAAACAAATTCAAAGAATAAGAAAGAAATGGTCTTTGTTTAATAAGGCTAAGTAATTTTCGTAAATGTAATTTATTACTGTGTTATGTCCCAAATCAATCGACCAACCAAAGTTAAGCAATTTTTCATAACTTTCAATAAGAGGCCTGAAACAACCAGCCGGCGTCGCCGGAAAAGCCGGTTGCCCCAAACTCCCCGGCCACCTAGGCGCCCATCTCACTTCGGCACTCAGGACCTCATTGGGTTTTGATGCTTGTTTTTGGAATTTCTTTATTTATGTTTTGAGAAATAAATTTAAAATTTTAAAATAAAAAAATCGTAACCAAACGAAAACAAATCAAAAGGTGAAAAACATGGAAATTGCGGTTTAACACAACCGGAAAATTAATAGTGAATCCAGGAAACCTAAAAGCAATAAAAAAATTACCTGCATAAAACTCAAAACCAGAATCATAAAAAACACAGGTTGCGAAATTTAAGTACTTCAATTGCAAGTCAAAAACAAATCAAAACTAAAACAGGTTCCAAATAAACAAATTTCAAAATACAAAATTAAGAATAAATTTTTCAGGAAATTCATGAAATTTCCAATGAAACTGGAAACAATATTTTAAATGATAAAACTGCGGCGCCATTGACCTTTAAAGTCGCACCGGCACCTGATTTGCAAACCGGGTTTCCGAGCAACTTAAATATCGAAAAGTTTTTGGTGGTTAAGGTGAATGGCCTTTTGAATTCCCTGTCCAAATTCCTTAAGCCTTTAAGCAAATTGAAGTGTTGGCGCTTTACATTCCATTGGGCTCTGAACGAAGTCGTTCGTGAACCTGGAAAGGTGGAGACACGCCCCGGCGAACGGCATGGCAGAAACACCGGTGCGCCCGGAGATAAACCCATAGCCGGGGGCCAGGTATTCCGGCGCAACGAATGCATCCCAACAGGCCCAGGGAAGTGCTGTGGCCGGTCATCTTTGGCTTAAGGTTAACGTTCACGAGCTGGCGTTTTATGCTTAGACTTTTACAGGATTGTAACTTATTCAGATGAGGATTTGCGATAACCGGCAATTGTTAATAAGTAGGAAATAAATTATTGACCGTACCTTCAACAAGAGACAAGATTCCAATTTGCAAGGAAGAATTTTAGGCTTCACAGGGTAAGTACCGCACAAAGATTAGGCTAGCAGATTTGCCGCTCAGTGGGACCAAGAATTATTTCTTACTGGGCTACCAAAGAAGAGCCAGGTTTGAATTCTGTGGGCCATTGGAAAGAACGAAGTTCAGCAAGCTTGGTGACCCTTGGTCAACTCAGGCAAGCATTCCTGAGAACGCCAGTGAAATAGACATGCAAATAGCTTTGAGAAGAGAAAACCAGTCCTTTTCATACTTTAAATTAAGCATCAACCTGAGCTTGAATCTGAACCAGCATCTGAAATTGCCGACGGTGATTGATCAAAACATTTAAGGTTGGAAAAATTAACCAATAAAATGCACTAAGAATTTCAAATTCAGAAAAAACCCAGCCAGCAAGTACCAACATTGCAATCAACCAATATAACCTAAAAGATTTGAGAAATAAAATACATTTGTTTAGCAAGTTTTTTAACCTGTACGTCAACCAGTTCACTCCATCATAAAATTTGAAAACAGAACAGTCAAGAGAAATGTAATCAGTTGGATCAACTTTAGTACAACAATCTAAACAGGAAAGATCATATCGGCCAAAAACAGGTTTAACCAGTGAACTTCTGCTATTACCAAATTAAATTCAAATACCAAACATACAAACCAACAGAATTTAAAAAAATTGAAAAATCGAAAATACAACATAAATTTCTGTCAATAAATCCTTGGATTAAACGTTTAAAAATCATAAATGAAAAATACAAAAATTTTTAAACCAATTTCAACCAATGTAAGAATTAAATCTATGCCAATTATTAAACCTTGGTAAAAACTTTAATTAAAGGAACAATTAAAAACATGAAAAGGATTAGAACAAACATCTTTAAACAGAAGAATTATCTTGCAACCATTATGATGGCATTAAATTAAATTGAAATTCTAAAAAATCTTAAAAAGCAAAGTAAATAAGATCCTGCAATTCAAACCTGGAAATATTAAAATAACTTATGAATTTAAATAAAATTAGCTAAAAAATTTAAATAAGCTTAATAAAACATTCCATTGATTCTAAAAATTCAAAAAAACATTTAAATTAATACTAACAAATTTTTAAAGGGAAAATTTGAATTTTGCAAATTTGAGTTTTACCACTCAGTTTAACATGATAAAAAATTACCTAAATTCTTTGGGCAATTATAGTTCTACGCCTCAAGTTCGTGCTCGGGGTTGCGTGCCTCGCCCTGGGAGGACTTCCAGTCCTCCCGCAAGGTGCTCGCCGTCATCGGCATCTGCCATCTCCCTCCTCCCCGACCTCGACCGCGTCGCCGCGGACTTCGTCGACGCCGCTCGCTCCTACCCTCCGCGCTCGCCAACCGCTGCTTCGCCTTCTGCCCCACCGACGCGCAGGTGCGTACCGCTGCTGCATCTCTCCCAAGTCTCCGGATCTCGTGCCTGTATTGGCGCGCGCACCTCAGCATCGGCGGATCTCCGTGATCCAGCGCGTGTGGATCATATGGTTTTGTAATTGCTCTACGAAGTAGACCTATGGGCTATTGCAATGGCATGTGCATTTGGTTAGAGCTTAGTTGCTTCCAAGTGTTCCTAATGTGTGTTAAACTGTTACTTGGATGAGATCTGAGTGACCTAACTTAAGTCTTGATTAGGTGCTCCAAACTGAACTTTAATATACTAATCATAGCTCGAGGGCTTAAACTGCAGCTGCGGCTCTTTTGATGATATTTGGTTTGATCGTCTTGGTTTGGACTTTACTGTTTGCTTTAGTTGGGTGTTAGGCTATGATTTATGCTCACTTCACTTGCTTTGCATGCTACTAGTATTTCTGGACCCAATGAGTGTGAACTTATGCACTCGCGTGCATAAGTCAGTTGGACTTGTCAAACAGTGCTGAACGTTGTACTGATATTCTTATGTCATGGAAGGAAGGTCATGGTTTACATTATAAACAAATTCTATATAGTGTTGTTATGCTGATAACTATGAATTGTTGTTATGTTTAATTAAGCCTTTATTGGTCATAACAATGCTGTGATTCCTACCTTCGGACTTTGTCTTGTTTGATCACTTCTTGCTCTAATGTAATTACTGTTTGCATTGTTGTTTCTCGTAGTTGGTGGAGAAAAAGAGGGATGATGTTATTATGTTCCCTCCTTCTGATCAGCAATCGATGGAACTTCATATGCTTACGATGATCCAAGATCTCTCTGCGTCATTGTTGATGGAGTTTGAAAAATGGGTCTTACGCGCAGAATCCACGGGAACTATTCTAAAGACACCTTTGGACTCGCAATCCAGTCTTGGCTCAGAGGAGGTTCATACTTTAGGTGTTCCGAGTATTTTGACCAGTGTATGTTGATGATGTAAATGGTCCAATACTCTATTGCTTATATAAGACAATATACTTCTATATTTTCTAGGTGATTAAGGCTAAAAAGAAGGCTGGGCGTGCACAAAAGATAATCGGAGATTATTGCTTATTGGCTGGATCACCTGTTGATGCTAATGCATTACACCACATCAATAGAGCTTGCAAGATTGACAGGAGATGTTTTTTGGCACGCTGGAGCCCTTGAGGGTAGTGTCTGCGCATTAGTGGTGAGCACTCATACCAACCCATCAAGCTTCGGGATTGAAAGCATTCCAGTTGCTCAATTTTATTCAGCTTGATAGCTGGCATGCGAATAGTGCCTTTGGAGCTGCTTCTATTCTATCTTATTGGCTGTGTTACTCACAAGTTGCAACCTTCCTTTGACAGTTTTAGGTGATGATTTTGTGCTTGTAAGCAGGTTGATAGGATGGGCCAAAGTGATCCTGTTTTGGAAGATGAAGTGAAGTTCCGTTATTACACCATTATCCAGCTATACAGAAGAGCAACTTTACAAGATAATGCTCAAAGGTGTTGAACTTGGCGTGCTATCTTTCTTAACCTCTATATGCGAACGGCACCCTTCCGTCACATAGGACAATATCCTGCTTTTAGTTTTTGTTCTATGATTATTACATTCTATATAAGGTAAAGCCCTTTTGTTCCTTGTGAGTTACATATGAGAGAATTGAAGTATTCTCGTCGGTTTTTATGCGCTACTGATATGTTGAAGGTATCGTACCAAATCCTAAAACTGTTGTTCACATCAGTGCATCACTATATTAAAATTTTCTTGGCCATTAGTTTTGTTTGGTTTTGATCCAAGTTGGCTTGAAAAAAGTTGCACCCTTTCTTGTCCTTGAGTATGTTTTTTCTCTGTTCTGTCCTTCCCTCCTCTCTTTTTTTGCTTGTTTAAGTTGGTCGTCCTCGTTACTAGCATTCCATCAACACTAAAAACTGGTTAGAGGATTGCATGTTATACTGAGCTATTTACTTGGTGAATTTACTTAATGCACTAACATTGCAGCTATACTTCTTTTTTAGAGTTTCACCTGTGAGCTTTGAGCTTGAAGCTACATTGAAGCTGGCAAGATATTTGTGCAGGTGAGTCTCCCTATTGTCCCATACTCCTACGAGTAGGAGGCTTGCATAGCCAGTTTTCTCGTGCTTTATTAGCAGTTTAGCACTTGATTCTTATAGAATGAGAAGCCAAATAACTTTGTTGGTACTTGGTAGTTTCTTATACTTAGGTAATACATAATTATTTGACTAAAAGAAAGTATGAAACTATTGTGATCTTGGAATGATGTAAGAGGTTGCATCAAAGTATACTCTGCTTAGTGTAAAGTTGTCCAATAAAACTTTATGTCTTTCTTTATCAGACGGGAACTCGCCAAGGAGGTGTCAGATTTATTAATGGGCGCTGCAGATGGTGCCAAGGCTCTGATTGATGCCAGTGACCGATTGATACTATATATTGAAATCGCGAGACTTTTTGGTACTCTTGGGTATAAACGCAAGGCAGCGTTTTTTTCAAGACAAGTTGCACAGTTATACCTTCAGCAGGACAATGCATATGCTGCTATGAGTGCTATGCAGGTTCTAACCATGACTACAACTGCATACCATGTTCAAAGCAGGAAGACTAGCAAAAGGGATCATGCTTCACCCAAGGTGAGTTTGTTACATGCTTGCAGCATACTGAGAATGAATTCGTCATTCTTAATTAGTTAATTATGTGCTTACTATATTGTGTATTTGTATGTTCTCAACTTTTCTCTCAGACCTTTTTTTAAAAAACCCCTTGGGTTCTGCTTTACTCTCACTGAAATCATGCCAACCTCAAACCGCCCTTCATTTCTGATGGAAATATGATGGAAGTAAACTTTACATTGTCAGTCAAGAGTTGATAGCAGCGTCTTTCCTTCTATTCATTTTTATCCCTTTCGTTTGAGGTGGAGATCTGGGTAGGATAAACAGGGATGACGAGAATACAACTCGCATTTAGCATCTTAGAACAAGAATTGCCTTAATTAGGAAAATATATGAATCACCAAACTACTGCTAGCAAGCATCACTAAACAGATTTGCCTTTCCTAATGATCATGGGGTTGAATACTTGGACTCTCACCCATAGGGTGCATAATCTGATTTACAGGTGCAATATGTCATGTTGTAACACTGCAGATCATAATTCAGATATCCTTACCATCATTACCACATGATAATAAGGGCCGAACATATTTATTATACTAATATTTCGACTTTTGAGTTAATTTTTTATTTTACATATATTGGTAACGCCATATAAAAAATAGTGTTGAATTTATAGTATTATTGGCAATCCCTGTTTGTTTAGGAACTTGGTGCTTGCAATATTGATGTTGGAAAAGTTCACCCTCAGTCTATAGCATCGTTGTTTGAGTCACAATGGAGTACCATTCAAATGGTCGTTCTGAGAGAGATACTGATGTCTTCCATCCGCGCTGCTGATCCTCTCTCGTCGTGGAGTGCTGCAGCTCGTCTTCTTCGATCATTTTACCCGCTCATCACCCCAGCTGGTCAGAGTGGCCTGGCAAGCTCACTTGCAAATTCCGCTGATAGACTTCCATCGGGCACACGTTGTGCAGATCCTTGTCTTCCTTTTATCAGGCATGTTATTTATCATTATGCTCTTATTATCATGCTTGGGAAAAATGAGAATAAACAGTATTATGAAGTAGTTTTTTCTTCAAGAACTGGAGGAACTACTGTTAAGTCAGAAAGAAGCTCCTGATAAAACCTGTATCTTTGCTTGTTTTCCAATGATTTATTTTTCTTTTATACTTGTTTTTCCAGGTTGCATTCTTTCCCACTTCACCCTTCACAAAGAGACATAGTAAAGCGCAACCCACATAAAAAAGAGTGGTGGACCGGTGGAGGTCCTTCAGGGCCTTTCATTTATACACCTTTCACCAAGGGAGGAACATCTGGGACTAGCAAACAAGAGATAAATTGGATTGTGGGAGAGCCAGTACAAATTATGGTAGAGTTAGCAAATCCTTGCAGCTTTGACCTAGTTGTTGAGAGCATTTATCTCTCTGTTCATTCTGGAAATTTTGATTCCTTTCCGGTTAGTGTTAATCTTCCACCAAACACTTCCAAATTGGTTCTGTTATCAGGAATTCCAACACAAGTCGGACAAGTATCAATTCCTGGGTGCATTGTTCACTGTTTTGGTGTTATTACAGAACACCTCTTCAAAGAGGTCAACTGTTTGCTCCTTGGAGCTGCACAAGGGCTTGTTCTTTCTGATCCTTTCAGATGCTGTGGCTCTAGCAAGTTTAAGAGTGTTAACTTTCCTAATATTTCTGTCGTTCCTCCTCTGCCGTTATTAGTTGCAAATGTTGTGGGTGGAGATGGTTCTATTCTTCTATATGAGGGTGAAATTCGTGATGTTTTAATAACGCTGACAAATGCTGGAACTGTACCAGTTGAAGAAGCAAATATTGCATTATCAGGCAAGAACCAGGATTCTGTTATTAAAATTGCCCATAGCACGTGGAAATCTGCACTTCCTATAAAGCCAGGTGGAGAAGTGACATTTGCAGTGACACTAAGAGCCTGGCATTTTAGCTTGGCAGATTTGGAAGCAGATGGCAGCAGATCTCCAGCAAATTCGAGGAGGATTGCAAGAGAAGGGATCAATCCTTTCTTGGACATTCACTACGCTGGTAGGTCGAGGTGTCTCAACTCTTCTGTGTTCTGCATCATCCTTTAATATTCAGCTTCTCTGATGATCTGTAATTCTATATGTGAAGTCAAAGTTACTCAAATGAACATCTTCCCATCTAGACACATTTGTACTACACTTGTCTTTATCCTTTGATTCAAATATACCAGCAAAGCACCATAGGAATTATCTGCACCAAATCACTATGGCTGAAAAATAAACAAGTAGCTTCATGTCATAGTTATCATGTGTTAAAGCCTTTTGTCACTTATTAAGGGTGTGTAATCTTGATTCAACTTGATGTAGACTGTAGAGGGTAAAACAGTGAAAATACCTAAATCTATAGTTATTAATCTACCTATTACAATTAGACATTTGTAACTTTGTTAATTTCTCCTGTGGTAAGCTATGCCTTTATTCATGTTATTATTATTATGTCTGAAGCATAGATAGTAATAGTCCTTTCGAGTGTTACTGTGACCACACTCTCTGTTTCAATGTTGTTCACCCAGTGCTAATATGTGATGTTTCTTAACCATCTCGGCTTGCTGGGGTTCCTTCGTGCTCTTCTCAGTTTTGACATCTATAGACTTTCATTAAGGACATAGCCATCCCCCCTCCTCTCACGCACATACAGTTTTGTAGGTGTTGCTTGTATTGCTTTCAAATGGCCATCCTGTTTACACTTTTGCCTGCCCTAGTAAATATTTGACCTACAACTTGGCCATGCTCTTGTGAACATAAGCAAATGAAATGTGGAGAAGATTTGTGCTGCACGACCTGTTCCCTGCATCCTTTGTTATGTATGCATTAATATTGTTTTTACATGGTTCAAGGACTAAATTTCTACTTTGTGTCACTTCAGGTCCTTCAACAAACCCAGAGAATGTTGAGGTTTCTCTTCCACCTGGAAGACACTTGGTTGTTCCACTGAATATCTGTGCTGTACAGGGCATGCGCCTTGTAAGAGCACGCCTGTTGTCCATGGAAATACCTGCCCGGTTTAGTGAGGCACACTTAAAACCTGTCAGTGGCAAAGATAATGTAAGCAATGGAAGTAATTTGGTGCATAATGACATTCGCTTATTGAAGATTGATCCATATAAAGGAAGTTGGGGGCTCCGCCTTCTGGAACTTGAGCTTTTCAATCCTACAGATGTTGTTTTTGATGTTGATGTTTTTGTCCATTTGGATGGCACAAATGTAGAGCAAAAATTACTCCCAGAAGATAATACTGCTGATGCGGCTTGTCACAAAACTAGAATTGATCGTGACTATTCCGCCAGAGTTCTCATACCTCTTGAGCACTTCAAATTACCTGTTCTTGATGCTTCCTTCTTTGTTAAGGAAAACGGAAGTGATGAACCCCTTGGATCCAAAGCTGCCACCATAGCTGAAAAGAATGCCAAGGCAGAGTTAAACGCCGCTATCAACAACTTGATTTCAAAAATAAAAGTGAAGTGGCATTCTGGGAGAAATAGCTCAGGTGAGATGAATATTAAAGATGCTATTCAGGCGGCATTACAAGCGTCTATAATGGACATACTGTTGCCCGATCCCTTGACATTTAACTTTAGACTCGCTAAGGATGGAACTGTAGACAAAATTGATTCTTCAGAGGAGTCTGCCAAGCCTGGTGATGATTCCGGTTGTTCTACTGATGAGATTGTTCTGAGGTGTAAAGACCCTATATCTGCTCATGAAATGACCCATATGGAAGTTCAAATTCACAACAACACAAAGGAAATTATTCGGATGAACCTCAGCATTTCATGCAAAGATGTTGCAGGAGAGAATTGCTTCGAGAAAAATAGTGCAACTGTCCTCTGGGCTGGTAATTCAGTTATCTGTATAATAATGACCTTTTCTTTCTTGCCATCCTTGTCTGTTTTGAGTTTTTGTTTTCTGAGGGCAGCAGTATCGATATGTTAAGAAAAGCAATTCATAGTGCAGTGCATAATAACGAAATGTCACAATAATTTACATTATGCTTAGTTTCCTGAGCACCCTTCCAGTTAGTTTTTTGGAACTTGTCCTTTCACTGCCCCTCATTTGTCCATCTCAGCTACGCTGATCCTTCTAAAGATACGTTTTTTATTGTGTAGTGTTCCAAATTGGGTAAGAAGAGCTTCATAATTACTCATCTTAACATTATTTAGTGCCTTTGCTAATCTGACATGTTCCTTTTTCTGTGTAGGTGTTCTTAGTGACATACATCTGGAGGTTCCACCATTGCAGGAGGTAGTACACCCTTTTTCCGTTTACTTCCTAGTACCGGGTGACTACTCGCTGCAAGCTTCTACTGTTATAATTGATGCCACGGATGTTCTTCGAGCTCGGGCAAAGGCAGAGTCGCCAGATGAACCTATACTATGCCGCGGATCTCCGTTCCATATCCGTGTAGTTGGTACAGCTTAGGCAAACGATCTTTGAATTAGTTTAGAGACCTCAATTTGTACCGTGACGTGTGCAGCTGTGAAAATATTTTTCTTGTACAAGAGTATGCTCCCTATCCACATGTGATTTGTTTGAGCCGCTCGAAGGCTTCCTTGTAGCACAATTGTGTTGTGTACAGTGTAAAAGCATAGTGAATATTGTTTCGAACAGCTGTGAAATTGCACGTTGATGGTTTCAGCATCTTGATCTCAAATGTGCATGCCTTACTTATCTTGCCATTTTCCATGGATAAAAGTTTCAGGCGTTAAGAGGAAAATGACGAGGATTTGATGCTGCCACAACTGCAAACCCCAGATTTCTCGTGTCTGGCGTCCGGAACTTGTCAATGTGTGATTGGATTCAGAGCTGTCTGCGCCCCGCTCACATTGTCGTTGTTGGATCAGTAATTCAGTATACGAGATCACCACGTCTATCATGCAGTGTAGGGACTTGGGACCGTGACGAGCGCGCCGAGCGGTTGCACTCCGCTACACATTCTCCATGAGTTGTACGTCGCTACGTCAGTACGTGACCGGTCGTCCCGATCCAGGCAATGTACTGTAAGTTATATATCACGGTAGTGTTTATTTAGGCTTATACTTATAGCTTTTGACCTTATTTAGCTCCGTGATTTTTTTTATACTGTAGCTGTTATAATTTTTTTTCACGCAATTAAATTTAAATATTAAAAATAGAAAAATAGGTTTTCTCACCATGTACAATATAAAAAAATATGAAAAAAGACAAAAAAATCCAAAAAATAGAAAAAATAAAATTAAGTAGTTAGAAGTCAAAAGCATAGCCCAAATGAGACATCCGATGGCCACCAACTTGATGCGGTAGATGACCGCCTGATCTCACATGTACGTGTCGACGTACAAGTTAATGCGCTTGGCCCTCGGGACTCGGGAGATCGGCAGTTCGACATATGCGCACCTCGCTCGGCGCGACCAGTCAGGTTCACCGTTCATCCTGAAATCATCGGGCACGCGCGGGAAGAGGTGTGCCGCTGTGGCCGTGGCTCGCAATCTCGAGCCTCTGACGGAAGAAGCCTGCCGGTGCCCATGCCGAGGGGAGGCTAAGGATGCGCGCGGCGGTTCGCTCCGTCGTCGTCCCACGCGGATGAAGTGGGTAGCGGCACAGTGAGCTGCGGTACTGACGTACGCAGTTCCAATTGCAAGTTTGCAACTTGCTGTACGCTGTTGTTTCTGGAGTTCGCAGGCTTAAAACAGCCACCCACATTTCCCCAGTCCCTTTCTCCTCCACGGTGGCCGTACATGGTCGCGGCAGTCGTTTGCTCCACTAGCGCCGGCCGGGTCTGCCTCGCGTGGCAAAGCCAACCTATGCGACGGCAGCGGGTGCACCGTTGGCACCGAATAGGATTTGGCACTTGGAAGGCAGCAGCGCGCGCGTTGCGGGAGCCCTTCCGTCACTCACGACCACCGCGCAGTATCGGCGATCGGTCCACCACCGCTGTTTGTCTTGGCCGTGCTACCAGTTTGCCACCTGCCACCCATGGGCCGTGGCAGGCAGGGGTTCCACCAGCGCCTCTGCACGCGCGGCCGACCGGCAAATCTCATCGGCAGCGCGGCCCCGCTGCACGCACCGCTCCTCTCCGTGTTTGGCCGGCAGCAACGCGCTACAGGATCAGACCCCTCTCCCGGTTGATACGATCATATGACCGACCTGCTCGTTCTTCTGATTGGAGGCGCGGGGCTGCACCGGCTCGGGTTCCTCCCTAGCACTCGGTACACTTTGGTTCTTTTTGGCAGCTGATGGTTTATAAGCCATAGCGCAAGTGTTTCTATAACCGAGCCAAATACCGATAATTTATTTCAAAAAAACTATACCGATAAATTATTTTAAAAATGACCAAAAAACCTATTCGAAAAAAGATATAAAGTTAAAAATAAAGGGATTTTCCTCGCTCACATGGATGAAGACAAGCGGGACAACAGCACCCATTGCACTACCAATGTGCCGGCCGGCTCACCACCACAAAACAGAGATGCTTCATAACGGAATAGAGCATTTTTACCATACAAGATAACCAGGATTCAACCAATTGGAGTCACGAGCAAGTTTTTCTAATAAATCTTCACCTCGGCAAGCATACTACAGATTATACATGCTGTGATTCAAATGGAAAAAAAGGCTTCAGAACACATACACATGGGTTCAGAATATTCAGGATTTCAAGCTTGGGAAGTGATTCGAGTCAAATTCCTAGTACATACGGTAGACACGGAAAAAGCTAAGTGGCACCAAAATCTCATGAATCAAGCTTTCAGAACCCTGGATGTCTCCTCATCAAGACCTTAAGCGGCAGTGAAAGCCTTCTTCCCTGCACCACTCTTTGACCCAGCCGGAATCACTTTCAGCACATTGAATCTCACGGTCTTCGAAAGTGGCCTGAAATTAAAAACGATGGCTGATTAAGATTTATGGGTTTCCGGAGAGGAAGCTCACGAAATAGATCTCTCTGGGATAACAATGGACATTTCATGTTCAAATAGTCAGCATTTGCCAAATTCCCTGGAGATACACGGAACATTCACAGGCCCAAGTGCATTTCCAAAATTCAATAATTTATGCTACATAACATGGGTAAGCCCTTATAAAAGCTGGTCACCGCAAAAGTTTAACATAAAATTTACCTGCACTGGCCAATGGTCACATGATCTCCTTCCTTCGCACGGAAGCATGGCGAAATGTGAGCAGGGATGTTGGAGTGCCTCTTCTCATACCTACATAAGCACCAAAGAAATGGCTCCTATGAACAACCAACTATGATGAAGCCATTTACACATTCAAACCAACAATGAAGATTAGCTTACCTCTGGTACTTCTTGACAAAGTGAAGGTAATTCCTACGAACAATGATAGTCCTGTTCATTTTAGCACTGTGGCATGTTCCAGCAATGATACGGCCCCTAATTGACACAGTACCAGTGAATGGGCATTTCTTGTCAATGTAGGTCCCTGCAACAAGCAAATTAATGACATGATATGTAAAACTAAAGTAGATTTAGCAGAGGAACTCTAGACCCAACTGCCTAAAACAATCTTCCAAGGCTACCAAAATTCTCAGAAACAAGACTGGAATGATCATCAACACTCTTAGCTAAACACAGATTCAGGAAATAAAAAAACTAATGAAGAAAGACATTAAAACTCCAAATGCAACACACACATCAATGAATGGTTCAGGTGTTACACAGAGTATATGAAAAGAATTCATGCCCATCAGAAAGTAGAGCAGTTCTCAAGGAGCATCAAACATCCAAGAAGAATTAAACAGAATTAAGCTCTCAATCCTGTTGAAGAGAAAGCTCTCACATGGCCACTGTGAATTTTTCTAGCAAAAAGCCTTCATTTTTCTCGTCATTGTCACATGACTATAAGAGCAAGAACATCCACAGTTCATATTTAACTACTGCTGAAACTAGTTGATACACAACTCGACAACCCAGACCACGGAAAAATACAGACACTGGAATGTGTCCCCAAACGTTAACGTCTTAATCTAATAACTGATGACACATGTTTTGGCTCAACCATAACCTACAAGGGCAACAAATGGAAACGGAACACTCTGAAAGCATGCAAATCATGCTATCCCTCCTCTAACAAAAGTGTCTGCAATTAGAAGCAGTAGAATTAAGTCGAATATTGACAACCTAATGCAAGGCAACTATACCAAACTGTCTAATATTACCTCCTTACAAGCCAACACATGTATAAAAGGTCCAAGTCACTAGCAATAAGGGTTGAACATGAAAGAATTCAGACCTTCGATGGCTTCCCTGGGAGTCTTAAACCCAAGGCCGATGTTCTTCCAGAACCTATTCCCACCCTTGCCAGGCTTCTTCCCCTTCGTGGTCTTCTTAGGACTGGATTCCAAAGCAAAATCATGAGCCACACATAAGAAGTAACAAGCAACAGACAGGCAACTGCACATAAAAGCACTTGCTCTTACCAGAGAAACACCTTAGGCTGCTTCAAGAAAGCCCTCTCGGTCTGCAAAAACAATTGAGCAAAGATTTTAGTTATGATACTAATCAACAATGTATCAGATCCATCTACCAATCTATACAGCTCCATCAAAATTACCACTTAAAGGTATCAAATTCCGGAACCTAACCAACGTTTCAACTACTGCAGATTCGTGTGATCCTAAGCATCCGTCGACAAAACCGAGTCATTTCGAGCCAACATGCCAGATGAGATTGCTGGGTTCCGATCATAAGAACAAGGCTGGCTCCCACCAAATCGCAACGCTAAGAAGCATCAGGTCTGAACTACAAGACTGTGCATGCTAGACCTGCTACAGCTTTACCGAATGGAACGAGATCTACCATACATGTAAAGGCAAAAAATGCAGACAGCTCGGTCAGTAGTGGAAACGAGGATGGGTTTGGAAGGGTTCTCACCTGCTCCGCCATGGTTGCCGCGCGAAGGAGGTGCCGATGGAGAGACGCAGCAACCCGAAGCGGCGGCGGCGGCGGCGGCGGCGTCAGCGGCAGGAGCTGTGGAGAAGAAATGCCCGAGGCTTAAAACCCTAGCTTCTGTCAGCATAATAAACGTATGCGGAGGCGTGGGCTTGGGTGAGTTCGGCCTAGTGTTGATAAGATCTTGGGCTTTAGAAGGCCGTATCTCCATAATAATGTTGTCCTTGATGGGCTGGGCTTCGAAAGACTAGCGATGTAGACATGTGCAAGTCACCGCGTCATTCCTACGTGTGAGCTGCCGCCGCGGCTGCTCTACGAAGAGGACGGACAAGTGGGAGGGGAGAGATGGCGGGCGGCGGAGGGAGCGGGGCGGGGCGCCAGGGAGGGTGAAGACGGGGAGCCGGCCGCCGTGTGGGTGCAGGTCGCCGCGGGGAGCGCCTACGTCTTCCTGCTGTAGTCACACGCCGTCAAGGAGGAAAAATTTTGCTGTGTGACAGGCCGCATAAAACATTTGTGTAGCGAGTCAATCAGGGCTTAGATATGTATCACAAAACACTATAGTAAGTAAAAAATCCAAAAACAAATTGCGATGCAGTGCTATAGCGCGGAAGGAAATGCTTTTTCTGTGGTGCTATATAATTTTTTGCTACAGTGTTATAGTTTTTTTGTGCCACATGTCAATCGTGTGGTTAGCTCGTTACCCAAATCGTTTTATGCAACCGTTATACAGCAAAATTTTTCATCAAGGAGGCTCTTGAGTACAACTAGAAGACGCTCACCATGATCGGCGTTGCCACGTCGGCGAGAACGTGACGCTCGTCCCCAGGGTTGCTCGCCAACCACCTCCCGCCCTGGCTCATCCTCATCGGTTCGCCTGCACCTTCCTCGACTTCGGCACGCTCTTAGGGGACACTCAGTTGGGTTTTTTTTTATAGTTTATGACTTGTTTTGATTGTAGCTGACTTATTTTGCATTTGTATCTGTTAGTGGATTTTTTTGACGTAAATAAATTTTAAAAATTTTAAAAATAAAAAACAGGTTAACCAATCACGACAATGCAAAGGAATACAGAAAAAAGATAAGGCAAAAGACAAAAAAGAAGCATAAGTGTAGGATCGAATACAACAATCAGAGGGGGTGAATGATTACCTCCGCTTTTTAGAATCTGAAACAAAAACTCAAACCAGAAGAAAAGCAATCTAAATAATAGATTATATCTACTGGAACCGAAGAAACAAGCTCTAATAAAAGCAACAAAAACTCGAAACCAAAGCTTCTGGCCGGTCAGACCGTAATGGTGAGAGCGGTCTGACCTCTAGTATTATTCATCGACCGAAAACAGCACGACCAACGAGCAGAGAATCGATCTAACTTCGACAAATCAACTTCAATTGACCTCAAATTTGACACACGCAATGCTAAATATATCTAGAATCTATTCTAACAATAAAATACAAGAAACAATAACTAGATTCGAAGAAATCCAAATTTCAACAGAAGAAAAACAAAACTCGATCAAAACCGAAAACTACAATTTTTTTCTAACGACTTGGAGAATTCCAATGAAACTTTGCAGATATGTTCCTAGGCCTATTTGCAACCTATTTTTTAAATAGAATCGAATCAAAATCGCATGGATCATGAAAACAATTGATTTCCCAAAACCGTCGCTGGCGACCAGTCCGATCAATTTCTTTGCTTAGAATAAATCGAATAAATCACAGAAGACAGAATAATAGATTGAACACACAGAGAGAGGTAGAGAGAACTGGTCTTTCTTTATTGTTTTTAATTGCATAAGTACAAAACTACTGATATAATCCCTATTTATAGTCTACAATGAGGTGTCCATTATGGGCCTCCTAACATCTATCATGACAAATTGCACCAGAAGTTAGGGCGTTGTCAGTGAATCTCTCAGAAGTTGATCGGTCGCTGAAACTTGAAATCGGTGGAACAGCTGAAAAAAACCTGCGCCGAGGAGGCTAGGCAGACACCATCGTGCGCCCGGACGAAACGTGCATGCGCCGCCGTGAGGCTGGCTGGCCGGGTGTGTCGCGCCGCGCCCAGCACTTAAACCGCGCATAGGAAGTCGTGCTGTTGGTGGCTCCGACGGTATGCCGTGCGCCACGCACACAGAAATGCCCGTGCGCGGGCTGGCAACGTTGGCCGCCAAGCAGCGAACCGACGATGGTTACGTGTGACTGCAGGCTGGCCTCGGTTACATTTCTATGTGCATTAGAATCGGTAACCGGGTCTATCACAGAAAGCAGGCGAAATTTTGATAGTAACTGTCCAAGGTGTCAAGTAAAATTAAATTGGCATGGAAACTGATACCAGGATTGTATCACCAAGCATATAAATTTAATAAATTTAGCGACAGATACCAGTTATTCACACGAACCATTACATAGCATCCCACATGCAGAGGAAGCAGACATATTTGCAGTTGTTCCTTCCCATCAGCTTTGGTGAGTACAGTCACGGACAGCATAGATACGTGTTCTAGGCTTTCAGCACTTAAATATGTACATGATGGCCTGCTCTAAGCAGGTGGTATTCACAGGTGGATGCAGGTGCCTGTTGCCAGATTACTCCGGCCGCATGCTTACCAGATTGGGAAGGGCAGCCAATTGAAGCTTCTTGATCTCGTTCGCTGTCACCTTGCAGGACTCCAGAGACAACGAGCGCAGGTTCTGCAACGGCTTCAGATGGTGGAGACCAGCGTTGGACACCCGCGAGTTCGACACGTTCAGTGAGACCAAAGCAGTTAGGCCTGTGATCAGAATACCGCTCAGGTGTGAGATCAACGCACATCAAAGAACAAGCTTCATTCGAGACGAGAGCGAAGACACATACCAGAAATCAGCTCCAGGGTTTTGTCTGTGAGGTGGCCATTTTGAGATAGGTTAAGCAGCTTCAGAGCCTTGAGGTCCTTAATATTCTTCACTCCAGCATCTGTAATTAACCCACCACAGACCTCGAGAGACTGTAGATTCTTGAAATCTGAGACACTGGCAATCGCATTAGGTGCTGTGTGATGATGAAAAATATCGAGAAACCCCATATTTCCAAAGGAAAGAATTCACTATTCTAGATAGAATGCTTCACAAGATGGTCAGAGAATCAGAACACCAAAGCCCATTGCTCAGCAAGATATGCGACAACTATGGGTGCTGTCATTTTCAATGCTAACAATAGTAGAGAGTTTGAGAAAATAAATACTAGATAGCATATGTTTTTATGATTTTCTGAAAATCAGCACAGTGCTGTACTCTTGGTGCCACACAGGTGCACAGCTCCAAGTGCCATAGTTATTATCTTCCAGTGAATAAGCATATTCGATGATCCAAAAGAACCAGTTTGTTAAGAGAAGTACGATAATCTTAGCTTGGATCAACTTTTGAGTGTGCACACTTACATCTGAAGCAGTTTGTGCCAGAATCAGTTATACGAGCTCCAAACAGATCAAGGTGTGTCAATCCAGTGAGACCTGCATTACCAAATGACTAAACATTAGCTAATGCTATGTTATGACCAAACACAACCAAAGCACTACACAACACATTGCAGCAATGGGGAAACCCCAGTCATAACCTTGTAAAAACATTCTTGCTTGTATTCCAATTTACAAGTTCTAACTGATACAACAGTCACCATCACTAAAAACTGGAAATACAGAATCTTAAGAGAAAATGTTACATCCAAAATGACAAAAAAAATATACAAACTAGCATAATTGTTAACCCTTTTCCTGTCAATGAAATCGCTTAAGGTGTAAGAAACTTTGTTAAATACATAATAGGAAACCCAATTATACGCAAACACAGTGATAAAGCAACGCAATTTCACGGAATCACTATTCGTTATTACAACACTGGAGAATATGAGACACATACTTGTAAGAGCTGCCAAGCCATTATCTGTGATTTGGCGATTATCAAGATTAAGCGACTTTAGTGAATTCAAGGCAGAAATTTTCTTCAAACCAATGTCCGTAACCAATGTAAAAGAGAGATTGATGCTCTGCAAATTCCGAAGACCTGTGGAAATATAATAATTGAAAAACTATACTGAATGATATTTTGAACGTATTTACAACAGTAACTAAAAAGTCTAAATAATATCAATGCTAAGAGTCCAGATGCATCAACCTAGTTAATAACACTTCCGCATTCGAATTAACATGGAGAATATGGCTCAAACATCATTTAATAAGAGCGCATTAAGATAAGCATTCTTCACATATCATCTAATAAGATTACAAGACCAAAACAGTAAATATTGTAAAGGGAAATTTCTTATGCACCACTCAATTTGGATTGTTTTGCTAACATACCACTCAGTTTCAACATGATAAACAGCCAAATATACCCTGCAAATTGTCAGGGTTTGCTCGTGCACCAGTGCAACTTTGAGTGGCATGTTCGGAAATATTACTGAACTCTTGAGGTATGTGAACAAGTTATTTAGATTGATCAGTGGTTATGCATTGACATACCACTTGATGATAATACAGGTAGGCACATAACAATATAAGCTAAGAAAGAGAATGCCTTGAACTCAAGATGCACAAAATTACAATATTTATATAACCACGTTTGTCATATGTGATTTCCATCTAGCAGCAACCGATCATGCAGTGACCATGTACCCTTTATCTGACCGGCACGCTGACAAGAAATAACTACAGATTTTGTAGAGTTGTCTGTGCTCACCTAGCTGTGATTAAGGCACTATGTGCATGAGCTCACATAGTTACAGCATATACAAGTTCAATTTCATCACAAGTTAGCAGCGGCAATACTGTAACAAGCTAATATATCGCCTGACTACTCAAACAGCAGCGATTGAAAAATGAGAGAAAAAAAAGGAGAATCAATAGTCGACGCTAATAGCATTTGGAAGATGCTTAAACAAACCAGATAGATGACGAAGTCCATTGCTCCCAACTTCAGTGTCCGAAAGTTCCAAACTTCTTAGCTGCACAAGGCCTACACAAGCAAGATGTATCAACTAATGCTTTGCAACCAGAAAGCTCAAAATGGCATAGTTATTAACAGTGAACACAAACACGTCAAGCCCAATAGGAATTTCTGCAGGCATACAAGGATACTGCATCATCAATACTAAATTGCTATTTTAGACTAGTCTAGTAAAAACAATAATACTATACAGTTCCACAACAGTAAGTTATGACTAACTGCATGAGTCAATTAATTGGGTGATTATTTGTCTTAACTTTTTATGATTTATGAAACAGGTAAATGGGGATAAAATAAGGAATACCACTGCAATGCAAAAATTCATTAAGACATTAAAAAACTCACCTTTCAGGTGTGTTAGCCCCTCATCACCTATCTTGCATGAGTCCAAGTTCAAACACTCCAAATTGATCAATTCTAGAAGGAACAAAGAACATTAGAAACAAGCTTTTCCCACATTATGCATTATTTAGCATATACTGATGCCACAGTTCTGATGTATTTCTAGAAGGGTCAATACAAGAAACGGGTGCTTCCACTTGATACTGTACTTATACTTAGAACATGAACAAAATGGCATGCCAAATGTGCAACATTCTTCTGGAAGAAGCCTTCTCTAGCATGACTCTGCTTCCATGTCAACAGCATAATTTGTGCATGAAATAAACAAGGAAATACTGATTTATTCAGAAAACACCAGTTATTTTGAATGATAATGATCAGGTTTTATAAAATTTTGCACAATAATGCTTTACCATGAAATATGCAACACACTTGTCTTAGATTGAGTGTCTTGAGGGATTTGGTTCCAGAATATTTAAACATCATTCTATAATAATTTAGAGTAATGATAAATAATGAAGAGTCTTCACCTTTTAGATGAACCAAGCAGGCATCTGTAATCTGGTTGAACCCTAAATTAAGAACCTTCAATTTGACAAGACCTGCAAGGCAGCACCAGCCAGTGAGCTAAACAAAAGATGTAGTTATGCAGGACAAAGAAACAGGACTGCATACACGGTCAGCTCACACAAAGAATGGTACAAACATGTATGTTTGGCAAAATAGTATGTGAACTAAACAGAGATACATTGAGAATCTATCAATTTAACTACTGAGCTAGCCATCTACAGTACAGAAAAACAAGGAAACACTTGCTTATTTGTATGTCCTCACAAACAAATGATCTCTGCAAGTAAAAGAGAATTGGGTTCACCAAAAAGTCAGCAATCAGCATAATATTTACCTTCCAAGTTCTCACAGCCTTCATCATATATGCCACACCTATTCAGATTCAACAAGACCAATGAAGCCAATCCTGCAATAGCATGACTATTAATGAACTGTTGGTATCCAAATTGTGAGCTTGTAACTGTATGTAATTATGCAATAACACTAATGCACACTACAATATAAAAGAGTATCCGTACGCATAGGACACAGATATATACTTACAGGACCAAAGAATTCTATAAATCAAGTGTGCAACAATAAAATGGTAAGCTTAGGCTTCATAAAGAAATTGTCCTTGTAAAAAAACATTTGCCTCCACCAGTCAACAACAAACTTCCTTTGAAAATAATACAATGAAACTCCATTGGCCACTTCTGAGCAACAAAAGAAATAAAAATTCCCATTACATGGAGCAGCACACTGCCCCTACAGTAGCGGAAAAGCATTCTCAGGTTAAAGTCTGCCACTTTGCCATTCTCATTCAGCTCACGCTGCACACTTTTCAAAATATGTGTTGTCTTTCCACCAGAGGACATTTCTCTGGAGCATGAATTGTAGAGGGCACTTGACTAAAGATAGAATAAAAACCCAGGACTGATGAGGTACACTTGTGAAAAAACTCATGACACACTTCTCTTCAGGTCCCTAAGGCCTAAGCATCCTCTTATTGTAACATATGTAATAGATTATACTGTGTACGGTTGGTGGCACCTTTCAACGGGCAAGCTTAATACCCTCAAGGACTTCTCAAGACTAAATGTACGGCATTTTCATAGAAGTGAGCATTGATGGCACAATACTCTTATCAGGAAAAGATGCAAAACCTGAGATAACCTCCAAACAAGTGGCAGTTACTGCACAGCCCTCCAGGTTTAGGTGAGCTAGCTTGGATAGACCTGAAAAGAACAAACAAGTAATATGAAGCAGGAGCTAACTTGAGATAACCTTCAGGTTATTAAATAAATAGAAACCTTAAGTCACTAGAAACTGTACAAACACAAGAGCATGTATCTTTAGACAGGCAAACCCTCCAAAGTTATACAGAATCAACCTTGTAGCGGGAAAAGAAGAAACTTATTTTTGGGGTTACCTCTTAGATAAGAAACACCAAGATCGCTTATTTTGCAGCAAGACAGTTGCAACTCTCTCAAATTTGTAAAATCTACAGAAGGAAAAGGATATTTGTTAGCCTTGGAGATCAGTATGTGTGACAACATACACTGGTTTATACTAGTCAGCCAAGGAGAGTTGTTACCTGATAAATACTTCATATCTGAATCTGTGATGCAGTTACAATATCTCATATTCAGTGTTTCCAGTTTTCTCAAGCCTGAAAAATAAAATTATGTTATTGCATCGGACAGAAGCAGTAACTGCAAGTTATTCACAATTGAGCTGAATAAATAGGTCACATGCCACTTTTTCCTATAGTGACTACAAACTAGGATAAGCATCATCCGGATGATCCAGTTGTTTTGGTACCACATAGTAGCTGGTACAGTTATGTCGTGGACGCATTTGTGGGAAAGGTCTATGAGGGACGCCGTCCACAACAAATGCCGGCAGCCGAAAGCAGCACAGCGGCAGCAGCACTTGCAGGACGCGCTACAGAGACTGGAGTGGCAACAGAGGCAGCCGCGGTAACAGAGGAGCTTGGCTCCAGTTCTGCGGAAGGAGCAGCAAGGGATCCGACAGCGAATTGAAGGAAGAGATAAGTATTCGGAAGGCTAATTTCCTCATTAATAGTTTCCTAGTATTGGTATGATAGAGTTATATTAAGATATCTCTAATTAGCAAATGTTTTAGGAAAGGACCCTGATTATATAAAGGGTACCGATTGCTGTTGGAAGAGGCAATAAAGATCTATTCTCAGAATACCCAGGCTTGATCAGAGCCCTGACCGCAAGGGTCAGGGGCGATCTGCGCCCTGTTATCCTTCCCTAACCCTACCACATCATCTTTGGTATCAGAGCCACTCCTTTCTACGCCGCCACGCCTCCCTGTTTCCGCCGCCGCACCTCCTGTTTCCGCCACCGTGCCTCCCTGCTCTACGCCCTGCCCCCCCTCCCCCCACACAGCACCATGGATTCCGAGGAGAAGCACATGGCGCAGATAACACAGCCGGCGGGGGAGTTCCAAGATTCCATAAGTTGGCTTTTCTGATTTTTGAGGGGAAGGAAGACCCTTTACCGTGGTTAAATCGTTGCGAACAGTTCTTTGTCGGGTAGCGCGCCATGGAGGAAGAAAAGGTCTGGTTAGCGTCCTATCACATGACCGGTGTCGCTCAGCAATGGTACTATCACCTGGAACGCAGCCACGACGTTCCGACTTGGCCTCGGTTTGTCGAGCATGTTAATCTTCGTTTTGGACCTCCCATACAAAGTAACCCTCTCGGCGTGCTTGTCTAGCTCAGACGTACGGGCACAGTGGATGAATATCAAGAGTACTTCCTGTCTCTTTTATGCCGTTGTGATGAGTTGACAGAGAAACAACAAGTTCAACTTTTCACTAATAGTCTTCGCAACCCTCTTCAAACAGATGTCGAGCTGCAAAATCCATCCACTCTGGAGGCAACGATGAGTCTAGCCAGGACATATGAACGACGATTAGAGCTGACGGCGGAGGACGACTTCAAGCCAGCAGCTCGGCCAGCATAGAGCCGACCACCCTTCACCAATCGTAGTGTTCCCATCAATCCAGGGTGCCGAGTTGTCGACGCATTTGTGGGGAAGGTCTATGAGCGACGCCGTCCACGACAAATGCCGGCAGCCGAGAGCAGCACAGCGACAGCAGCGCTTGCAGGGCGCGCTACAGAGACTAAAGCGGCAACAGAGGCAGCCGCAGTAACAGAGGAGCTTGGCTCCAGTTCTGTGGAAGGAGCAGCAAGGGACCTGGTGGTGAATTGAAGGAAGAGATAAGCATTTGGAAGGCTAATTTTCTCATTAGCAGTTTCCTAGTATTAGTATGATAGAGCTATATTAAGATATCTCTAATTAGCAAAGGTTTGTTAGGCAAGGACCCTGATTATATAAAGGGTACCGATTGCTGTTGGAAGAGGCAATAAAGATCTATTCTCAGAATACCCAGGCTTGATTAGAGCCCTGACCACAAGGGTCAGGGGCGATCTGCTCCCTGTTGTCCTTCCCTAACCCTACCACATCAAGTTAAGTCTTACAAGTTACAACAAATAAGGTGATTGTGGTATGCCTCATAAACGATAAATTCAAGAAATGAAAGGACACCTTTTAAATGAACAAGGCCACCATGAATCTTTGGACATCGCTCAAGATCTAAGTTTACCAAATTAAATAAGTTTGCTAATGCTTTTGTTCCTTCAGCAGTAACAGCAGCACATTTCTTAAAGCTCAACGATGTCAAGTTTGAGAGGCCTGCAGAATTAAGAACTATATCATAAATCATAAACATAGAACATTTAATAGTGAAGAACTTTCACACACAACATCATACAGATGAAAGCAAACACAGCTATGGGACTATCAGCATATCTCTTACCTGACAATGTTTTAAGTCCATGTTCAGATATTTGATCACAGTAATTGCATGCCAAACTTTGCATATTTGAGCAATCCTTAAGAAGATTCAATCCACTATCAGTCACATCAGAAAAAGAGATGTCGACAGATAGCAACGATTGCCCTTGAGAAGCCACTACTTCCATCCAAGCATCCTTCACTCCAGGGTACTCTCCCAGACAAATATCCTGATAGAGAATAGCATGGAAGGTCAATTGGTAGTTTTATAGACTAACTTATCCCAGAACCAGAGAAGCCTCCATGTTTGGTCTTTTTTGAACTAGCTCACTAAGTAAAGTGGACAACTTTGTAGCTTAGCATGCAACTTATACCACGAGAAGGAAGCATCACCTGACTTGGAATAAGGTAGCAGTTGCCTAAGTGAGCTCAACTGGTCCATTAGCTGTGGGTAGAGATTTTTTAATGCTTACAGGACAAATTTAACCAGCACAAAATTTACTTTCCTATGAGTAAGCTGATGAAAGTTATACAAGCCTGATAAGACATGCATTATGAATGCCTGAGTAAGCCTTACAAAACCAATGAGAAATGTCTGATAAGATGTCTTTCTTCATTCCCTGATAACAATACATATAAAGGCCTAATTGATGGGAACATTGATTTTACATCCGTAAGTAATTGCTCAGATTCCACAGGAAGGAGGCAGAATTGCATTCTAACATCAGCATAATATAACATAAAACATCGTCTGTCTTAGTTAAGTCAGAACTGTGTGCCAAACAAGAACAGAAACTTCACCTGCAAAGCACAATCGCGAAAAGCCCCAAGCGACTCCTCAGTGAGGCAGCTCCACTCCACCAGTTCATTGAATATCTGCTGACTAAGATCCCTAGGCAGCAGCGAGAAGTCTGAATATCTACTTATATCCTGCAAGAATCCCATCAAGTCAGGCAAGAACAAACATTCCTTCAGCAGACTCGGAACACACAAGGCTGCAAGACTACCTCGCGGACTCTGGCCACGCAAAGTTCCACTAACGATGGGCACCGCCCTGGCACGGGTCCCTGCGCCTTCCGGTGAGCATCGGAGCTGCTCTGGGGCAGCGTGCGCCGCAGCCACTTGAAGCTGCCGCTCTTGGAGAACCTCGAACTGTACAGATCATCCTCATCGACCAGTTGGCCTCTCTTCCTCGAGCAAGCACTGCCCATGACGAAGGTGCGCGTACACTAATCACAAACCAATAACTTCTGGGTGGACTCAAAAGTGCATATCAAAGTGTTGGTTGGTTCTAGCTGATGACTGTACGATTCTTATCATCCATTGCCGGCACGACAACGACCTGGGATAGACTTCGCTTTCTTCACCACCATTCTGCAACGTCAAAGAATTACATTAAAAAAGTTTGACTTGCACCGCAGCAGGCAGATTATTAAATTGAATTGTATGCAAGATTCAGTCAAACAATACTAAACCCCAGGCACTCAATTTTGGGTGCAAGAGCGTTCATCTTTCACGCAACCGAGCCTCTTATACAGGTAACAATTACTACATACTGCCAATCCTAACTGCAATCAAAGGCGAAAGGATTCGGTAACTAATAGACTATCCTACCACAAGAAAACCAACCATCCCCAACGGATCAAAGCATCTCTCCTGCGTGCGTATGATCAGAACACAAAACCCCCAAAAATAGCTGCCTGAATCAAAAGTTCCGCATCATGGAGAGAGAATGAGCAGTAAAAAAGGCCCAAAATTGCAGCCAAGAACAACCGAACCGAGGAAAGAATCACAAAAGCTTATAGAGTACGTCGGGCAAAATCAACACCAACCAAGAAAATCGCACCGAAGTTAGTTACACAAAAGATGAGAAATTACCCCCGATCGGATGTGGAATTCTCACCGCAAAAACCACGCACCGAACCCCGGTTTAGTCTCGGATTAGAGTTAAGCAAAGCTAGTGCTTAAGATCATCACATCAAATCCGACGAAGTCTCGCAAGGGAGGGGGACACGATGGGGAGGGAAAGGTGAAGAGAATATAACGTGGTTTATGGCGTCACGCCCATCGTACACTCACAGACAGACATATGGCGTCCGTGACTCGTCGGTCCGGTTGTCAGTGAGGGAGTTGCGAGCTCGGTATGGTGGTTGATAGAGAAGGGGTGGGGACCACAGGGAAGTGGAAGGGATAAGGCAAAGGAACTGGGCGGGCGCACGGCACCCCCGGATTGTGCCGCCGGTTTTGTGGTCCCGTGACTATTGGTTCGTTCTGTGGGCCGTGCGGTTTTACTGGTTCAGTTATTGCTATTTATGGATGGGTGCGCAGGATGCGCAGCCACACCCAAAAATAAAATTTTTTTCAAGCAATGATTCAGCATTTAGCTTAGTAAGGTATCTAATGTTACAACAGAGTATTAGGCCCTGCTCAATATAGCTTAAGTTTATTGGTTTAAATTTATTTTTGCACTATTCATAATTTCGTCTTTTTCTGAATTTTTGACTTTTTTTGAGCTTTTTTGTCGGTTCTTTTTTTCTCGTATTCGTTTGCGTTGTCTGTGATGGGCTAGCATATTTTTTATATTTTTTAATTTTTTTAAATTTAATTATGTCAAATAAGCCTCTCTCAGCTATAGTATTTTTTTCAGCCAGCTACAGTGTTTTCAGCAATAAGCCTTCAGCTTTCAGCCGAACCGATCACCACCTTAAACAAGTACGATACATATTATCAAACGTGAATCTAAACTAAATATTAAACATTAATTTTATCTTTCGAAAAATATATATCAAACAAAACATATATACAAACTCATAAATAAATTAAATCAAAAATAGATGATCATGTTTAGTATTTGACATTATTTCTTGTACAACCGAGGGTCTGCGCGGCAGGTAGGCCCGGTGTGTAAGATGAACGACGGGGGAATATTAAACATTAATTTTATCTTTCGAAAAATATATATCAAACAAAACATATATACAAACTCATAAATAAATTAAATCGAAAATAGATGATCATGTTTAGTATTTGACATTATTTCTTGTACAACCGAGGGTCTGCGCGGCAGATAGGTCCGGTGTGTAAGATGAACGACGGGGGTGATGCTGTAGATGAACGACAGGGGCCGACGCGGAAGATGAACCTGGGGCGGCGCGCGCGAGATGAAGATGAATCGTTGTTATTGAGTCTAATGACGGATATGCTAATACGGATTCAAATCTCCCGATGGATGCTAACGGGTTCAAATATGACGTGTAGCTCAGAGTCTATGTGGGTATAAGGTTGGACCGTTCTTAGCGCCACGTCAACCTGCAAGTGAGTCCTAGATATAAGAGTAGCTCAGGATTTATTAGAGATGAGATTTTGTGAAATTATAATACCATAATACCTAAGGTTATATATCACAAACAAAAAATCTACCATTTATACAACTTAGATCACAAAATCTGAGATTTTGTGAAATTTACTCTTCCTTTTATCCTGGTCCAATGTAACACATCTCATTGATAACTGACACACCAAGAAATGTCTGATCCAACCCAACAACCGATCGCCTCGTGCAGGAGCTGACCCGAGCTCCCGCGGTCTCCGCCGGTCGCTTCCAAAACCCGCAACCCGGCCGCCGGTCAAACCACCGCCGCGCCCGCTTCCCCGCCCCACCAGCGGCACTCCAACCCGCCGCACTGCCACTGACAACTCTGGGCCCACCTGGCAGCAAGTGGCGCCAATACCATATTCCGCGCGTCGGCGTCGTTTACCAGTCGACCGAGTCGTTGGTCTCCACTGCCTCTCCCTCGGTCCCTCCTTTACCATTTCCGCATAACCATTGCTCGTTGATTCATGCCTGGACTAGGTGGATTCTGAGTTGCTGGAGCATTCGGCTGCGGCGGAGCCCGGCGCTTGAGCTTTTCCTCCGGTAAGTCCTCCCTTTCTTGGAGCTTGTCGGAGTTTCAGCCGCGTGTTTCTGTGACTGGTCGCGATCATGGTTGGTGGACTGCAAATTGTAGAGTAGCTTTATCGCATCTCTGATCGCAATGATTGCTAGTGTTGTGTTCTTGGGACTTCTCTTGTGAGAGTCTATGTAGGACTGGCCTTCTTGAAGCTTTACTTGTTGAGAGTCTTTCTCGCAGTGTTGTTTCTGGAACGGACCTCGCGTTAGGATCGCGGATTAGACTTCCTGAAGCTATAGTTTTGCTGTAATAGTTAGGGGATACTATGTATGGTACCACGTGCCATTTGAGGGATTCTTGCCCGCGTCTCTCTTATTTGCTTCGCATAATCAGTAATCAGCTGACAGATGGCTAAATTTGTCCCTCATGATATACTTCTTTGCCAGTTCGATCTGTCCGTACAATTTCGTCTGCTTAAGTCCTAATTATTTGATTCTGATACAGTTCATAATTACTTAGACCTTATTGATGATGGATGTATCATGTAGTACCATACATACTACAGTGTTTTTTAGACCATACAGACTACAGTGTGTGGTTTTGTTTTGTTGTCCGCGATAAATATGTAGCGGCCCCAGTGTTGTACTCCATAAATGCATGGTTTGAGGCATATGACAAAAGAAGAAAAGAAGGCAGTTATGGCTAGGAATAATTCATTCATACTGTGAAACCTTTGATTTGTTCAACTAGTAAGGCTAAATAACATGAGCATTTACAGATGTACTATTATATTACCAATGATAGTAAAGATTTATTGTGTTCATTTTATTTTATGTTTTGACTACACTTGGAGCAGATAAATTTCTTTCCTGACTGAATGATGCGTACTCTGATGATCAATATGTTAGTTGCCAACTCATATTGCACTAATGTACGATCCGTACTCTCACTCGTACTGTAACCTTTTTTTGATCATTCATTCCAAATTGCTAAATTAAATGCTTTATTGTTTCTGCTGTTTGGATTGGCCCTACAGGAAGAGAAAAGAGGACAACTTTTGCTCTGAAGTGAGATAGGTTTGGAGTCGAACTTCTATCCATAATGTGCTAATGTAGGACAACAAATACAAGTCAGGCACATCACAGTCCTTTGTTGGAGGATTGAAGACATATAACGTTATGGTAGCCACTACTACTACCGGAATGTTTCTTGTGTGTTTTGATGCTCTGTGCCCCTGTTTTGGCTCGAAAAGGAAGGATGGAAGTGAAGATCCTGTTCTTGCAAAAGATGCAAATTCCTGTAAGTCAAAACAACAAACTTTCACCCATGGGTGATGAAACCTTTGAACACGCTGAAGCAATGAATGTCTAACCTGTTTGTTGGGATGAATTGGATACTAACAAGCAGGAGATTGCTTGTAACGTTTGGAGGTATAAACGCTTGCCATCAATTGTGACATATTTATTTTGTTTTTTCAGTGAATTCTTCTGAACTGAGGCCAATTTCTGATAGAATTCCCGCAAGCCCTCTTCGAGTACCTGCAAGTCCATCTAGATTTTCATTGTCTTCACCGCCAAGTAGAAATGAGCCACTGAACCTCAGTCTTGAACAGGTTATTAAATTGACACAAAACTTTTCACCAGCCTTGATGATTGGGGAAAGTTATTTTGGAAAGGTCTACAGAGCGGAGCTGCAAGATGGTCATGTTGTGGCTATTAAAAGGGCAAAAAAGGTTGTTTTTTTGGCAACTATACTAGAGATTACGCTAGTTACGATGTTTTAACTGTTAGTGTTTTTTTCTTTAATCCCACATGATTGCCTAGTTGGACTGGACACTTATAAGGTATACAAGTTCTATTTGGGGTGAGCCTTTATTGGACTGTTTGCTGAGCTTATCATGCATTGTTTCCTCTCTCTTGAGTCTACATCTGTATTGTGGTGGAATCAAGAAATAGCAATAGAGTGGCTAATCCAGGTTTAGGTAGACCCAGTTGTTCATCCATATTTGTGTAGACCAATAGAAGAATAAGATGGTGATGCATCAATAAAGCATGTACTCACATTGCTTTCTTTGTTCCAATAGTTGTGGATAATTGTTATATCTTTGTCCTTATGTTGTGTAAGCTTGTTCATTAGTCGGATTTCTTTTTTATCTCTCCGCAATCCTGATATATTTTCATTCGAAAGCTGTCAATAGGAATTGGGTATCTTTGCTTCTTTTTCTACAGTTTAAATTGTCATTGTGATAAGATTTCTTTTCCCAGGAACAATTTGCTTCTTTACGCACTGAATTCAGTAATGAAATTGCACTACTAAAAAAAATTGAACACAGGAATTTGGTCCAATTGCTTGGTTATATTGACAAAGGAAGTGAACGAATTGTCATAACCGAGTATGTTTCAAATGGCACTCTTAGGGAACATTTGGATGGTAAGCAGCAAACCAGATTGCTAGTTTGTTTTGTTGCTTCCCAAAAATGAATAGTCAGCTATTTTAAATCATCTTTCAGGTCAACGTGGGCTGATATTGGGCTTTAGTCAGCGGCTTGAAATAGCCATAGATGTTGCCCATGGATTAACTTATTTGCATCTATATGCAGGTACAACTTTGCCTACATGTTTTCATTCATTGAGCATAGAACAGTTTAAGAAACAGTAGTTAAATGGTTCTTCTGTTTATTCTGTTCCGAGTCAGTCATGCACTTCAGTGCTTTACCACGGAAGTAATGAAAAAACAGTTAGGTAGTATTCATACTGCACTAAAGGTTTATCCTTTGGCTCATAATCTGTTGAGCACTATCAGATATCCTGATTGCATAGTTTTCTTATTTGGGATTTTATTTTGGCCCTTCAGTCCCTCAAGAAAATGATATGTAGATGTACCTCCAGCTTTTTTATTAAGTGAGCCTAACTTTCAAGTTTAGTAATTCACAAGGATCATCTGTGTGACTAGATTTGTGTGTGTTTGTTTCTCTTCCATTTAATGCAATATGTGAACTAATTCCATGAATATGCAACTGTATTTTCAATAGAGATGAACCTGTATAACACATTTATGTTTATTGTAGTATTGAAATGGTGTGCATCCACAGATAATAGAGATATTCTTTTTTTAGAGTACAATGGATAATAGAGATATTCTAGTTTATCATTCCTACTGGAAATTTGCATATACCTTTTCCTAAATTATGCTGTAATGTTCTGCTTTTAGAGAAACCTATAATACACCGGGATGTTAGGTCATCAAACATTCTACTAACCGAAGGCTTCAGGGCCAAAGTAGCCGACTTTGGATTTGCAAGAACTGGTCCTACAGAGCCAGACCAGTCACAGATAGAGACTGATGTGAAAGGAACGGCTGGTTATGTAGATCCAGAGTATCTGAATACAAACCATCTGACAATCAAGAGTGATGTGTTCTCTTACGGTATTTTGCTCCTAGAAATCCTTTCAGGCCGTCGTCCTATTGAGGTGAGGAGGGGAGGAAGAGAAAAGATTACCGTGAGATGGGTATGTCTTCACTCTCCTATACTTTATATTCATAGCATTAGATGTTCTTTTCTAATGTTTTTGTTGGCTACTCTTTAGTAGTTTAGCCCTGTTATGAGTTAGGTATGCTGGGCAGGGTACCTCTATAGTGGTACCCCTGCCCCATGACAAGTAGATCAAACCACTTGAAAACAATTTGCAGAAACAGGCACAAATGGAAATGGAGTACTCAATGACGACACAAGTTTCAAAGAAAGAACTTCAGAAGATATATTATGAACTAGATTTTTTTTATCATTTTTTGGGTCAATTTGTTGCACCCTCTTGCTAATGTCCGTGCTTTTGTTTATTCACGTGTGCAGGCAATGTGCATGCATTCCTTTTTTTTTTGTTGATTAACAGTGTGATCCTTTGTCACGAGTTATGCGTGCACAGACAAAGAAATAGTATTGGCACATAATCCCTGAAACTAGATCCGTACCTTTAACTCATTACAAATGTACTCCAAAGAGTTCCATTAGACTAAAAACACACACACACACACATCAATAAGCTCGATTTAGTTACTAGTTGTTTAGCTCTTTCGCTTGTCAGCTGTCACTTACATTCTAGACTTGAAGGCATCTGAGGCTTGGTCTATTGCTTTTGATACAGGCCTTCGAGAAATATAACAGAGGCGATGTTAGGGAGATACTGGATCCAATGTTGACTGAATCAGTAGATGATGATATACTTAATAAGACTTTTGATGTGACGTTCCAATGTGTCGCTCCTACTCGTGCTGACAGGCCACCCATGAAAGAAGTCGTCGAGAGGCTGTGGAAGATAAGAAGGGATTACGCCAAGACCCAAAGTAGAGCAGAAGTGTCTCTATAAACCATCTGATACTGGCTGCTGCTTTTGCTTGAGAGAACATGGGTGAACTCAGTTCTAGTGGAGACTGAAGATTGCCGCACAAAAATAATACATTTTTGCGAATACGAACGAACTGAAATCTGTACGGGGTTGCAAGACTATTGTTGTATGATGCTGTACATCGGGTTGCAAGACTATTGTTGCGAATACGAACGAACTGAAATCTGTACGGGGTTGCAAGGCTATTGCTGTACAGGGTTGCAAGACTATTTTTGCGAACACGAACGGACTGAAATGCTGTACATCGGACAAGTCTTACAGTTCCAAAGACTATTTTTGTATGCTGTAAATCAATGTGATGTACACCGAACTGCAATCGAAGATTTCCGTGTGTAGCCATTAGCCAATTCAATGTTTTCAGTGATTTGTTTCCTCAAGGAAGTGCAATAGTGCAGACTGCAGGCAGCTTCTTTGCACCACTGTTTGAATCTTTGGAACTGTAAGACTTGTCTATTTAATAAGACTTTTTTTTTTCAGGTGAGTTGGATATGACCTGGATAAGATACTTTCACTGGCCTCTTCAGGAGGTAACTAAAGATGAAAGGGACTACAAGTTATTATTTTTCTTTAGTGTCTTATTGCAGCAAATCTGAGTCGGTTCAGACGAGTGTTCATGGACCGTATGCTAGGGAAACTGACCTGGGACAGGTGGTCCAGTCTTCATATTAATATTATCCACTACAAATAGCATAATCCAAGTGGCCAACATATCACAATCAACCTGATAAACAGGTCAAATTTGGATGCAGCAAGAGCATAACTAACAAAATGTTTAAACTTTTACAAGTGTAGCCCGTTCATTGCCGCATATTAAGTTGTATGTATTAACCAATTTATCTAAAAATTTAAGCTGATGAGAAAAGATAGACAATTCAGTTATATTTCAACATTTCCCTTACATATATGCACTCATAAGTTTAAGACGTAAAATAAAAGTGGGCTGCAATTATTTTTTAATTGCGTCAGCCGGGTCTTGAACTCAAGACCTCTTGGCTCTGATAAGATATTGAGTTGCATGTAAGCTATCTCAATAATACACTTCTCTCCGCTTCGCCAGGGTCCTCCCTCAGCACGCCGGTGACCACTCCGGTCCCGATGACCACCCGTCACTCCGCCTAGCAACACCACCCCCTCTCCCAGCCATGCATCCGCACCAGAACCTCCCTCTCCGCTCCATTGTCGTCCGACCGGATGTAGCCTCCCCTCGTCCCACTGCTAGAGAGCCTTTTAGTTGTACCGTTCCGTCTTATGGATGCTCCTTGCAACATCCATAAGATGGAATATTTGTGGCCTTAACTCCAAAGGCCGTCGGGATGCCGTCCAAATGCTACTAGTGGATGAGCATAAGATCTCTATTGTCTGTATCCAAGAGTCTAAACTCACGGTGGTCGACGAGTTTGTAATTCTCTATGTTGGGAGCCAGCTTTAAGTCGTTTGCTTGCTTACTAGCGTCGGCTACTCGGGGTGGAATTATAGTCGCATGCCGATCGCCTGAGGTCTCAGGATTGTTTCCCTCTACATGTATGGAAATTCGTCTCAGGATCACGACTCCACGGCGGCCATGCTTCACTCTTTTTTAGTGCATCCATGGGTACTGATGGGCCATCAACCTAAATGCTATCGGGGTAAACCAGGCAAATCTGCAGGACCTTTCCAGTCCAATCTCGGACAAGGAGGCAATTCAATCCATGTCGGATGAGAAGTCCCTTGGGCCAGATGGCTTTGCCGGTGCTTTCCTCAAATCGGCATGGTCTCTCATCAAGTCTGACCTCATGCTGGCCATCCGCGCGTTCTTCAATACAGATCGCCGAGGTTTTCAATGACCCCATGGACTTTAGACCGATTAGTCTTCTCCATAGCTTCGCCAAGATCATAGCCAAGGTGCTTGCCTTGCGTCTACAACTGCATTTGGGCAATCTAGTAGATGTGAGTCAAAGCACCTTCATCAAAGGCCGTGCACTACACGATAATTTTCATTATCGTGCAAGACGTAGTCCGTGCGCTCTGGACTTCAAATGAGCGCAAAGTTCTCCTCAAGCTCAACATTGCAAACGCTTTTGACAGTTTGACTTGGACTTTCTTGCTCAAGGTTTTGCGGCACCGAGGGTTTGATAATCGGTGGTGCGGTTGGATTTCCATTCTTCTTTCAATGTCGTCTAGCCGGATTCTCCTAAATGGGGTACCTGGGAACATGCTTTGCCATCGTCATGGCCTGCAGCAAGGTTTTTTAGCTATTTTTGGTGAGTCTTTCGTTGTGTCCATCTAAATTTGTAGTCTTTAATTTTTAGTTCGTCTAAACCGTGCGAGTCCATAAATTTATTGTCAGTTATAGAAGTGTAGGAATTTTTCTTTTGCATGGCAGCAGCCACCGCTCTATTCTCTGAGCCGCGTGCAGATCGTAGAAGTCGTTATGATGCCGCCGCTTTTCTTGCCGCCGCCCGAGTTTTTAAGGCCGCCACGCTTTTTCTGCACCTTGTGCACTGCGCTGCCACCTCTTGGGCTTCGATCTGCGCCGTCATACTTCTATCTATTCCTCTTCGGCTTGATTTGACAGTTTATTCAAAAAAACTGCACGCAATGATGACATTATCAAGACTCGGACGTCGGATATTTCTTGTTTTAGTATAACCCTTTTTCAAATGCAATGCTATTGCATACGCCTTGCATTTGAGGGGGGTGTTAAGGGTATTAGAGATAAGGTATTAGAGATAGAATGTGATCAGCATATTCACCTGTAATATCCATTTGTACTCCCTATATATATTACCCATTGAGCCTCTTCTATATACACACAATATTCATAACAAATATATTATACCAATCTTGCTAGTGCCTGGAATAGTCTATAGTTTTGTTCTTTCAGTGTTACGGTCTCCGATGTCCTTAATTATCTGATGATTCTATAGACCAAGTCTTACGTTTATCCTCACCAACTACTACTGTTTCCAAGTTCCAACCAGTCTAAACAAAGAGGAAAGCTACTCTATACTTGTTAGTATGCTAGGATGTGTCATCGGCAACTTGCAATTTACCGGGCCAAGCCAAGTGTTGGAGCTGGGTAGCAGAAATATGCTCTCCTCTGTGGAAAGAAGTGATTAGAAAATTAGGTAGTAGCAAAGCCACGATTCTTTGTTACAGTAGACATTGCCCTCTTTTCACTCCAAGCCTTTTACATTGGCTGTTGTGCAGTTTCTAAGAAATTCTTTAAAGAACATATCAATTGAAAGTGATTTTCCTTTGGACAGTTGCAGACAACGCTTTGTAGTGACAATTTCCTTGTCGTTTAATGACACTAGGTAAAAACAAGAAACATGGTGGGCATGGATTTCAGTATCATCAATCTATGCAGGAGGCGAACTTTGTCGGATCGAATTCACATGAGAGGATCACAAAGCGAACACGTTGTTTGCACAAGGAGAAACCTAAGAACCATGTTGGCAGAAGGAGGTCATGAATTTGCATGATGGCTGGCTTTCAAATAACCAAACTCCATCACAAGTTCACAACAATTACCAAAGGGCAACCAACTTAGTGGAAAGAGGGCACGCTACATGAAAAATCCCAACTAATCTTCAACTTTTTACTTGTTTAAGCATCAGCATTCGACAATGCTTAGATGAAAAATTGTCAGCTTGCAAGAATGCGATGATTTTTCCACTACGAGATGTCACTCTTCCTGAATTATCTATCAGCAGCATGGGCCTATTTGGTCACTCGAGGTGTGAAACAAGGACTAACCAGCAGACTCGACTCTTTCTGTGCAAAGCTATGTTGACTCAAGGGAATGCTTTGTTGTTATGCATCACTATTTACACAAGATGTACAACTTATATTGGAAATAATGTGACTACAAGATACGGAATCTATCAATTTTAGAGCCCACAGTCAGAAAAAGGAAACCTTCTTATTTGTATGTCCTCAAACAAGATCCGCAGTAAAGAGAATTGGGGTTCACAAAGCAGCAAAGCAAATTTACCCAACCAAGCCTTCATCAATAAAAATGGCCAAACTTTCAGTTTTCCAAAAACCTGAGTTGAATAAGAAAATAACTTTGGTACCAAATTTTTAACTTATTTAGCATACACTAAAATAAGTATTAAGAATTCTATTGGAAAGGTTCTACAAGAAATATTCAAGTTTAAAAAATTGTTAAAAAAATTTCTAATCAAAAAATTTCCTTTAAAAATTCAAGCTCCATTGTACCTTCCCAAAATAACCACAAAATTATCAACTTAGAAAAAAGTATTTTCCCTATACATATTAAAAAGTGGCCCTAAAGAAAATTTCCATGAATTGAAGTTTCATTTCAATTAAATAACCAACTTTTCTAAATAAGGAAATTTCTAAACCACATTATTTCCGAGATAGAATATCTTTAACATAAATATAAATTTAAAGGATTTCATAAAGAACTTCCTAAAAATCCAGAAATCCACATTTTCAAATACATTCCTGAAAATAAAACAATGAAACCTATGAACTTTAAAGATACCACAGTTTCCCTTACTGGGCAGCTCCTAAGAAGCAGGATATTTAAGATAACTTCGAAAGTCATTTTTTACTTTATGAAACCAACCTTTAAGCAATTTAAAAGGGCATACCTAAAAGTCAGTTCCTTGAGCAAGGTTATGGTGAGGTTTTTAGACTAAAAACCAAGACAAATAACCAGAGTAACTGATGAAATTAACAGATAAAATGAAACTTACTTATCCAAGGCAAACAAACTTTATTATCAACAAAATAACTGTAAAGTTATCTGAATTTCCCGAGGACAAATTATTTAAGGTTTTTAACCTTAAATAGAACGGGCCAAACGCTAGGCAAGACATTGAACTCACTTTTTAAACTAAGTGCAAAACAATAGATTAACCAAATATCCAGTTGACACCACTTTAAGGCAGGTCAAGTATTGGATCCGAGAAATCATTAAAGGAGCGTCCCGGCTCGGAAATCCATTGGCACATGAAACCTAGAGATGGCGAACGAGCAACAAAGAGCAGTTCTCCTTTCAAGGGACCCCAATAGTAAGATTCGGAATCCATTTTTACCATATTGGATAATTAAATTTTTGGTTAGCATTTAAAACACCATGAAGCCGAAGACTGGCAAACCAAAAAAATCAGAACAAGAATATGACCCGAGGCAGGGTTGACAAACCTGTTATCTCAAGCACCAAGGGTCTTGTAAAATCTTCCGAAGCTTTTCGTGTTTCCAATGTTTGGATTAAGTCTCGTTCATTTTACAAGCCAAGGGAATAATAAGCCAATGTGTCGAAACAAAGAGATCTTCCAAGATTACAAGGTTGAAAAGCACGGTCCGATTTTGGGTAAGCTATGGTAACTCACATTCTTTGTCGTGCTTTTATAGGGTCGGTTTTCCACCTTTTAAAATCTTCACCCTGCCCCCCAACAAGGTTCGACGAGAAGGCCTTAACGAGGCCAATTCTACCAATGTGGCTTTCTGAGGGTGAAAGAGGTGGTTCTTCTCCAAATTGCCGTCGATGGAATGAGGGGTAGAAAAAGGTTAATTTCCAATTATATTCCAAGCCTTTCAATGATTCCTCTTTAAAACTTGTTAGAACGTTCCCTAAAGAACTATAACAAGTGATGCTGACTAGAAGAAGCAAAATGAAAAATATTCCACTTTATCGATGATTAAAACAAATAAGCAGTTTAATTGTGAATACCCTCCGATCGCTGCCAACCACCACCTTGGGGAACGAGAATCTTAAACGCAGAGGCGATTTAACCAAACTGTTTCAAGAAGCATGGCTATCCCTTCCTTGTTTCATATTTTGCATTTGACCTTGGCAAGGTTTGGAAGGAGACAAAGGGCGGGGAAGAAGCGGGGGAGTTCCAGTAAAAAGGTTTTAGCGATTCCTTGGGAGGAGCGGGAATGTTCTAACAGGGTAAGTTGACTTCATTAACAATTCCTGATTGGTAGCTATTAAAAAATTAGAAGGTTTACAAGACCCGTAATCAAGGATCCCAAATCACTTGAAACAATTTGGTACTCCTTTTCCGGCGTTAACCCCATTTAATGCCAACGGTTACCTCCACAAGGCCTCGTTCAAGACATAAACCTATCCCATAGTTCAAAACTTCCGCCCTAAATGAACGGGGCCACAAACTCAACCCCGGCAATTTTCAATAATAGCTTCGCTTTTTCAAAACGCAGTGAAACTAAGAGATCCAATCCTTAGGTCAATGAAATTCGCCTCACATATGGAGAACCCATCTAGACTAAGGGACCCTATGCAAATGACTCGGCAAGCTAGGCCTTGATTTTATCACATTAGTTGATGCCCCTTGTGCGATTTTTGGGAATTAAGTTTATGGAAGGCTATGTTGGCACCTCGAATTGCCAGGAACAACCCGGACCCCTTTTAAGGGCCCCACGGGTTTAAAAAGAGGCAAAAAGGGTTTTTTTAAGCTTAAAAACCCGAAAGAACCTTGGGGGTTTTAAAAAAATAAGAAATTTGGAAAATTTTTTTCATTTAAAATTAAAAAGGAAAAACTTTTTAAAATAATTGCCAAAGGGTTGGGGGGAAAAAACCCTAAAAAATAAAACATTCTTTGGGGAAGAAACAAAAAGGAAATTTCTCAAAACCCAAAGCCCAAAAAAGGGTTTAAAAGGGTTTCCGACTTCCCCTTTTCCCCAAAACCCAAAACTAATTAACAAAACAAATTCAAAAAAATTTAAAAAAATTTGGTTTAGCCCAAAAAACAAAAACCCCGGGTGGGCCCCCCTAAATGACGCCCCTACTTTGGCCGCCAAATTAAGGGGGAAAAATTAATAAATTTTCCCTAACCCTTTGTTCCCCAAGAAAACCCCCAAAAAATGGCTCCAACCCACCAAAAGAAAAGGGGGGGGGTTTTTGGTTTACATATTCCCACGCCCAAAAGGAAGCTTTTCCCAAACCCAAAAAGAACATAAATTTCCTTCCCCAAGGTTTTTAAATGCAAGTTACACAATAAACACCAAATTTTTGCAAAGGCCTTTTTTTAGAACCATTTATCAGGGCAAAACCCAAAAGGGTTACCAAACAAACGAAAGTTTAAAGATACCCTAAAAAAACCTTCCCCCCAGGGTTTTTTTAGAAAAACAAAAAAAAAAAAATTTAAAGGAAAAGAAAAAAAACAAACCCAAAAACCCAAAAAGCCCGGGTTTGGTTTTAAACCACCAAAAAAAAAACCCAAAATAAAACCCCTGGGTTTTCCCGAAAAACCAAACCAAAATTTAGTTTTAATTGCCAAATGGGGCCCATAAAAAATTTAAGAAAAAGGGGAAAAAAAACAAAATTTCCCCCAGAAAACCCAGAAGTAAACCTTTGGGGGCCCAAAATTTGGGGAAATTTAAAAAAACCCATTTTTAAAAAAAAATTTAAAGGCCCCAATTTCCCTTTTTTCCCGAAAAGGGCCGGGGGGGAAAAGGAAAAGGGGTTTTTGGGGCCCCGCCCAAAAAAAAAAAATTTTCCTTTCCCTTTTTAAGTGGATTGGGAAACCAAAAATTTTATGAAAAAATAAACAAAGGCCCTTTTGGGGGGAACCCTTTTTGGGTTTTTTTCCTCTTTTTCTTTGGGGGGTTTTTTTTTATTTTTATTATTGCAAAATTTTTAAACCAAAACCCAAAAAAATTTTTTCAAAAGACCAAACCAAAAAAAAAATTTTAAACTTTTAAATTTTTTTAAAAAATTTAAACACAAAATTTTTTTTGGCTTTTTTTTGGCTTTTTTTTTTTGGGGGGGTTTTGGGGAAAAAAAAATTTTTTAATTTTCCCCTTTAAACCTTAAATTTTAAACATTCCGTTTGAAAGTTAGGTACTGTAGAAAAGTCATTTACTGTATAAAAGTATCTTGTAGAAGCCAATATGAACAAGGCCTAAGTCTACACTCGAACCTCAATTCTCCAGTTTAATAGTGATGCATCTCCGTATCTTTTTCTTTGTGGTGAACATAACATTAGTTTATAATCTTTTGTTATTCTTTTATCAGTGTGTTTGTATGTGTCAAGGTAGCGGAACTTGTCCTCTACTTTGTAAATAGGCAAGTGGTGGGTGCATGATATGGGCTCAAAAGTCAAAATTGCATGGGTTGCTTTTGAGTTCCATAGCTTGCAAAGTTGCTTTCTGATGCATAATTGTGTACAATTTCCGATTAACTATGAGATGTGCCTGCAATTCTATCAAGAAGTTCCTAGTTCTACCTATAAATCTTGATATAATGATATTTTCTTACAAATGTTCTGTTGTGCAGATATTCCTCAATCCCCTCTATCTGCCTGGCTCTCGCATCACATCATCTCATTTTGATACCAAGGTCAGGGCTCTTGCAAGGAAGTATCTGTAGTATGCGGTCATGGAGGTTCCATAAGCTTCACGGCTTAATGCAGAAGCAGGCAACATATCTTCTGTTTGTTTTAGCTCCAGTTGTTTTCCTATCTTAACACCCGATATATTCTGAAATGGGATGTTACTCAACTATGCCGGGCATAAATCGGATCATACTTTCATTTTTTTTCTTTACTTTCACCTGTGTTGATGAATCATGACTTTTGAGAATTTATTCCTGGTTTGCCCTTTTCAACTTCAATGTGTAAAAATGTGTAATCTCCGTATGGCACGGAAGCATTCTAGTATTGATTCCCTATCATTTACCTGTTCTGTGGCTAAGATACTCGAGCACATTTGTGTATTTTACCTTTTCCTTTGCATTAGTTGATAAGATATTGATGCTGTTCTTTTTAGCTTATGACTTATGACTTTTTTCGAATATTTGCTGCTTCTTTGTCGTTGTTTTGAAGTGATTTATCAGGATAATCGTTTCGAAGTGGTTTATTGGTATTTGGTTTATTTGTATAAGCTATCACGCTAAAACTAAAAGCCATTAGTCACATCTGAAAATAACGCACACGTTACTTTTCGCCAGAGCTGTATCCTGTGATCCGTATGCACTATGCAGAAAGATCACGCTATGTAAATACTATTTTGGTTAAGGCAAGGGTATTTGTATGAGTGAGATTTGATAAGTACAGCTCCACTACAGAAAAGGTCGAGTTCTGTGTTATACTTCGGTTCTTTTCACCCTTTCTGCCAGTCTTGAGTCTTGACCACCCTTAGGCTCCGCTTGTTTCGGCTTCAGCTTCTGACTTTTGGCTTATTTTTTACTATTCATAAATTTTGTCTTTTTCTGAACTTTTAGCTTTTTTTTAGCTTTTTTGTCGGTTCTTTTTTTCTCGTATTTGTTTGTACTATACGTAATAGGATAATATATATTTTTATATTTTTTAATTTTTTAAATTTAATTATGTTAAATAATCCTCTGTCAGCTACAGTGTTTTTTTCAGTCAACTACAGTGCTTTTTCAGCCATAAGCCACTAAAAATAAATCCAAATGATCACCACCTCAGTTTTGTCGAGGAACGGCATGCACGTCTTTGTGCAAAGGCTTCTTGAGCACGTCACACCAGCACTTCGCGGTGTCCTTTTGTGTGGGAGAACAGTAATCGGATAACATCAAGAGCGAGACGTCTGGTATATGTACCGGTACGTATGATCAATGTCAATCAACGACAGATTTGAGGAGAAGGTCTTCTGGAGATTCAGAGCACACATCGTCTGACGAACTGACGAGGTTAGCAAGTTAAATCTCTCGAGCTGATCTGAGCTTATCAGAGGCTCATTTTCTGAAGTAAACCTTTGACTGGGACACCCAAAAAGGATCAGAAGATAGGAGCCTAGGCGACCTAGCTTATCACCTGATGTCATCCGAAAGACCGAAACGCCGTGACCCTTACGCTGGGCTTAGGCCTGATTTGGCTAAACTCCAGAGCTAGCCAAACAGATCCCAAAGCGTTCGCCACTATCTATATTTTACTAACAGCTTGGTGGCCAACGGCGTCAATTCCCATCACAGTGCCAAGGGCGAGAGACCGAGCCCGTCTTTCACTTTCTCGAGATTGCTATCTAGACTGATAAGTACAGGCATTATCTATTGAGTTGTATGTATCAATCAATTCATTCAAAAGCTTAAGTTGATAAGAAAAGATAGACAATTCACTTATACTTTAACATTCCCCCTCACGTATAGGCTTCCTTAGACCTAATACGTGGAATAGAAGTGAACTACAATTAATTTTTTTAATTGCGTTAACCTGGTCTTGAACTCAGGATCTCTTGGCTTTGATACCATATTGAGTTTTATGTACCAGTCAGTTCACCCAAAAATTAAGTTGATAAGAAAAGATGAGCAATTCACTTATACTTCAACACTTTCCCTCACGTGTAGGCTCTCTTAGGTCTAATACGTGGAATAGAAGTGGACTGTATTTTTTTTAATTGCGTCAGCCAGATCTTGAACTCGGAATCTCTTAGCTCTGATACCATATTGAGTTGTATGTATCAACCGATTCACCTAAAAGCTTAAACTGATGAAAAAAAAATAAGTAATTCACTTATACTTTAACATTATCTTCCCAGCAGCTAGGGACCACGCTCGATTAACACGGCATTCGTCTCTTTTTTTTTTTTTGCGAAGACATTTGCAATTCCCTTTTGGCCATTTCGCCTGCCGATCAGTCGCGCTAGACCTGGTTTCTTTAAGCAGCGAGGCGTGTGGCTCCGGCTCTCCCCCGGTGCTTCCTTTCCGTAGCTAGCCATTAGTCAATGCCGCCGGTCACTTGAAGCCCGACAGCGACCACCCGTTTCTGGACCCCTTTCGTGTGGTTAATCATGCCGGCCTTCGACAGATCGACGCGCAGCGAGGTAGGATTTCACATACGGCAGATCTTACCAGCCGGTACAAGAATCGTTGGAAGGGACGGACGGGCTAGGCTACTCGTCGCGGCAATGGCCTTGGACCATCTGTGGGAAAGCATTGCGAACGAGTGTAGGATGGTAGAAAGATGATGCGCTTTTCAGTCGTGTAATTAGACGCGGCTTGAACCACGGGGCGTTCATGCTGGTGGGGACGTCGGTAGACTCTTGACGCTTACTCGGGTCCAAAGCATGCGTCGAGCACGGGTGAAAAAAAACAATTTTGCTAATTTGTGGATGTACGCTGCTGTCTTTAGGTCCTGTTTGTTTTCACTTAAGATTATTATAATCTAGCTTATAGATGCAGATTATATAAGCTAGCTTATAATAAACTGGTGGGAAATAAGCTGTCACGTGTTTGGCAGCCTGGATTATCAGAGTTATGAATTGTTGTATTCGAATGTTTAAAGACTACAATGCCCTTGAGCTTATAATGTTTAAAGATTGGAGAGTTAATGAATGGCAAAGGTGGGTAATTTTTCTGAAATTTTATGGTCATTTAGATAAAAGGTGATCTATAAGCTGAAATAAGCTCCTTTTTTTGAGCTTATTAGATTACAATAATCTGGGCTATTAGATTATAATAAGCTACCTTATAATTTGGACTGTTTGTTTCCACTTATGATTTATAAGCTAGATTATAATAATCTTAAGTGGAAACAAACAGGGCCTTAGTAGCGGACACCCTCCAACGTCATTCGCATCGGTGGAGAATTTTGAGCTGTTGGATGAGACTTTTGGGTACGGTCGATGGTTTTTGTCTGTTTGATAAAATTTTTGGCTGTGGTCGATAGTTTTTGTCTGAGTTTTTTGACACGACAGTAGACGGTGTTAACACAATCAAAAATAAAAACAAAAAAGAACAAGCATGCTGTCCCCTACTTAGCATGGCTCCCGCCTGACCTGACGCGAGAGATTTTGTTGGCTGAGTCCTAGTGTCGTCCCATCTGTTCTTTTTGGCTGCTGCTTATGGTTTTTTGGTTGAAATTTTTGAATTTTACCTGTTTGCGACAGAGATTACGGAGAAAGAGATACTCGTTTGCAGTTTTGGTTGATACATATGTTATACTTTTAACGTGTACTACAATTAACTTGTAGATCCCGTCTTGAAAAAATATTCTATTTAAAAGTTAGATACTATAGCAAAAATCAAAAATTGCTTTTAGAAACTGTAAAGAACAGGCCCATCTACCTATGCTCCCACCGCTGTTGGCCGTGCGCCGCCTCGCAACCGCCCCTTGCCTCCCCCCTTAATGCCTCTCCTCAGACCCTAGAGGTTCCTCCACCATGTGCCCCAAGCGATGCGCACCGCAAGACACCCCTAACGACTTCCGTTCCGTAGCGCTTTTCTCCTGTTTTTGCAAGTTCCATGTGAAAGTTAATTTTGACATTTTCTAAAGTTGCAATTTTTTCACCAGAAAGTTTTCAATTTTCTAGTTGAAAGTTCAAATTTTAATTCAAAAGTTTTTCAAATTTCTACTCGAAAGTTTTGAATTTCAACTTGAAAGTTCAATTTTGTGGTTGAAAGTTCAAATTTTGGTGGAAAGATTCAATCCTAGTTCAAAATGTTCTTCAAGAGCCCATTTGAAAATGCAAAGAAACGGAGGCCGTTCTTAATGAGATGATAGTGCTGAGTGATAGAAAACCAGACTCCACTACAGAAACGGTAATTAGAACTGGTCAGACGTCAGGTGTCGTTTCCTCATGAAACCAAGTTACCTCATACCTGCTTGGATAGTGTGAGTCGTTAATATCTTCTTTCAGAAAGATGCTCCCAAAAACCAGACTCCACATTAGACTGGTTTCAGTCTAATGTGGCCATGGTTATACACCACAACTTTTTTGAATAAAAACAGTAGGACATGATCGTATTTTGTGTATATATAAATAATAATATTTAGTGTGTTACAAAGACATTTACAGAAGATCCAAAAATAAAAATCATGATAAACTGTGGGTGATTATCTATCTTTGATCTATGGATAATGATGGTAAACTGTAGGGCCGATGCCGGCAATCAGAGAGAGAGGTGAATGATTTTCGAAACTTTTTCCATAAAATGTTCATAATCTTGAACAAGTCTCATACAAAATTTAGGGTTATTTAGATGATATTTTAGTAAATTATTGATATTTGAGTTTTGACCTAAGAATTTTTAAGTCTACGAACAAGGGACTGGTCAGACCGACGTAGGACAAAGCGGTCCAACCACCTGGGCCCGATCTGACCGATGTAGGACACAACGGTCCAACCACCCAGGCCCGATCAGACTAGTCTTAAGCCTGCTGTCAAACCTACCCAGCGACAACTTGAATCGTCTTGTACTTCAGTTGTTCTCGTGATTATTTGGCTTCTGTTTAAGAGTTGTTTCCGTTGTGTATTTGATCTTATTAGCTCTCTCTAGCTATTGAAGTGAAGAGGCAATTGTATTTATGGGGATTGATTTTATTGAAACTGAAAAGAGACAAAGAATACATCTGACCCCCACCTTCGGTCCACACAATCTATCCTCTGGAGAGTACATACACCACGCTGGAAGTGAGCTAAGTTAAAAACGAAGACGGTACAGGTAGTCCAGCATACTCTATGCAATTCGCCGTTTACTCTGCAAAGAAAACAAAGAACCCCAACCACGTGCCGTGTCGTTAACTCCATCCCTCTTGAAGCTTACGAACACGACCGTGAGTGAAAAAGAATCATTTCCTGTCCCCGTCGTCGCTGCGTCTCGTCATTTCCGTCACCCGGGCGGCGGTCTCAAGACTTTTTGGCTTACCGATGCCCATCCACCGGGGCGAAGCAGATCCGGTGCGGCCATGGGCGCCACGGCCCCGTTCCGAGGGCAGCTGGAGACTGACTGTGTCGAGCCGAGTGTCGACGATGTCTTCTCCTCATGCGTCGTGACGCAGACACACCAGTAGTGTCACGAAGATGAACACAAGGTCCCTTTCAGCTGGCGACGTTCGAACGCTACTGGTTAGTGCGCCCAGATATGTACAGATTGCAACTTTGACATTCTCTCGCAGCTTCGTAATCTCACTTACATGCTAATTGGCTCCCTCTTGTCATAAGCTTGTACTATAAATTAATAGGAATTTCTCGGGAAAAATAGTTCAGCTGCTGCAGTAAATTCCTGTGTTACGGACGGCCTAAACCACGGTAAGGACCGTACAGATGGTTCTTTCAGAGACCAGGGTTCTCCTCTTTGATAAAAAAAAAGTGAAAGATATTTGTGTCATGAGAACCAAGCGACGTGCTATTTCCATGTTCATGCTTAACAACTTTTGGCCTTTGGAAAGGCTGACGACCGGTTGCTACTTAAATGTCCTAATTAGGCATGCAGTTCGGGAAAGATTCCTGTGGTGTGTCCTGCCAAGCTTGTGTGGTGCGATGTGTGTGTTCCTTCTGAATCTGAAACAACCAACCTTTTTCCATTCCCATGCTTTGTTGATGTTCAGCACTCGTTTGGTCCCTTTTTTCCTTACTTTCTCAGAGTGACTTGTTGCATCACGGCCATCACTAATGGCGGACAATAATTCTCTAGATAAACCGTCGCTATCTACAGGCCCAAGAGTTACGGGATGCTGTACTGAAATGAACCGAAAAAACTGAAAATTTTGAAAATTACCCGGATTTGCTTGAATTTGAAAACTTGCAAACTCCGAAAATCCTTCAAGCCTTTACGCTTTCCTTTCTGGAAATTTCCACCTTCACTCAGCGTTGGCGCCCTTCAGCCGAGCGCCTTCACCCCTGTTTCGCATACCACGTGGACGCCCACCATGCACGTGCCTACTCGCCAACGAGCCGCTGCCACACTGTGTAAACTATTAAGGGTATTTAGGTCTTTTTCTATTTTTAGGATTTGTGCCCATTGTACTATATAAACCATATGTGGTATTGCAATAGATTTGTGTTTTAAGGCTTCTTACATGGTATCAGAGCAAGGTTAGCCGCTGCCGCCGCCGGCCGACTCGATTCCGCTGCGCTGCCCCTAGGAGGAGCATCTCCACTCCCGAGGGCGGCCATCTCTCGGCCGTCGGCCGTCTCGTTCGCGCGTCGCCATTGCCCGCGCCTGCGCTCGCGTTCGCCTCGGATCCGGCCGCTTCCGACCTCCCTCACGCTCCATGCCGCCGGACTACGCCAGATCCGGCCGCCTCCGGCCGTCCCTGCGCGGATCTGGCCGCCTCTGCTGCTGTCGTCTTTTGGTCGCCGCCACTGGATCCCATCGCCGCCTCCCGCCCGGATTAGGCCATCGCTGTCTCTGATTCGGCGATCGCCGCCTCAGTTCTGGCCGCCACCGCCTTAGATCCGGCCGCCGCCCATCAAATATTCTTTGCGGGGATAAGCGGGATTCCAGGACTCATCGAGCATGATCTAACGACCGCTGAGGGATTTGAACACTTAGGGGAGGCCCATTGTCATGTTACGAGTCCTACTTATGGTCGGATTGACCATTGCCCTTTGGGAAACTCGTTCCTGTGTTGAGCATAATGCTGTGGGGGATAAGGCTCCCTCAGCCCTACCCGTGGTACGATCTTCGAGATCTTGTGATGGATCTCCAAGGATAGCCACACCATCGGATGGAAACATGGTCTACTCAAAGTCGTAGCAGGCATCCATGTCAAGATCTGCGTAGTCAGCCAGGTCGAACCAGTTCTGCTCATTCCACTCTCCTGCCATGAGGACATTAAAAAGAAGTGAACTTGCCAACAAGGAATAACCAAAGTTTTGGTGAAGAAGTTCCCAACAGACGGCGCCAACTGTCGATGTTTTGATATCGATATTACGTATGATTTGTTTGGGTTCTGGCGAACTCTTGAAGACCTGGCTACAAACATACAGAGAGAAGACACAGGGATTTTTATACAGGTTCAGGCTGTCTGCAGCGAGAATAAGAACCCTACTTCTGGTGCAGATATATGTCGATGAACTAATTACAATGGGGAAAGTAATGCGAAAAAAGCCTGCACTACTGCTATTTTCCCTTGGGTCTATCCTAGATCCTGCCCCTCTTCTTCCTGACGTCGACCTTTATATAGCTTGCATGGCGGCTGCAGTTTCTCCTTGCCACAGGACACCTTAACGTCTCGAATGATAACTGCTCGTTTGGAGTTATTAGAGACATGATATCTTACTCATCTTGCGGCTATTTCTGCCAGGGTAAAGTTATGCGCACTGATTCCAGAGAATAAATATTATGCTAACTGTCTTGTCAAACAGGTCCATAATGTAATGGGTTATTGTAAACAAGTCTGTCAAAGGTTGGCTTAGTCGTGGGGGATCTACGATCACAATGTGGTCACAGGGTAACTTACGACTATGCATGGTCGTAAAAGAACTTACGACTATGAGGTTGTTATAGAAAAGCTTACGACTAAGGAGTTGTCGTAGAAGAGCTTACGACTAAAGGATAGCCGTAGAAGAGTTTACGACTAAGGAGTTATCGTAGAAGAGCTTACGATTAAAGGGTAGTCGTAGAAGAGCTTACGACTACCTTGTGAAATCTCTCACTTATAGATAAGTGGTATACTCGAGAATCATAATGATGTAACCATATCATTTACAGTTAAACAATAATTTGAGGATTTGTTATATCCTCATCAACGTTAAAATGGCACTAGGGTTAAGAATGACTCGTGGAAAGCCATTAGATGGTTGAAGTCCACGACCTTACTCTAGTGTGGAGGCTTTGGTATGAATTGGTGGTTAGTACCGAAACGCATTGGGGTTTGTGATTAGTTGCCTCACTTGTGAAAAGTAAGGCCTAAAACATTATGCTATGTAACAGACATATAAATCACTCAACCACAAGTTTTAACTTGTTAGACCCGATTTAGTAGCTGCTCAATCAAATATCTACAGGAGAGTTAGCTTTTCCATTGCAATGGAACGGCTCGCGTACAACGTGGTGGTATGAAAGCTGGACTTGAAAAGTACCTTACATATTTTACAACAGTAGATCCACTCAGAGTTGGTTTGCGGTTTCCGCTTTGGCCAGTAGATTATTGACAATGTGTGGTTATGAGCCTACCGGATAGAAACTAGAAAGAGGAGAACAGTAAAAAAAACCTTGTTATATCAACTCAGTCGGATGCTAACATGTTGCATGTCTATAGCTTGACATTATGAGTATGAGATATCTTGTAGATAAAGTTAAGTAACTTTGTAAAATATAATAAATGGTATTCGAATATGTCATGCTCTCGGTTAATAGAGTTGTGGGCCTATTAATATGGCTGCGGCTTATGGCTTTTGGCTGAAATTTTTGAATTTTAGCTGTTTGCGACAGAGATTACGGAGAGAGAAATACCCGTTTGTGATTTTGGTTGTTACAAATGCTGAATTTTTAACATGTACTACAATTAACTTGTAGATCCCATCTTAAGAAAAATACTCCATTTGAAAGTTAGGTACTGTAACAAAGCTAAAAGCTGCTTTTAGAAGTCGTTAAAGAACATGCCCTGTGTTTCATGGGTAATTCCAGCAATAAGGCGACATAGTAGTTGTGTACTTTTGTATATAATACACGTTAGAGTAAATTCCTACTCGAAGACTAGCGTCGTAGTTCACATGTAATATGAGTTAGTATCAATATGGGCTGGGTTCGTTTGCACTTTTGGCTTTTGGCTTATGTATGGATGAACAGTACCTGGTTCAAAATTGGTGTGTTTTTTCGATGTATGGTCTACAAAAAAATTATAGTATAAACTATACCGAGTTCAACTGTATCGGCCAAAATCATATGCGAGTATTTTCTCTACGTATTATCTCTCATGAATACAATAGAATTCAAAACCATAGTCATAAGCCAGAATTCAAAAGAATCCACCATGTTGTTCTAGTACTCCATAGATCTTCCTTAATAGCTACGGATTGCACATATGGAACTGTAGAAACTGCTGAGAATCAAAGAAGTCTCTTTTGACCTTTTGCTCTTTTTCCCTTTTGGCAATATTAACCCTTTTCCTAACGAAGTGTCTGATTCGTTCTTTTTGGACACCACATTGGATTTGTCAGTGGCGATCGCACTCTTCTTTTCAATTTTTAAAAATTACTTTTTAGCTTTTCTATAATAATTAACTTTCAAACAAAGTGTCTTTTTTAAGTTATGGTATATAAGTTAATTGTAGTACAAACTATAGTGACTTTATTTATATTGATCAAAATCGCATGTAAGTTTCTATTACTCTATACTCTCTCATAAACAGCTCATAAGTTATAAGTTGCAGTCAAAAGATACACTGAAGCAAAAAAATAACAGCCCCTTATCCCTTCAGGAGCAACATGTTCTTTTCCTCCGAAGCCGGCGACTTTTGGCTTTTGTTACAGTACCTAACTTTCAAACGGAGTATTTTTTCAAGACGGGGTCTATAGGTAAAACGATCTACACATTAAAAGCCCAACATCTGTACCATCCAAAATCGCAAGTGAGTATCTGTCTCTCCGTAATCTGTACCGTAAACAGCTAAAATTCAAAAATTTCAGCCAAAAGCCATAAGCCGCAGCCGAAAAGAACATACCCATAGTTTCTACCTTAAAGTATCAAACATTCCATCGTTTATTCCAAGTCCCAACGGATCGAGTCTCCTGACCTGTTGATCATGATTCAATATATATGAAGGCGATCTTATGCTATGCATAACTTTTCTTTGTTTTCTAAACTATAGGAAAGAAATTTTGTACAATGCTGTGCTCGCTCGCTCGCTCGCTCGTATCAGCGTGTGCGTACGCCTCCCCCGACACGGCACAGTGAGCCAACTGCCGCGCGCGCGCGTAGCCATAGGGCATGCAGCCACTGTGCGAGCCCAGGGAGGGCACGGCCGGCCGCACAGGCAGCGGCAGACGAATAGTAACGTGTAACGTAGCCACGCTTAGGCCGGGCATGGTATTGAGAGCCGAGCCGCATCCGCATGCAGCGTACGACTAGCTAGCCGCATCCGCATGCAGCGTACGACTAGCTAGCCGCGTACAGCGGCACAGCCACGCCGCAGGGGGAAATCACATGATAACTCAACGGGAAAAGACACGATACTGGCGCTGCGATATCCGCCGTGTTGGTGTGCTACTGTTGATCCGTACCCAGTGGGCAGACATCAAGTCTGTTCATACTGGTTTTTAATTTTAATTTTTAGCTTTAATTTATAAATACTAAGAGCTTGTAAAGATAAAAATAAAGTTACTATAGTATATATTATAATCGACTAGTAGACATCGTCTTAAAAAACACCCTGTTTAAAAACTAGTTACTATATAAAACTATTTACTATAAAAAATTATTTTTAGAAGTCAATACAAACAGACCGGCTCTTCCATTTGCAAAGGATGAATGACCCAGGATCTTAAGCAGTTACTACTCCGTATGTTAGCATTAGCTGCCTATTATATCCACCGCAAACACAGAGCTACCTGCAGGACTAGCTAATCTAACGCCTCAGCAATCGATTTCAATTTGTTTTCCTGTCGGAGCTGTACGCATCACTGTCTAACCCCCACCACACACACACACACACACCAATAGACGTGGCAGCACAAGTCATTCCGTGCACAAAAGAAGGCAGGCAGTGAGCATCGCATCCTCGCCCTCAGCACAGCAAGCAAGGAGAGCGTCGTAAAAAGATGAACTCGTCCTAGTAAAAGAAAAGATGTCTCGGCAGCTAGCTAGTAGCTGCACCTACAAGCAAAAATCTGGCCTCAGCTGCAGCCACTGCCGCGCCAATGCGAGCTAGCTAGTCGAAGTAACTCCAGCGAAATCTCCTCACTGCTGAAACGGCTACTCATTGGTCACAATTCATGAATAGGGGAGAGAGAGAAACGAGAGAGGGGTTGGCCACCGTCCAGTGAGCGAGTGAGGCTGGGCTGGGCTCTGACATTCTCTTGTGGAAAGAAATTGTGTGGGACGGGGTCTAGCTTGCACTTCTTAATGTCCCTTTTAGATTTGTGCCACGTAGATAAAATCGATCTCAAAGCAACTTTCTTTTTCTCGCCCAAAAGAGTTAGGGAGTATTGCTGCTGCTGAACTTTTTCCTCTCTCTCTCTCTCATTTGCTCCTAGTCTCTCTACGGTTGCCGGTGGAGAGCTTCTGCACCAACTGCTCGAGCTCAGTCAGCACCCAGAGCTTCGCGTGGAGCGCGGCCATGGCGGCCAGAAGGCTATTGAGCTTGCAGACGAGCGTGGTGGCCTCGTATGACGGAGGTGACGGTGAAGACGGCCGCGACCATTGTTCCATTGGGGTAGGAGCTTCAGGGACCTCGCAGCCGCTGAGTTCGTCGTTCTCGCGGGGGGTTTTCGCGGGCTGCTCTCTTGAGCCCAAGCAGCTCATGCCAGCAGCTCGAGCAGCTAGGCGCCTTCGGGGAGACCACGTACGGGTCGACGGCATCGGCCGCTGCGACACGGAGTGGCTTCATTGGCTCTGTAGGCACCGGCATTGTTTCCCACTGCGGCGGTAGGGGCGCCACGGCCTTCGGATCTGGTACACGGGAGCAGCTTCCCGTCCTCGAAGAGCTCGTCAGCCAGGAGCATGGTGGCGGAGCCTCCGAGACTGAACTCGAAATTAATTAAGTCCTTCGAGATTGTCAGTTCCGGCATGGCCACAGAAGCCGCCGGAGAGGACACAACCGTCTCCTCAACCCCGACATCGCGGCTGAATGAGACACAAGGGCCGAGCCAGCCTTACTACATGACAGAGGGTGCTAGGTGGTTTGATGAAGTTGCCGGTAGTGAGTTCAGTAATTGGGCATGGTCTTTGGTTGTGCGTGTCAGACGTTCGATATGTGCTGTGTTCACACGGAAACGGTTGTGTCTTTTTCGTCAGTTTTCAGTTTACAGTTGTGCGTCATGGCTAGTTCATGGGATGCCACAGATTGTGTAGGTCGTGGCGTGCGTATAGGGGGGCTGTGTTGGCCATAATCTGTACTCGTTTGATGCTTAAATTTGTGAATAGAGTCCTCAGAAAAGGCTGCGGAAGTCGAGCAGCACGAAATACTCATGTTTCCTCTCACTGTCGCATGTGTATCTCCGAGTGTTTGAGTACTCGTGGTCGTAAGTCGTAAGTTGTAAACGAGTGCTCGTAGTCGTAACGAGTACTCGTGATCATAAGTTGTAACCGACTATTGACTTGCTGCGACGAGGAGTGGTCGTAAACAATTTTGTGGTCGTTCGACTGCGTGCGTGTCCGCTCCGACAAGTGGTATCAAAGCTGGTGTTTGGCAATCATTTGGAAGGCATGTCTTCGTCGTGGGCTCCGCCAGGAAGACAGTCAATGACTCCTCCGCGGCAAGGCCGCCCGCGCTCGCCTTCGCCTCCTCTGCGCCAACCGTGGCACCGTGACGACGCTGGCCGCACGCTTGTCGTCTAGCGCGTCATCAAGGAGGCCTCAGGCTCCATTGTCTACCCCATGCTCGCGCGAATGAATTAAAATGGACGGACGCTGGTCATGCGAGTCAACCTCTAGACACAAGGTCTCTGGGAGGCCATCGAAACCGGCGACATGGACTACCGCGACGACCAGCTTGCGCTGTCAGCAATTCTCCATACCGTGCCAGCCGAGATGCTGTCAACTCTCGTTGTCAAGCACACAGTGAAGGATGCATGAGAGGCCGTGAAGACCATGCGTATGGACGTCGATCGTATGTGCGAAGCCAACACCCAACAACTGTGCAAGGTGTTCGGCAGTATCTCCTTCAAAGACAGTGAGTTCTCGATGAGGATCTCTGGGCTTGCAACAACCACCATTGCTCGGCAATCCCATCCGGGAGGAAGAGGTGGTCAAGAAACTCCTGCAGGTGGTCCCGGATCGCTACCTCCAGGTGGCCATTTCCACAGAGACACTCCTCGACGTCAGCGCCCTATCAATCGAGGAGGTGACGGGTCGGCTTTGAGCGATAGAGCAATGCTACTCCAACCGTGGCATCGACGACAAGGGAACCCATCTACTCCTCACGGAGGAGGAGTGGTAGGCACGTGAGCAGGCACGCGATCTGAACGGATCGACATCTAGCAGCGTCAACTCTTCCGCGCGTCATGGCAGGCCACGTGGCGGGCGCGGGTGAGATTCCTCCAGCAATGGGAAGAAGACTCGTTCTCGTAGCGGACCTAACAACCCCAAGAGGGATGAGTGCAGGTACTGCAAAAAATTGGGGCATTGGGCTCGCGATTGCTGCAAGAAGAAAAGGGAGGAGGCACATATGGTGTAGAACACCGGCGACGAGTCGTCTCTCCTGATGGCCCAAGTAAAATCTACAACTATCGAGTACCGCTTAGATACTGTAGCTTCGACCATGAAAAAGTATTGTAGCTACGATTACCTTCAGTATCGTTCTGTCGTGGTCGAAGTCAAACGTGATCGAACTGTCGTAGTCGATATTCCGTGGTCAACACTGGACGTGGTCGAAGTAGAACATGGGCGTAAACGACTCTGAGTCATAACCAACATGGTCAAAGTCTAACGTGATCGAAGTCTGACGTGGTCGAAATCTGTCGTGATCGAAAGCCACCGTGGTCGAAGTCTGCCATGGTCGTTCACCCATGCGATCCTATGTTGCCTCTCAAGTACAGTCTGATGTTTCGATGCGTCTCGAAAGCCGTCTGATGTTTCAATGCGTCTCAAAAGCCATCCGATGCTCTAGAGCTACTCGAATACCATTCGATGCCACTCGGACCCGATCGGACTGGTATGAAACTACTCAGAGCAACTAAAAACACTCGGAGAAGACAGAAACCACTCAAAGCAGACTGAAAACACTTGAACTTGAAACCTTCTACTGCGATCGATCAAAACTTTCACAAACGCAAACTCCAAGCAATCAAAATGTCAATTATTCAGCATCACTTTATTTACAACCATCAACATGGTTTAACTCTTTATGATTGAGTAAATTGCACCATAGGTACAACAACTTGCGACGTGGGTGCAGGTAGGTCACAAAACTTAACAATTGCTCAAATAGGTCATACAACTTATTTAAATGGTGCACAGTGGGTCAAAATCATACACGGTGGCACATGTACGCAAGCATGGTGCTGATTCGATGCCCATGCCATCTACCTCACCTTCTTCCCCTCTATCTCCAACACTACTCTCTCCCCTCGCTGTCCTCTGTCCCCAACTTCAGCGATAACGACTGCATCTCCATCACCGTGACCACACCATCCGGGTGTGCATCTTGCCTTTCTTGTACATGAGGATGCGTGTGAGGAAGACATAGTTAATCGTGGTGTCGTTGTCGTCGTCATTGAGCACATCCAAAATGAGAGACACCTTCGTTGGCTACATGAGCACCTATCCATGTTGCCCATTGCTGGCTGCAACCATCAAAGAGCCTCCAAGCTAAGAGCTAGCTAACAACAACACTATTACCATCAGATCTGAATTGATGATGAGGATGGAGGCAGTGGTCGGGCGTAGCATAGAGGGAAAAGAGTTGGGGAGAGGGGAAGGTGTGGTGGATGATGTGATGCCCAATCAACGCTATGCGTGCATAGAAGTGCCACCATGTATAATTTTGACTTGTCATGCACTACTAACAATTTATATGACCTATTTAAGCACTTCTTTCTCTCTATGACCTATCTGCACTTATATCGTAAGTTTTTATAAGTTATTTACAATTTATTCCTTTAGATTTATGCTAGAAGTGCCACCATGTATAATTTTGACTTGTCATGCACTACTAACAATTTATATGACCTATTTAAACATTTCTTTCTCTCTATGACCTATCTGCACTTATATCGTAAGTTTTTATAAGTTATTTACAATTTACTCCTTTAGATTTATGCTAGTGCCTCTATTTTCTCCCTCTATGCACAGCGGCAGCGCAAATGTGGTCCTGGCTGCCGGTTTCCAAGGATAATAAAAACTACCACTCCCCCCTCGCTGCTACGGCCACCCGGCGCTTGTACCTGGTCCCGCGCTCCCGTGTTTATTTATACACTACCACTCAAAGCGATAGCTGAAGAAGAAGAAGCAAAGGAAGGGGGAGCCAACGAGCGACCAAGAAGCAACTAGAAGAGAGGAAGGCGAGCAGAGTTATTAATTTGCTCGTGTCATCATCGTATGGGGGAGCAGGAGAACAACAAGAGCGCTAGCGGCGGCAACAACATGGTGGGGGAGGCGACGGCCAAGGAGAACGGCCGCGCCGCCGACCCCCGCCTCCAGGGCATTTCCGACGCCATCCGCGTCGTCCCCCACTTCCCCAAGCCAGGTCCGTCCGCCCGTCTCGATATAAACCATTCGGCTGATTAACCGCGCGCGCGCCAAGGCGGCCGGCCGGGCACACGTGTACGGCGCAAGCTCGTCCGTGGACTATTTACCTTACCCTCGCGGCTCGCGCGGTGCGTGCAGGGATCATGTTCAACGACATCACGGAGCTGCTGCTTCGGCCGGGCGTGTTCAAGGACGCCGTGGACATGTTCGTGGAGCGCTACCGCGGCATGGGCATCGCGGCCGTCGCAGGTAAACCAACCGAACCAGTCGGTCAATCATGAGGCCGCGCGCACGGAGCGCGTACCTCCACCCACAGGCACACGCGCGCGGCCCCCGTGCCGGCCGTACGTCTTTCTTTAATGCCCGTGCCGCTCGGTCGTCAGTTTCCTGCCGCTGGGGGCGCGGCGCCGAGCTGAGCTGAGCGAGCCTCAGAGCAGTGGCGCGGTGTTGGCTCGGTGCGGTGCGGTGGTGTTCTGAGATTCCGTAATATCTTTGGGGCAGATCTTTCCTGCTCCTTTTGCCCCCCACACGCTTTGTCGTTGGTCAGGTCATTCACCACCACGGCACCACCTACACTTTTTTTCACTCTCACGTGCCCCCTTCTTCTGTGCCTGTGCCTGTGCGTACGGACAGCATACTCCTGTTTTTCAATAAATTATTATTAAAAACTCCCGGCAACAGCAGAAGTCGTACAGTATCATTGGTACTAGGAGTATTGATACTCCAGTTGATATACACCCCCGCAGACATGTCTCGTACAAAGTAGGAGTATTAAATCGAGGGGCCAATGCTGCCACGCTGGGAGAGGAGGCCGGAGAAGCCAAACAACTTCTGCGCGAGACGCGCGCGCGCGGTGTGTTCGTGCGTGGCGTGGTGTGACCGTAAATACATGGTCCCTGCCTGCGCCGAACCGGTTTCGCAGCAAGCGTGCGTGCGGCCAGAATGCCTGTGCTCCGGCGGGGTCGCGTCGCGCCACGCCGGTCTTTTCCCCTCGCTGGGCCAGCAGAATCTCACGCACTCAATGCCCGCCCGGATCGGAGGGCATGTACACGGCCGGTGATTGGGGCGGGCGATCGACGGGGCTCTCGGCCTCTCGCGCTTCGCTCCCGTCCCATGACAGTGTCGACCCGGGGGCGGGGACCGGCGCTAGCTGTGGGGTGCGGCTGGGATCCTCTGATCGGACGACCATGATCGCGCACATGCGGTGTCGGTCCTCGCGTGGTGGCTGGCCATGATACGCGAGACTAGAGTGGTCGCCATGCTTTGCGCATCACATATGGTTGGTTGTATGCTGAGCGCATGTGCGCAACCCCATTGCTCTTACCATTAGCCGCGGTAAAAAACCATTGGTGACAGCACAAAGAACATCCCTAGAATATAACGTCTGATTGACTTTGCTGTTTGCTTATGTCATTTTTTGACGGCGCTATGACATTGGTCTAAACCGCTAAACACCCGTCGCCGCATCATTGTATCTGTACCAACTTGGTTGTTACTCGTACAATTAATGAATGCTGAACGCCGCATTTCATACTCATCTAGCTAATTTAAGTCTTAACTTACTTTATGCCTCTCTAACTTGTGTAAACGTGGTAAATTCTTCATCTTCTACTAGGTATTGAAGCTAGAGGATTCATATTTGGCCCAGCGATCGCGCTAGCAATCGGAGCAAAATTCATACCGTTGCGCAAACCTAGGAAACTGCCAGGTGATCTGCAAATTAATTAGGTCATTTGCAAATGTGAAGAGCACTTGATATGTATTTACTAGTGTGTCAACCTCTGAAGAGTGCTAGTTTTAGTTATGATAACCAAAGTTGTAGGATACCTAGTAGAAGTTCTGATTAAGTTGTAGTTCACTACAATTTTCTCCAAAAGGAAATTGTAACTACAGTCATCGTTGAATATATTTTTCTTGTTGTTAATCAACTGTGCTAATTATGCTTTACAAACATTGAAGGTGAGGTGATCTCTGAGACTTATGTACTTGAGTATGGGACGGATTGTTTGGAGATGCATGTTGGAGCCATTGAACCGGGCGAGCGCGTAGTGGTTGTTGACGATTTGGTTGCAACTGGTGGGACACTTTCTGCTGCTATAAGACTTCTTGGTGAGTACCTGTTTAGATGTTGTTCTGTCTAAGATTGGTATATATGCAAATGAAATACCTTGACCTTGAGTAATTCTTACATACAAGTATTAATTTAAGTATGCAATGAAATTGGCATCTAAAACAGAATTTGGATTAAAAAAAACTAAAATGCCCTCCTTGTACTTGTTGATGTTCTTCACCTGATAGCACTAATGAAAGAGCTCAAAATACTAGTTTTATGTTCATTTCTCTTTGGTCGAACATGCTGTTCGTACCTTGCTGAGTCACATATGCTAGAAAACTTTTCAGGTGCAATGTTCGAAGATGCTATTCATCTATGTTGTTCGTATCTTGCTGAATCGGCCGCATATCACAACGAGCCAACAGTGTGTAGCAATCAAGCACCTTGTGTTAGTACATAAAAAATAAATTTCACACATTCCAAACTTAAAACTTATAATTCAGATTTGATATTGGGCAGGAATAAAAAAAAGGCCTTGATTCATTTAGAAAATTTGTTTCACAAATGATATCTTGATCTCAAAATGAGCCATCTTAAAAAGAAGGAAGTTAAAAAAAAGAGATAAGATTGGAAAAGCAAAGCGAAAGTACAAAAAAAAGACTAAACTTGTAGCTTGCGTACCTTAGGAACGAGAAGAGGACTAGAGGGGGTAGGTGAATAGGAGCATACACGAATACACCTCTTTTTAAAATCTTTTCCCAAGGAGAATTCAAGACTCTTCACTTCAATAGTGATTAAAAGCTATGTCAAGATGTGAATATTAGAGGCTAGACACCTACAATGAAATCTCTTGAGAAAAGCCGAGCAAATTAAGCCTTGACAAACCCCGGGCGGTCTGATCCCTAGCTAGCAATCGGTCTGACCTCTCAGGGGCGGTCTAACCGCTACTTAGTTGGCGGTCTAACCTCTCCCTCTGTACAGAACTGAAAATCAGCACGATTTCAAATCCAAAAATCGATGTAACTTTCAATCCATAGCTCCAAACTACTTGAAACTTTGCACACATGTAGCCTTTGATGTTGTGAATCTAATCCACTGAGAAATATAAAAATCTTTCCAAAGTTTTGATCTTTTTCAATCCGAAAGCAAGCTGCACTGAAACCGGCCCAGATACAAAAACGGTGATTGAAAAGAGCTCGTGGGAGGAATCAAGCAAGACGGCTCATGGGAGGAATCAAGAAAAACCACTAAGGATGCTTTCCCACATGTCTTAGCATCTTCAAATCATAGCAAGAACAAATCCAAATGCCCTCAAGATCAAAACCCCCAAAACCAGCCTTTCTCAAGTCAAAACTGTGCAAATCCAAGAACTTACAAAGGATGGTGCCTAGATGTATGGGATCTGGTCTTCAAGAGATATCTTTATCACTTACACATCCTTAGCACAAAACCAGATCAAGAGGGGAGAAGGAAACACCAAAAACCAAGCCAATTTAAGATTTCAACACTTGAACAAAGAGGAGAAAAACTTGGATGAATTTTGGATTTCTATTGATATTTGGAGATAAACGTTTACAGCTATGCCCTAGCCACTTACAAAGCCTAAGGATGACAACAAGCTCAAACACAACAACCACACTCCATCTCTTAAAAGTTCTCTCCAAGAACTCTAACTCTCATCTACTTGTCTTTCATAAGGTTTGATCCCTAAGCCATCTCTACCTCTCCTTTTATAGTGGTGGCCAAGTCAATCACTCTCAAGAAACCCTAAAACATAGATACAAAGTGGATTTCATCCACCAACACATGGGCAAACCCAATAGCCCAACATATGATGGGTTTTACACACTCACGCACGCTTCTCAAAGCGTTTACAAGACTCAACCCGCTAAACCATTAGCAATTGATCCACTTAGCCATCCCAGTTGACCTTGACCTAAGCCACTTAGGCCTCGTTGTGGTTTTACAAACCGCCTCCCTCTCCGGTATTGGGCAAATATTCAAAATGTCTATCCACTGTCATTTCCCAAATCGTTTATCCCGAAGCATCGCCTATGCTTTGTCACCTTCTATGTGACCCCAATCACTTCTCGCCAAGCCTCTTACGTGTCCGGATCACACCAAATCGTCTTTGCTTGCAAACGGGTCCAAGTCACTTAGCGCGCCGCATACCTCACCTTCCACCATGACCACACCTAGCTTCCCTATCTGTTATGTACCTCAGCTCCTCCCTGAGCTTAGTCCTAGTCCACCTTGTCGTTGCCCGTCATGTCTTCACAAACATTTCTATATACTTTGACACATAGCCCGTGGTACCTAATGGCTTGCCATCTTCACACATTCGGTCTCCCGTGGATTGTCTTTACTTGCGCCGGCCCAAGTTACTTGGCACACCACATGCGCTAACTCGCCTCTTCACGATTTTTATCTTTTTCTGTGCTTCCCGCTTGAGTCACGTAGTCTCACATGGACTATCCAACCGCATGGACCTCAACTCTCCCGCCTAGTCCCGATCACTTGCCATTGACCGATAACGTTCTTCAAGCCACCTGTACATTCAAAGACCAAGCGACCATCTCAAGCACAAATTCTATGTACTTGACTCACGTAGTCAAAACAATGTATCATGCAATACAACATAACCAACCAACAACTCCCATGCCGTGCACACACTCAAGACAATCATGGTTCGTCCAACCATCTTACACATAGCCTCCACATGCAGCCCGCAGCATGTAGGCACAAATCTCAAAGTCCTCTCGGCGTTACACTCCTCAAACATGCTCATATTCATTTTCATCAGCAATCCCAGATATGTATGCCCTTTCCAAAACCTCTCTGGAAACCTCAGACATGTCTAGGGTACCCCCAGACACATCTTCCCTCTCCAAAACCTCTCTGGAAACCCAAGACATATCTAGGTTACCCCCAGACATATCTTTCCTCTCCAGAACCTCTCTCAAACTTGAGTCATCTCTCATTGTTCTTTGGCCGCAGCCATCGGTTTGACCGCTCTCCTCATGGCAGCCAGACCGTCCACTGGTCAGACCATTAACATTGACTAGTCTAATCGGCCCACACCGACGTAAGACCTTTCCGATAATAGAGGAGCGGTCTGACTGCCTGCCCAACTTCGGTCAGACCGACTGGTTAGACTGTGACTCCCAATCCGGTGTAACGGCCACCTTGCAGCGATTAAACCACATACGCCCAATGGTCTGACTGGTCTCGCACACCGGTCAGGCCAGTTACACTAACAACAACTCTGAAAATTGTAAACACTCATAATCAAACTTAAACTTCGACAATTCTTGCACAACAAAGTCAAATATTCATCACACACCATGGAATAACCTCCGCATACATGGTCTCACACGTACAAATCTGGTAAAACAAGGATAAGGCAAAAAGCCTTTGTGATTCTGATATGGAATAATCTTGGATTGTTGCAAAAAAAAATGACACATCAGAGTATCATGTGGTATTGTCAAGCATCTCAACAACTTAGTGATAACATCTAGAGTAGAGAGGCATCATGTTCTTTTTTTTTGAGAGAGAGAGCAGGACAAGCTGTTTATTCATAGGACAAAATCCTGTCTGAAAGATATGTCCTATGGGCTAGCTAATTACATATAGGCATTGTTTCGATAGACTGGAGGCATAATGCTGATCTTTAATGCTAAAAGCGAAAAGTTCGTGGATAAGAATCGAGCACTCATGTTGCAATCAAGGACTGGCACTGTGTTCAAGTTTTGAACTATCTTTCCTTCCCTTTTTCCCCTCCCTTTCTTGAGGGGGTGTTACATGTGTGTGTTCGAGGGGTTTGGAGTAAGTTAAGTTTTGAACTCTTGTTTACACAACGTATTACATGCCATCTACCGTTTATGACATCAAAAGCAGCTTATGTTATAATTTTTGCAACTTTGCATAACTCGTTATATCATATGAATATATCATGAACTGAGAACCAGAAAATGGCTTTTGAGTTTTGACTAACCTTTTCATGCTTGCTGAAACTTTCCAGAACGTGCTGGAGCTGACGTGGTCGAGTCTGCATGCCTCATTGGACTTCCTAAGTTTAAGGTGCCCAGACATTGTTTACAATGTACTTTAATTCAGTTAAGGAAATTGAGGATGTACTAGTATTGTCCTACGTGACTAGTGCAGGCAAGTGAAAAAATAATTAAGTAAGAACAATCAACATGCTAATAACCTTTCCTGCTTGACCAGTAAAGCTTAGAGAATCCTAACTTCAAACCATTTGTAAGTAGTAACTTTCAGTGATGGATAGGTGCAGAGTCAAGGCTCCCTTTTTATTACATGGACGATAAGAACAGCTTAGCTTACTTTGCCAGCCGCACGACCCACTGCTTTAAGATACTTGTATATCTATCTATTGGATATCCATAGGCCTGAACAAAACCAGTGATTGTATACAAAGAGTAAAGAGTGTAAACTTGTGAACTTCTCTACCCTAGGGGAAAAACAATACAGCATGTCTATTTCTAAGGTAACTTTTGCTTCCCTAGGGGAAAAACAATACATGATGTCTTTTTCTAAGGTGATTTATGCTTTCTTAAATATAAGTTACATTCTAACGATTGGATAAATCTAGAATGAGACACATAGACATTTCAAAGCTAATCCAAAAGTCAAGAAAATCGAGACATTTCAAAGCTAATCTAAAAGTCAAGAAAATCGAGTTGAGTTAACAAAGAAAAAGCTACTTACAAATAGCAAACCCGAAAACAATATCACTAGTACCACAGTACGTACTAAGTTCAAAAGCTCATTTTGGTGGACCAAGTCGAGCGAAGAGCCTGTAGTTTCCTGGGTAAAATGCCTGCGACAGCTCTGTCATATCCCTTGATGAAGATATTTCATTAAGTACTGGAAGCTACAAAGCTGCAGTTTTTTTATCTAGCAAATGTATTTGATATATCCGTATCTTCAAGGGAGGCATGGCAGGGTTAGCCCTCTAAATATGCTGACTGGGATTGCATATTTTATACAGGATTTCTACAAGCTAAATGGAAAGCCAGTTTATATACTGGTGGAGTCCCGCAAATAGAAAGTAATAAAGTATGATCAGGCAAGTGTCACTGTTTTATGCTTGAACATTTCTCATCTGTTTCCTTTTATTATTTTTTAGGATTTTTCAACATATCTTGCAATACAACTAGGTTTTCAAATCCACAAGTTCATGTTCTTCTATGAATACACTGCTTTCTAATACACAAACGACAGGAGTAAATGTAATTTCTTCAGTCCGGCCTAAGTAGAGTCAAATCACAACTTCACAGGGCATCAAATATGTATACTTAAGACTTCGTTTGCAACTGCTACACTATGCTATTCTCCGCATCCATGTTTACCATGCTGGAACAAGAGAACAGGTGCTATTTAGTCTTGTATTTGAAACCAGAGTTTTACGTCCTGATTCCCGTTCCCCCTGTTTCTTTTTCAGAAAAAGCTCACAGCTTCATTTCTTTGCAAGCGCACGGTGGATGTGTATTGATAACTCTGCAGTACACTGTTAAGGGCAGCTGGTAAGTATCTTGTTGGGGAGGGTGAGATAGATGAAATGTAGTCTTCGCTAGCACTAGTTTTTCGAGTAGTATTGAGGGGAGCTTGTATTTATCTCTGTCGGGAACAATCACTATTAGCCGGAAAAGAAAAGATCATCCTGCTTGTTCAGAGGTTTTTTTACACGAGAATTATCCTTTTTTTCAGTTGCTGATCCACTTCTGTGCTAAAATCTATCTTAGCACCAGTTTAGCTCATTCTCGCTGAATGTTACTGAGAATGAAGAGCCTAAGCAAATCATAATGCCAGCATAAATAGCGACAAGTTGTTTAGTTAGCCGATACCAAGTGGCTTTCTTTTGGAGAACTAGAGAGTAGAGAATAAGCACCGGTACTATATCGAAGCTTCGGAGGAATATGCTGGTGGTCCACGCGGCTAGATCCCCGTGAGTTCAGAGTTTAGGTATTCTCTTGAACTATAAAATAAGCAGGCGTTGGATGATTGAAATGGCATGCGTGCAGCAAGTATTGGTACTTTGTTCTAGGATCCGCAGACAGGCGCTGAGTAGCGGGGAGACAAGCGCCGGAGCACCGCCAGCCTGCTGCGATCGCTGCCGCAGATTCGCGTGTTTGCTTGCCCTCGGTTCCTGCTGGTTCCGGGGGCGCTGGATCCCACGTCCAGTAGTTTATTACTACTACTGCTGCTGCTCGTCCGGATTTGCGTCTTGGGTGGCCTGCCAGGAGCAGCAAAGGTTTTGCTTCGGCTAGAAGTCGCATCGCATTACCATTTGTAACGTTCGAGTCGTTCCAATCAAATGTGCCTAACAGTGCGTTCACGTGAATAACACATGAACTGTACAACATACATTCAATGCATAAGATAATTAAAATGACATAAATAGTGGCAAGCCACCGTGCTGAAAACTCGAGTGCTCTCACCCATACATAATGCTATCATCTCACTGATCTTTTACCTGAGAATGAAAAAAGCAAGCGTGAGATTTAGAAATCTCAGCAAGTACCTAACAACGGTCGCATCACGGTGATTAAATGACAAGTAATACAAGCAAGTAATTGACACAGGTTAATTGCAATGAAACTAGTTACCGGGGACATTGATACCTATCGGAAATGAAGATAACAGAACTATGGAATCAAGGTAATTGTTATTTAGCAAATTATGGCAAAGGCGTTGGCGATTGCCTCCCACATACCCGATTATACGAGAATAGTCAGACACATCCTTATCCTTGACTGTATAACCATAGACAGTGTGTAATATCCTGAGTAACGAGAGTGTACACCCCCGTACGTTATCAAGTGGGTGAAAATCTTCCCTATATGTGGGTAGCCCCGGACCAGATAACTGTTATTTCCTTTATTAGTGAGTTAACCGAAAACACTGATAACAGCCAGAGATAGAGGTAAGAGGAACAATGCAATTAGGGATAATTGTTATTTAGCAAGTTATGGCAATGGCATTGACAATTACTCCTACATACCCGGTTATATGAGAATAGTCAGGTACAATGTTGTCCTCGACTTTATAACCGCAGACGAAGTGTAATATCCTGAGTAACGAGAGTGTATAGCCCCCCGTACGTTACTAGGTGGGTGAAAATCTCCCCTATATGTGAATAACCCTAGGAGAAATAATCGTTACATTGTTAATAGGTTATATGGTGTGAAATTAAGGGAACTAAGAAAAGGCTGAGATAAAGTTATAATAAGAGGAAGGATTGGCTTAAGGTTGGAAATGAAGAACGCAATTCCCAATATGAGGGTGATGTGGAATAATGATATGGTGATAATAATATATGAATTAACCTAAAGTGGTATTATAACATAGCTCATACAAGATTATCAGCCATTCAAGTTTTATTATGTGATAAGTGATTATTAATCAGATTAACATGTTTAATACAAACATCTTTCATGGCTCATATACAACATCATACAATTAATGGATCATGATATTAGGACACTAAAACATAACAGTCATAATGTCAAAAGAGTGCTAATAATTTAAACCTAAGTCAAAACATGTCCGTATGCTACCCCCATTAACGATTTAAGCATGAATTCTAAAACACTAATTAAAATCATGAATTCTAGAGCATTATTAACTGAGCATCCTAATAAATATAAAAGGATGTGAAACAAGATAACCTAGAACATCATGGTATGAATATAGTATTAAAAGTCTATAACCAGGCAAGCATGAGCGATATGATAATAACTAGACAAGTATTAGTGATACGATAATGACCAATTAAGTTTTAGTGATATGATAAAGCTAGAAAACTTTAATGGTATGATATCAGTCAGGTAACCTTAATAATATGATATCAGCCAGGTAAATTTAATGATATGATATTAGACAAGTAAATTTAATGATATGATATCAGCCAGGTAAATTTAAATTTAATGATATGATAATTGTACTCAATGACAAAATGACAAGTAATCTAGAAACACATGATATGCGAAACGAAAAGGTCACTGCCGCGAGGTACTTGCCTTGAGCACGTTTGGTGGACTCGCTGTAAAAAGGATCTGGATTCCGCAACTGTCCGAATTCTCCCTCAACCGATGTGTGAATCTACACGATGGAACGGGAGCGAATCAGATGAGAGTCGTGATAAGATTATGAAAAGGTCAGCAGTAGGTTGTTCGACCGAAAAAGATTGCGTTTGGTAAGATTTCGTCGCACGAATCGCCGTTTAGCCGTGCGATCCACCTTTCGGTCGAACGAACCATGACCCGCTTCATGACCCAAGAAAACTCCGCGCGAAACGTTATTCGGCCGCGCCTCCTGGGCACCCGAACCACACGATGGAGAAAGTCATCCACCGACCACTCCCGCCGTCGGCCGGCCGCCGCCTGCACCGCGCTACCACTGGTTGTCTCCACCACCACGCTGCGTCGCCTACCACGCCAAGGCGCTGCTCGGCCTCACGGCTGTCTTGCGCACCACCGCATCGGCCGTCGTTGGCCACCAGCGCCGCCACCGCCTGCACTGTGCCACCACCGGCCTGCGCTCGCCACAGGCCACCGTCGCCTCTGCACCTCGTGATCATGATCAAAGGTATATGGGGCTATAATTCAAGAATTTGCTCTCCATGAATTATGTACACCTCTAAGTGGTCAAACCTTCAAGGTAACTTCAAGTGGTGATCATTAAATTGATTCCTTCTAGGTAAATCGAAGTTAAGACTTTCATAGTCTAAAGTATGATGATCAAAGTGTAGCATATATGATTCCCCTCAATATGATATCCGTTGGAGTCTTCCTACTCCAATGACGCAATCATAAAATAAAACACATGTAATGATATTGTGAGTAAATGTACTCGATTATCATACTGTTTAGTCTCCTAGATATTTATCCCACAAATCTTTCTAAAATTGTGAGGATAAAATAATTCGGAGTAATGTGCTTAACACTTTTAAATAGCCACTATTTAATTGTGCGACAAAAAAATATGTCCTTACAAATGACTATAGGTATAAAATTAGTTGCAATGTCACATACATTTTGGATATAAATTATCAAGCCCCTTCGTTTGGGGCTAAATACTTTGCATTTTCTCTAAGTGAATTTTCGAAGTTACAATTCTATTTCCTTTTTGCCTACTAGGAATCAATGCACACAAAGAACTGGTAGATAAATAACATGTGTGATTAATTGAGGCATAGTGGATATCAAGAGCACATATTCTATATTTATTTCTAATAGGCAAGGCAATGTATTATTTACAATGTCAGACGTACAATTCATAATTTTTATTCTATGCAAGATTAATTATTTTGCTACAGGTAAGATATACTACTAGCGAGCATTTACTACAGGTAAGATGTGCTACTAGTAGAGGGCAAGATAGGTAAGATAAGAAAAACTATAGAGCAGATATGTTCTACCATATTCAACAATTTGCCCTCTCATTCTGAAAAGGTCATTAATCTAATGCAGAGATCCCAGCTTAAATCAAAAGATAAGAACTTACTCTACAAGACCATAACTAAGTTCTACATCAACTATACCTAAATTAATGATGCAACTCATGTAGGTAAGTGACATTTAATCACATCTAAAGGTAACAACGAGACAATTGCAGCTTGATTAAGAGATAAAGGTATATGATTACTATCAACATTCGATGTCCACGTGAGGTGGTTACTACCATCCAGGGTAGTCAAAATTCCTCTTAGCGATGTCTAGCATATTCTACATATTTTATGCAATTTCCTACGGGTTTACTGCCGATAAAATAATTTAAATGCATCAAATAAGTGTAAAATAGTAAAGATTGGTTTTATTTATTTAGTAGATAATTTTATTATTTCTAGAATTTTTCTAGCAATTTTCAATATTTTCTGCTATTGATAATCACACTTATGCTTAAGGTCTCACATCCAAGAACGCTCGGGACTTCGTGCCCGAGAAAGCCCGAAATCATGCGTCCAAAAGCAGAAAATCAATTACCCCAAACAAACAATTGATAGAAAAACCATTAAAAAAATATGATGCTTCTAAAGGGTAGAAGTCTAAGGTTTCACTTTTTTTATGGAAACTCGTATGCCCAAAAAATTAGTTTCTAGAATTATTATGGTTATCTCAGAAATTAACTAAATAGTAATTAACCTAAACTGCAGGATCTAAGTTACAAAAGACCATAAGAACCTTCCGCAAAGTCAGAGATCTTTTCTGTAAAAATACCGTATACCGCAAATAATTTCTGCGACTAACCAAAGCTACAGGGGTTCCTTCGTAGTATGTCCTTGAGCCACAAACTACAGGGAAGCTATCCAAACATGTAATCAGGCCAAAACTCCAGATTCGGTGCCTTTTTGCCTCCTCCTTGCACCCGTGGCTTTCTTGGGCCTATTTCTTGCACCGTTGTACACAGGCTGGTTTCTACGTGGGCCTTCGTCGGGGGCTGCCGGTCCGTGGTCTGTTGGAATGACCGCACGAACACCAGGTGCGCTAGGTTTTCCCGTAGTGATAGTGCATGGCTTGTTGACGGCGATGGCGCTCGAGACGAGGTGAATGATTGTAATGAGTTGTTGGATCATGAGTTGTTGGAAAATTTCCTGCTATTCTACTGTCTGGACGTGCCTTCTCTAGACGTAATGCTTGCCGTTAGTAAATCTGAGAATAGGCTTCAAGCATTGGTATATAGTGGATATCACACTATTAGACTATAAATAGAGAGTATTATTGGCTATATATATATATATATATATATATATATATATATATATATATATATATATATATATATATATATATATATATGATGAAAAAAGCAATAAAAGAAATCGGTTGGACTGGACTGCCAATGACAGTTTCTCAACACATTATCAGTACGAACCGCTCCGGTAAATCAAAGGGTAATCATTGAAGCATTAGTAGATTGAATTGTCTACATCTAGATCACTTTAAATTTCGCAGATTTTGCTTTCTAGACTATTTTTCTTCGGTCCAAATCCGCTCTAATCTACCGCGAGCAGACTTGAAGTCGCCGGCACAATGTCGATCGGTTGATTACATGAAATAGTAGATATATTGCACTGTAGATTAAAAAAAAGAGAAAAATCTTGCATGGGCGGCCCCGTGCGTGAATCTGCCGCGCACGCCGCCGAGCTGGCCCGAAGCCATCGTCGGTGTCGGCCTCCCATCTGACCACCGCGCCGCCGAGTGGCTCGAGTCGCCGTCGGTGCCGACCTCCCCACACGGCCGCGGGATGCCCGAAGCGCCGCCCAAAGCCCGCTGCTCGAGGCCGCCGCCGTCGCTCGGAGCCGCCCGAAGCGTTGCATGAAGCGCCGCCCAAAGCAGCGCTCCAGCCGCCGCTCGCTGTATTTTGAATTTCTGTAAAATTCTATTTCAAATTAATTATTTGGACTACATTAAAGCTTAGAAAATAAAAATATTTTAAATGGTAAAAATAAACTTCAATTAAATCCAAAATTATTTTATTTGATCTTTTCAGATTCCAAGAAATTTTGTGGAATTTTCTTGAATTTTTGAATTTATTTTATATTTAGAACTTTTCTAGATTTTTTCTTCCTTATTCTTTTGTCTCTCCTCTCTTTCCTCTTCTTCGAAGCGTCTCTGTCCCGAGTGAGCAGACGCCATGAACGACCGTTGAAGCTCTTCAATCCTCATGATTTCCTTCACGATTCTTCATGCAATTAAGTGCATTAAATTCCTCTTATCAAGACTCCTCCATTCCCAGCTGTTCCTCCCTGCCTTCATGCGCATTTACGCGAAAATGAACCGATGCCCCGAATTGATGTCGTCGATTGATATCCCTCTCCCCTCTTCCTCAGCCCCCCATAAAAGAGAGCCCCGTGAGCCCCTTCTCATCCTCATCCGTCCCTGAAAATTTCACGTCCTCTTTCCCTTCCTCCTCGCCACAATCAACATTTCTCTCTCATCAACCGAACACCGTTCGTCAGCCGTTTGCGCCGCCTACAGTGTAGTCCTACCACCATTGACTATATTATCGCCTTCGCCTTCGCGCGTTCTACATGGTGCTTTCTTCGCCTTTGCCAGAGCTTCACTAGAGCATCGACACCATTGTGGGCCAAATAACGTCACTGCTTCTCTCGTCGTCGTCGACCGACCGTGCATGTTCCACCACCACTGAGGTGAGCATTGAGTTCCCCATGTTCCCCTCTTCGTTTTGCCGCAAACCCCACCCGATATCTCCTTTTCGTTTGCCCGAAATGCCGAGTCAACCCACCGGTCGCCGAAGGTCTTCTCCACCGTGTTCCGCCACCATCCGATGTCCTTTGCCCGAGCCGTTTATACCATTGAGTTCGCCTTGACGCGTTCTACGTCGTGCTTCCATCGCCATCACCTGAAGATTCCCGAGTCTTCGCCGACCTTGTCGAGCCACGACACTAAAACCGTTTCTTCGCGTACACCGCTTTTTCAGTGAGTTATTTGATTTTTGTTCGTGTAATATTGTGTCCTAGCCTGTAAGCAACTCATCCACCATTTTTACTTAATTTTTCGTGAAGCCAATTGACAAAAAATTGAGCTTTCCGCGGAAATGGCCATTTTGACTTCCACCGTCGATGGCGCCATCTTCGATGGATTTCTGGCTTAGCCAATAATTTTCCTAACTTCACCATACCATGTTCTACCCATGCTCACCCTACATCTCCACGATTCATACTTGTGTACTATCTCTCTCCAACCTGTCGTTGTCGCTACCACGCCATCACTGTCATTTTTCTGTCACTGCCGGTGATTGTCGCCGTTCCTCGCCGTCGTACCCACGTCACCATCTTCGCCTCGTCACCAGGGTTCCATTTTGCCCATTTGCCGGCCACCTCGCAGCCTACCTCGCCGACGCCTCCACCATGTTTGTTCTCTGCTCATCACACACAAAGCTCTTAAAACAACCGACACAGTACTATTCAAAAAGTAATTCTCGGATTTTCTATCATTTCATGTGATATCTAAATCTTTCAGATATTCGTTCTCCCTCATATGAACTCTGATTCCGTTGATTCTTTTTCCTAAATTCATCTAAAATCATAATCTATGTCCTAGTATATATTTTATAATTTTTAGAATTTATTTTAAGTTATTTGAATTTATTTTCTTCGGTTCTTCGCGTGTAGACTACGACGATTCCGGAGAGTTCGATTTCGACGATTCGCAGCACCAAGTTTTCGAGCAAGGCAAGTTACACCGTTGATCATATTGCTCTCAGTAATTTAAATTACTTATATTATTTTTAAAATTATTATGCATACGTACTTTTATTCAATCTAGTTTAAATTCAATTTAAAATTTAGTTATGCCCAATTCCTTTGAGTATAGCCAAATTTGACTCTTAACAATCATGCCTTGTCACCCTAAATGAAAACCTAGTTAGTACTTTAGTATTAAATGGAAATTTTGTAGAATTGCTTATTCATGCTTAGAATGATTTAGGTGGGATCAATTGTTTTACACAAAATGATGATTTCTAAAATGTATTCTTGACTTTGGTGAGTCAAGAAGGATTATGAAATATTTTTAAAACAAAATATAAAAGCTTGGTTTAGACTTAGGCAAATGGTTAAGTGGTGGGTGCTTATAGGCATGCATTGTTGTTTGGTGACACATTGTTAATTGCCAGGCACAAGGGGTATGTGGTTGGTACCTAAGTCAAGTTAAGAAACAGTCTGTGAGCTATTGCTACAAAGCCCTTTCGTACTACTACAAGGTTTGTGTGGGACAGTCCTGACTGATTAATTTGCCCGCGGATACGTTGGTGTTTGGTCGGAGCCTGCACTAACGATATTATTTTGTTAAAATCTTGTTTTTATCTACTGTATCAAATTCATCTTTTGAATCTACTTACAATATTTACTTCAAATCTGTTTTTCGCTCAACTAACCTTATTATGCCTTCCTTTGTCAATCCTTATTCATGCATTAACTCTGTTAAACCTCCTAGTGTAACTTGCGGAGTACTTTATATGTGCATGTTGCTCAATTCATCATTTTTCAGAGGACGACTTCAACTTTGGTGAGGATTGCAACGAATAGGCCGCGTCTTACTGTCGTTTACCTGTGGGCAGGCTCAGTGGGCCTCTTCTGCTTTAGTTTTTCCTTCCGCTGCTTATATTTAGTTTTGGCTTATATGTCATGGATGTAAATTTTGGCCATTAGGCTCATATTCAGTTAAATAAAGTTTGTTATTGTGCTTAATATGTATCTCTGTTATCACTGTGTGTACTAGATGATCCTGGACTAATGCGATTTACACAGAGGGTTCCGAAGTTGTTGCTCTGGGATCCAACATTCAAATACGTTGCCTTCCAGTAAGTGAAGCAGTGTGTATTGAGTGATTCCAACAGCAAGATATAAATAGATTCTTTATATTTTAATCTAAGTAAGATGAGTAATCAACTATTGAAAACTCCCTTTTATCCTAAGGAGTTGTTGTTTTATGGTTTCATGTTTAAAAATGATTACAAATAAAAGTGCATACACTCTCATTAATAGAACCAGTATATTTTCTTCCATTCAATATCCTTGCAAGTAGGTAAGTTAGAATTTACCCTTGTGATTTATTGGCTACAGTTATACTCATTACTTGTTAAATAATAAAGAGAAGATCAATGAGACAACAGTGAACAAGCTATTGATGAAGGTCTTGAAGAACCCTACTACGTTGACTACGAATGGTTTTAGGTTTTAGCCACACTTAAACTTGCATGTGGAGTCTTTCTTTGTAATATAAAAATAACTTTAGGCTTGCATGTCCGCTGCGTCAAAACTTGGTTGTTAAACTATACTTCTTTAATAAAGTTTGGCTCTTTTGTTGTGAGCATGTGTTGTTGTGATATTCACTTATATACCGTACTCCACAACTGAAAAGTCTGAGCAGTTGCGGGGATTACAAACGTCTCAAAAAAATAGGGGCGTTACATACAACACGCTTGTTCTAGTTACGATTGCACGGGGTATTTATAAACCTTTGATTTTATTTCGAGTAGAATCCGTGTCTGTTACGATTCCGGCCTAAACCGTAACAGATCGCTTGCAATTGCAAACGGAAACAACTAAAGAAGATTTGCCTCGGAAACTGAAGGGGAAAAAGATATCAAATTCCACTCTCCAGCAAGAGCATCACAAGTGTTTTTTTTTTTAAATGAGGAGCATCACAAGTTACAACAAGTATAAACTCACGAACCATTTGCTGTTCAGGTACAATCCAATTGAAAGAATGCGTGGTAATCGAACTAATAAACGAGCAAATCTCATGAGCGCCATCGATCGACGGATCATTCACAGCATGGGCAGGATCATCTGGAGCAGGGGAGTCGGCCGGGACCGGCGCTGCCGCTCCTTGAACTTCCTGATGGCCGCCTTGAGCACCCGCCTCCACCCCTCCTGAAGAACCCAATTAAACCAGCAGAAATCTCGTGATGCCAAGGAAGATTCAACAAGGTTAAGCCAGGAGGATTCATATGCACGAAACTACCTTCGCGGGGGAAGGCGACGGCGGCGAGAAGTCCAGCTTCGTCCTGCCCACCTCGTGGAGGTCGAGGAAGGACCCGTCCCGCCGCAGCCGGCGGCGCCGCCACCTCGACCTCCCGCCGGCGCCGCCGGCAGCGTCCTTGAGCCTGCTGCCGGCCCTCGCCCTGCGCTTGGACCTGGCGATGAGGAAGTCCGTGGAGCCCTCGGCTACGCCGCCGGAGGCCGACGGCGACGACGACGCGCGCGGGAGCTTGCCGAGCGGGGACCAGATGCCGCTCTGGCAGTAGTCGAAGTCGAAGGCGGAGGGGTCGGGGAACTTGCCGAGCAGGCCCCGCGACATGGACGGCTCCAGGTACTCCACCACCACCACGCGCTCCACCACCACCACCACCGACCGCGCCGCCGGGGCGTCGCCTCCGCCGGCGTTTGTCTCCGCCGCGCTGTTCATCTTCGCTTGAGGCTTGAGTAGTCTCGCTCTCGGAGCTAGCTGCGATTGGGTGGTGGAAGCAGTTGTGTGGAATGGAGCGCGGCGGTGTTGCAAGGAGGGTGGAGGGAAATGGAAAGGAGCTGACGGCTGCAAAAGTAACCGTTGGGTGTCTGGGCGGGCACTTGACCGTTGGGATCTGGGGTGTCCTCTGACACTGACCAGTGGGGTCCTGATCTGATCTGAGCTTGGCAATGTGGCATGCTGGTGTACAAGTACACGGTGTTAATACCATGTGTTTGGTTAGTGTTTAGTTGTACTTCGTGAGGAGCTCCGGATTAAATTATCCCAACAAAATCACATGGAGCAGATATTTTTGCGGCTAGATACATTTGTGGTGGTGGTCCCGTTGGATAGGTAGGTAACGAGAGAAGATTAGCAATGGGGGGAAGTTTGCTTTTGTTGCAAAACTTTATGCAAAATCTCAATATGTTAAAGAGTATTACCGCATCTTTGGTGCGAAGTAGTAGTGTAGTATTACATAGTTTCTCACTTCTAGGTCTCGTTTCAATAGGCCAAAATTCCAACCCATCCACACGGTTGGATCAAGATTTTAGTTCAAATTTTTGAACTATCCACATAGATCTACTACTACAAAAAAAGTTCATTACAGACAGTTCAAAAATATCATCACATACGGTTTCTTGAACAATCTATGCTTATGGGTCAATAATACCTTAAGTACATTACAGATGGTTTTTGAACCGTCTGTGATAACACTTATCACAGATAGTTCTGATTAAGAATCGTCTGTGATAATAGTTATCACAGACAACTCTTACTATGAACCTTCTGTGACAGCCTATTATCACAAACGATTCTATTTAAGAACCATTTGTGATTGTGTTATCATGATATCATAAATAGGCCTCATTCAGTTCATCAATATTCTCTAATTGTACTATAAACAACACATTCAGAAAAATATAGATGAACCAAAGCAAGCATATTTATAATTGGCGACATGTCTTTGGTGACTCGTTTAGGTTGTAGGTGTTGTTGTTTTGATGTTTTGGTATGCTGTGGTCGTAGGTGCGCGGTCATAAGCCGTGGTCGTATGCGCCTAGTCTGCTAGCAGTCATGCCTTCATTCTGCAATAAAACATGAATTTCAGCAAGGACTGAAACCCTAGCCATCTATCAATCATCGCAAAAACTAATTAAGGCATCAATAATTAACTTTCATAGCATTAAGATTTACATGACTGAAACCCTAGCCCTCCAATAATATCATAATTTCGTATCCAAGCATCAAGGAAGAGAGGAGACGGGTGGGGGATATATCACCAACGATGAAGGAGAGGCCGACGGCGATAGCGTCACTGTGTTGTGTCATGACGGTGACACTGCACAAGACACTCTTACGACAAGAGTGCCTTATGCAGTGAACCATGGCGTCACAACCGGAGACGGAGGAGCTCGGGGAGGTAGTCGGCGTCATTGGGGGAGGCAGCGCTTCGATCGGTTTGGTGGAGCTAGCTAGGGGGCGCTTTGGTTTGGAGTGTTTGTGGGAGGTATGTGGGCAACATATATAAGGACATTTGGGTAGTGTAATCGATTAGTAGTTGAGAGGCTACAGCGCCGCTTCAGTTTGAAAGTTTGAATAAATAGGGCGCTAAAATCAGACGGTGAAATATCACAGACGATTTTTAATACAAGTCGTCTGTGAAGAAACAATATCACAGACGGTTCATGTTGAAAACCGTCTGTGAAGTATCACAAACGGTTTTCAACATGAACCGTTTGTGATATTATCTCTTTACATATGGTTTTTAGCGCTGCTAGTAATATAGACAATCGCTAAACTAAATTCATCTATGATTGTATTTAATACTGATGGTTTTGATTAATCATCTATGATGAAGTGCCCAGTATTAATCTTTTTGTAGTAGTGATTCTAGCCTGCAGACCCATCCAAACAAGGCCTTAAAAGGAATAGAGGAGAAATAGATGGTTGCTTCGTCAAAGAAGAGTGTAGCTACATTCGGACATGAACTAGCATTGGATACATTCACATTCAAATTAAGATTCACTTCATGAAAGCATTATTTTCTGAGCATAAGTTTTCTAGCTTTTTTCTGAACCTATATAATAAAGAAAAATAACTTTGGATATCTACCATTTTGAGGATTTTCAACACTAGCTAGAGACCTAGAGTGATCAACAACACTAGTCAGTTGTTACAGTTCTTGCCTTCTATGGCTGTGTTAATTTGCGTTTTATCCAGGTGACGAGTGCGTCCAGTTTATGGATTTAATGTGTTCTCAGGTCCAAAGTGGTATGGTTATACAAGAGGGAATATATACTACTAGTTGTTTAATTCTTATGTGACTTCCTTGTGTGCATCTATTCAACTCGTCGCAACGATTCTCTGAAAAATAGGATCCATATACGCGGATGCATGGGATCAGTGGCTGAGAAATAGCACAAAAACGGATTTTATGGCAGATTGACAATGGATGAAAAATCCTACCGAACTATTGTGATACGTGCTATTCCTTTTTGTTTTTTTAAGAATTGCACATTGTTCGATGTTATTAATTGGGAAAATCAAGAGAATAGCATGATTTTCGAGCTCAGCTTAACTTACGGGCTTCGGTGGAAGCTAGAAACAGTTTTTGTGATGATAGACTAGAAGTGACATATTCATCATGCAAAAAACGACGCAACTTATGGAAAATAAGTAAGAAATAAAAACTGCCTAACTTGGACAGCCATAAAACCAAAGGCACCTAACCCGACACCGCATGCAGGGAGCGAATATATATACTACCGCTTCCGATCAGCGCTGTCCCAGCCTCCCAGGGACGGGAAGTGCGTCACGTCATCGAAGCTCGGCGGGTGAGTAGCCTTTACAGGAGCTGGCGCCGGCTCCAGGGGGTCCACCGCCGGGCCATGCTTCTGCTACCTCATCGGCGCCCCATTGTGGTAGCCGCTCTATATCTGCTGCCTCGCCGCGTCCCGGTTCTTGTTGCCGTTATTCGCCTTGGCTGCGCAATTTTGCTTCTTTCCGCCGGCGCCGGGCGACTGGTCAGGAGCGGCTTGCTGCTGCTGCTGCTTCCTCTTCTTCTTTGGCTTAGATGGCCCGGTCGCAGCCGCTGGTGCCGGCTTCTTTGGCCGCCGCTGCAGTGTCCTGGTCTTCGGCTTTGGCCTTGGCCTTACCGACATCCTTCAGCCGCGTGTCGCCGGGGTCGTTGCGGTCGAACAGCGTCCAGAGGTTCACACTAGGCGTGATTCCTGCCATGTCGATCGAGGCGCGAACAAGTCGAGTGGTCGCCGCTGCTGAAAACCTAGAGGCAGCCAGTGATCAACGTAACGGTGCGTGGATGCGCCGATCGACGAGATGCTTGTTTGCGTCGGATGCTGTGTTGGGTTGGGTTTTTTTCTACATAGGTTGTGGGAAAAAAAACCTAATTTATAAGTGCGAGAGAATTTTTATCCATTAGACTAATCTTTTAGAGGGAGAAGATCTAATACCACTTATAAAGTTATTATTTAAATACCTAGCCCACTTGATCCTGTGGTCCGAGTAGTAAAACCCCGGTTGGACCCAGTGGATATGATCTAACAAGTGATATCAGAGTCTAGACGTCTAACATCTCATTGGAGGGCCTCCTGGTTGTAGAAATACACAACCAATGTGTGAGGGGAGAATGTTGAGTTGGGTTTAGTCTCATATGTATTGTGAGAAAGGAAGAAGCACAACTTATAAGTGTGAGAGAGTCCTCACCTATTGAACTAGTTTTTTGAAGACTTGCACAAGTGCAGCTCATGTGTTTAGATGCCCAATCCATTTAATCATGTGGTTCAGATAGCTGGACTGTAGGCTGTGATGCGTTGATGAAGAATATATAGATCTGGTATTGTTCTTTTTAGCTTCTAAAAGCTGTTTTTCGTTTTTTCTACAGTAACTAGCTTTTAAACGGATTATCTTTTTATGATATGGTCTACTAGTTAATCGTAGTACATACTGTACCGACTTTATTTATATCGGCAAAAACCATACATGAGTTTCTGGTACTCTGTAATCTTTTGTACGAATAATCTAAAAACCATAAGTCAGAACTAAAAATCATAAGACTACCTGTCTGGAAACGTAGTAGTGTTGGATTCGCGGCACAGCGCTGTACGCACAGCCTAGCGCACGCTCATAGCCCGAGCCCAACGCGTGCTGCCCTCCAGTAAATCCAGTGTCATGAGCTATAAACATGTACGCTCTTTTTTCTTCTTGGCAGCTATATATAAACCACATATCATGAGCTAGTAATATGGCAAGGAAGAGATGGCTGAGGACCACTATTCTACACGCTCTAACGCATAACGACGAGATGACAGCAGTAATATGGAAATACACATAGGCCGGTTCATATTGGAGTTTAAAAGTTATTTTTTCTATAGTACCTAATTTTTAAATAGAGTGTCTTTTCAAGATAAGATCTACTATCTAATTCTAGTACATATTATAGTGACTTTATTTATATCGACTAAAATTACACACGAAATCCTCTCTCCGTACGGTTCTCTATAAAATATTACTATTTATAAATTAAAGCCAAAAACTGCCGGTAAAATCCAATATAAACGGTTAGAAGCCCTAGCGCAGAAACTTGGAAGAAAAACCTACTACATGCATACTGCACAAACGACCGTGCTAATCGTTGGTAACATGGTCGCCGCTACCATCGCGGCATCATGATTGACGGTCTGCGAACGTGTCTGCACACTAGGTTGGCGCATAGAAGGCTGCCTCCTTTCGGTTGCCGTTGTCACAGCCGGAGCCGGCGGCGCCGTAGTCTTTTGCTTCTTGGCCGCCCTGTCCTTTTTCGCCTCACCGGTGGCAAAGCCGAGGCAGGCGCCTAGGTTGAACCATCCCATGTAGATCGGACGTGCAAGTTGGCGTGATCTCTGAACTCGAAAGAAACATTTTATACCTGGCAGCAGGTGATTATGTGTGGTTATGGGATGCGCGTGGCTGTGAGAGGCCGCTAAATATATTGGCAGGGCATCAGTGCATCACCATACAATTCGAGCTCAGAGCTCTGTTCATTATATTGGCAGGGCTGTGAGCCCCGCTTGATTGGACTGAAAAGCTGTGTCTTATGGCTAAAATTGCACTGTAGCGGTTGAAATTTCACTGTACTGAAGGTGACATATTTAGCGTGATTAAATTTAAACAAATTAAAAATAGAAAAAATATGCTAGCTTATCACGGATAACACAAACGAATATGAAAAAAAGAACCGGCAAAAAAGCTAAAAAGAGCCAAAAGTTCAGAAAAAGACGAAATTTATGAATACTGAAAAATAAGCCAGAAGCTAGAAGTTGAAACCGAAATGAGCGGGTAGACGTAGCAAAAAAACATTATGGCCTGTTCTTTTCAGCTTCTAAAAGTTGTTTTCGGCTTTTCTACAGTAACTAGCTTTTAAACGGGGTATTTTTCAAAATAGGGTCTACTAGTTAATTGTAGTACATACTTTACTGACTTCATTTATATTGGCAAAAATCGCACGTGAGTTTCTGTTACTCTGTAATCTCTCGTACAAACAGCACAAAAACCACAAGCCACAGCCAAAAGCTACAAGCCGTAGCCAAAAAGAACAGGTCCATATTTTTCTACCCCACAAAAAAAATACATTTTTCTAGATGTAACATCAGTCACACTGACGTAACTTCTATGAAATTTCTCAACCAAACTTGTGTATAACTAGATTGATAGGCGCGGCGTCACGCCGCGCCAGCCACCGTACGTACTAAAATAAAAGAGGCGATAATTTGTGAGGAGTTTTTTTTAAAAAAATTGGGGGCAAAAACGTATTTTCGAAAAAGGCGGAGGTTTTTTCGAAAAAACCGAGGATCTGTACGTAAAAAAACGGGGACCCGTGCGCAATTTCCGAAAACGCGGGGGGCATCATGCAAAACGGAGGGGTTAAAAAAAATTTCCAGGGACCTTTTCGCGAGAACCAAGGACCTATACGTAATTTCAGAAAAATACAGGGGCTTTTTCGCAAATCTGGTCACCCGACCGTACAAAAATTTGCTCTCCACGCGTCGCGCGGAGCATCTGGGCGAGCTGACGTGGGCGCGCGGGGGCGCCGCGTTCCCCCGCGCGTAATAGGGGGTTATTTGTTGTGTCAATGAAAAAAAGGTGTGTAGAATAGTACATTTTGTTACTAGAATGCACACAAGCCCTAACATTACAACCTTTTCGAAACAACCTAACCTAACTTGTACATGGTAGCAGTATTAGACAGCGCACAAGCTGTTATTTGTATCTAATGCTACAACCTCTGTATAGAAGTCGAACGCTAAAAACTTGAGGGTGTGTTTAGATAAGAGGATTTCTTTGTGAACTTTCGAGACTGAGTTCAAATTTGAACTAAGGCCCTGTTTATTTCCACTTAAGATTATTATAATCTAGCTTATAAATCATAAGTGGAAATAAACAGTTCAAATTATAAGATAGCTTATTATAATCTAATAGTCTAGATTATTGTAATATAATAAGCTCAAAAAAGGAGCTTATTTCAGCTTATAGATCACATTTTATCTAAATGACCATAAAACTTCAGAAAAATTACCCACCTTTGCCATTCATTAACTCCCCAATCTTTAAACATTATAAGCTCAAGGGCATTGTAGTCTTTAAACATTCGAATACAACAATTCATAACTCTGATAATCCAGGCTGTCAAACACCTGACAGCTTATTTCCCACCAGCTTATTATAAACTAGCTTATATAATCTGTACCTATAAGCTAGATTATAATAATCTTAAGTGGAAACAAACAGGGTCTAACTCTTAAGGATTCGAATTGAAATCCCCACTATCCACGCGATCCGAAGGGTTTCCCAACACCCTAGAACATACTATGACGCTTACGCTTCCGAAGTACCCCTGGAACGCCGCCGACTCCCCGTCGAGCCGTCGCCTTCGTTTCCAGATGTCGATTCTTCAGCCGTAAGTGTCTCGCTAAACCTGACCACTCCGTCGCCCTGACCGACGCACGCTCCCTCTTGCGAACTTTACATACAACATAGGAATTCATCTGTTTCATGAGCCGAGCAAAGTTTGAGTTAACCAACAGTCCTAACCTTTGTATGGAAATCTGAAACGATGAACAAATTTGGTTGGCGACGCGAGCTGTAACCCACCGATGGCCGTTCAAGGTTCCTGAGATCAAGCCGGTCCGTGTTGAGTGCGTACTCGAGCATGCTCCACGGGGTTCTGCACCCGTGCGGCGCTCTGCCGTGGTAGTAGCCCAACGACGTCTTGAAGGCGATCACGCGGCCGCAGTGTCTGACTGGCGCCGGCCAGCCGCGGACCTTCCAGTACCCGTCCGGCGTGGTGTAGAAGCACCCGTTGCTATACGTCTCTCTCTCTTTGCGTACAAAGAAGAATCCTAGCATCTCTCTGTCTCTGTTATTAACATCAACTGCATCAGAGAAGAAAAAGGTTGAGAGATACTTAGATTATTATCAGAAATAAATTAACTTGTGCCTTTGGGATATCAGAAAAATAAGCATGTACGCACAAGCTGTTATTTGCGTACATGCTTATTTTTCTGTGTATATGTTTGACATTGAGGATATGCTACTCCTTAAGTTGGCGTTTGATATAAGGGTGCCTTTGGTTGAGCTTTTGGGAGCTGCTTTTGCTTCCAAAAAGCTAAAAGCCAACCAAAGGGGTTCAAACCAAGTTGCTTTTTCGAGCACTACTTTTAGGTAGTCTGATTTGAAAGCACCTTGGACCACCGCTTTTGGCTTTTGGCTTTCTGCTTTTTGAAATGGTGAAAATAGAGAGCTGTTTCACAGTTGTTTCAAGGAAAATAGAGATAGGAGGTAAGTTTTATACTTGTTTGAACCAAACAGTTCTGACATTTCCACATTTCACAACCTCTGAAGACTTTTCCACGACCCACTCCACAAGACTTTTTTCGAAGCTACTGACTCAACCAAACACACCCTAAGTCTCTGATATTAAATGGGCCTGTTTAGCAATGGCTGCGGCTTATGCCTTTTGACTGAAATTTTTGAATTTTGACTGTTTACGGTACAAATTACGGAGAGATAGATACTCACTTGCGATTTTGGATGGTGCAGATGTTGGGCTTTTAACGTGTACATCGTTTAACTTGTAGATCCCGTCTTGAGAAAATACTCCGTTTGACAGTTAGGTACTGTAGCAAAAGCCAAAATCCGCCAGCTTCGGAGGAAAGATAATATTACCCATTGTCTCACTGACATGTGTATTTTTTTGAGAACTTGGGCAGGAGATCTGCCTATCACTTTGGGGGGAAAGAAATAATTAGAGTTTTACACATTAACTGTGCTAAGGGACAAACACACCAGACATACAACACGATAGTTAATAATTACTAACTAAATCTAATTACTAACTAAATCTATTGTCTTTTTTCTTGTCTCCACCTCCTCTTTTGCTAGCAATGTGGCACGGAAGAGATGGCTGAGGACCACTATTCTATACACGCTCTAACGCATAACGACGAGATAAAAGCAGTAATATGGGAATACACACAAGAGCCTGTTCATATTGGTGTTTAAAAGTTGTTTTTTTTACAGTATCTAGCTTTTAAATAGAGTATTTTTTCAAGACGGGATCTACTATTTGATTCTAGTACACAATATAGTAACTGCATTTATATCGACTAAAATTATACGCGAAATTCTCTCTATGTATGGCTCTTTACAAAATATTACTATTTATAAGTTAAAGCCAAAAACTGTGGTAAAAACGTTGGCACGCGTCATGAAGCTAAAGAAAACTAAATTTTGATGACGCCACAATTAAGGATAGGTCGGACTTACGTGTTATCTCGGCGGCGTTGAGACGATAGATATCCTCTCCCTCCCTCACCGCGCTATGTTTTGGAAGTCCTAAATTTAGAACTTTGTTTTGGAGGTAGTGCAGCACAAGTTCTTGGTCCGTGGGGCGAAACTTGAATCCTGGTATCAACCACCAGGGTAAACTCCTCGTTTCATCGTTGCCACCGGACTGCCTCGTCTGCTGTTCGTATGCCATCGAAACGTCCGTGCCGTCATTGCTATCCGGCTGCCTCGCCGGTAGTTTCCCCGGTGTCGGGGCATCCATGCCGTCGTCGTTACTGCCGAGTTGCTTTGCCGTCGATGCTGAATCGTATGCCATCCAAACGTCCGTGCCGTCATTGCTATCCGGCTGCCTCGCCGGTAGTTGCCCCGGTGTCGGGGCATCCATGCCGTCGTCGTTACTGCCGAGTTGCTTTGCCGTCGATGCTGAATCGTATGCCATCCAAACGTCCGTGCCGTCATTGCTATCCGGCTGCCTCGCCGGTAGTTGCCCCGGTGTCGGGGCATCCATGCCGTCGTCGTTACTGCCGAGTTGCTTTGCCGTCGATGCTGAATCGTATGCCATCCAAACGTCCGTGCCGTCATTGCTATCCGGCTGTCTCGCCGGTAGTTGCCCCGGTGTCGGGGCATCCATGCCGTCGTCGTTACTGCCGAGTTGCTTTGCCGTCGATGCTGAAGCTACCACATTGCCGCCTGCCAATCGAAGCAGCAGCAAATCTACTAACGCCGTCGGAGCCACCGTGCCATGTGGCCTGACGCGGCAATACGCGTCGCTGTCGGTGTCTAAACACGCGCTGTTCTGATCAAGGCATATAGCAACGCTGTTCCACCGTGACAGTCGACGTCGGATCCAACAGCGTGAGTCGTCTGGCTGCCAAGAAGATTCCCCGGCGGAATCTAGACGGCGTTGCTGATACATGTCGCTGACGAAGCAATTTAAGCAATGCACCGATCCCTCCGACGTCGTCGTCAGGTGGCCATTACCGGCCGCTCGCCTTTTGTCGGCGGTGCGCTCCTCCGCGCACGGCGAAGTGCAGGCCTCCAGGCTGCCGAACTTGTTGGCCCGCCACGGCCGGTGACGTCTTCTGTGCGTGCATGTGCTGCAGCGGCGCGACCAGGAGACGAGCAGCACTAGGACCAATAAAGCTCGATCGATGATCGAGCGTGCCGGCGACATGCTGGGTCGCTGAATTGTGCGCCAGGGGACGACTCGGGATCGGATCGGAGGAGGAAGACTGGAAGAGGTTGACCAATGCATGATGGTTCGTAAGCTTATGTAACTAAGAATCACGGCAGTACGCTACCATACACGACATGCTCGTTTGGGCTTGGGCAGCGCAGGTATGGCAAATTGGCAAGTCTTAAGGGGCTACTAAGCTAACTCGGAGTCTGGACTTCTCGAGATGACAACTTGTGTCGAACGGGACATCACGGATTCCATGTATTGTCTGGACGGCCGATCGGACTGAGTTCACTTGGTATATAAAAAGTCCTGGCACTGTTTTTTTGGCTGAGATTTATATGGTTTTTGGCTGCGGCTTTTGATTTTTAGATTATTCGTACGAGAGATTGCATAGTAACAGAAACTCACGTGCAGTTTTTGCCCATATAAATGAAGTCGGTACAATATATACTATAATTAACTAGTAAACCCTATCTTAAAAAAATCTTCTGTTTAAAAGCTAAGTACTATAAAAAAAAAGTCAAAAGCAAAAAGAATAGCAGGGCTTCTCAGAAGATGGGTCGGGCCAAGATTCCGAGCAATGCATGGATATATACACAAGCTGAGCCCAAACAGGCCCGGCAAGCAAAATCAAATGGTTGAAAATGTAAGGGTTTGTTTGTATGGTAGCCGATGTAAACCCTATCAAAATTTGGTATTACCAATAGAATTTAGCTAGCACTTGATTTGGTGCCAATATTTGGCTTTGCTCTCAAAATTTTGGTAGCACCCATGTAAACCTTGCCAAAGCGTCGGCGTTTTGTGGGAGGCGAAATCGGTTGCCAAAAAATTAGGCACACCAACAACGACGCGTTCTCTGACCATACACGCAAGTCCCTCGCCTCCGTCGCGGTGCCTAGCGGCGTCGCGCGCGAACGACTCGTCACCGGCGTCGTTCGAGATGACGTTGGAGAGCGTGCTGAAGCTGCTCAGTGTCGTGGAGGGCGCGTCCTTTGATGACATCCTGTGCGTTTGACCCTGGCTTGAATCCCTTTGCTCCCTTCGGCATGGGCAGCTACTCCTCTTCTTCCTCCCGCTAATCTCCTCTTCCTCTTGATCGCTACGCAATTCTAATTACACTCGTCAACTCCCCCTTATCTCTCTGCATCCGTTTGGTCGCTTTGGATCCGAGGCCTTGGCTGAGTTAGTCTTGGGAACGAATTGAAGGAGGCGGCCCAGACTAGACTATGGTGCAGTTTCGTAGCTTGCTCAGCATGAGCAGCCGGGGCAGGAACCACAACGCCGACAACCGCGGCTAGAACCAGCAAGGGTGACCTCAAGGAGGTACGTTGCATCTATGCAGTTATTGTGCATACCTCTCCCCTCTCTTCACCTGAAATTTTCTCTAGTACAAGAATACCCAATACACCGCAGTTCTCTTGCTTAGTTTATATATATGATGATAATACCGACTGCATACTGAGATGATCCTCATATGTATGCTGCTGGCTATTGCATCTTACTTTTCAAGTCCAGAAGCAAAAGTTGTTTATAATCTACTTCCATATAGAGTGAATTAAGTGATGGCTTTAGTATATCATTAATTTAGACCATCTAGTAACTTTAGTATATCATTAATTTGGACCATCTTTTGTATATCTATGGACCATAGTAGAGGTGATCATATCGTAATATGTATTGCCACATTTGGACTAGTAACATGGTTTGTAGGAAGGAAAGGAGTGTAAACTTCTGTATCTTCGTCCCTACAAGTTTCTACTGCTCATCTATACTAATATAAGAAGCACCATTTTGATTAAACTATTTGTCACCCAACCACATTAATACCCTCACATCACGCCCGTAATCCATCGGCGCCACCCTAATGCTCCTCATCTCCCACGATGCCCCCTGCTCCACCCACCCCTATGCTCCACGTCACCTCGACCACGGGGCTTCCAGGACGGCGCGTCGACCATGGGACGTCGACCACGACACTTAGACCACGGCGTGTTGACCACGGTCCTTCGACCATGAGACTTCGACCACGACGCGTTGACCACGATCCTTCGACCACAGTGCGTTGACTATGGTCCTTCGACCACGATGCTTCGACCACATCGCTAACCACGGCGTTTCAACCGCTTCTTCGACCACGGTCCTCTGACCACACCGCGTCGACCCCAGGACTTCGACCACGGCGTCTCGACCACGGTACTTCGACCGCTTCTCCGACCACGATGCGTTGACCACGTCGCCTCGACCACGGGACTTCCAAGACGACGCCTCGACCATGAGACGTCGACTATGGCACTTCGACCACGACATCGACCATGGGACTTCGACCACGACGCGTTGACTACGGTCCTTCGACCACTTCTTCAACCACGGTCCTTCGACCGCTTCTCTGATCATGGCACTTCAACTTCTTCTCTGACCTGTAAGTGTAGCTTACGACTACATACAAGTTATTGTAGCTTATGACTACCGACTGATTACTGTAGCTTACGACTATTGATTGCAACTAGATAGCGTCCGCGTGAGGGGCCAATGGGGGAATTTCGTGGGAGGGGAAAAGGGGAATTTCTCTGCCACGAGGTGCCAAAATGACCATGCTTTGTTAGGGGTCCAGTTCCTTGACCTCCGGTTTAGCATACCTATCCTATTCATTCAAGAACAGGACAAAAAATTTTGGCTGTTTGTTATAAGGTGTGCCTGACTACATGAGTAATGATAAATTCAATTGTGGAGTATGGAGCAAAATTTACATTTCATTTCTGGACATATAATCAATGTTTTTGGCGTGGATTCCACGTGCACGCTTACTAGTTTTTTATGTAACTTACTCTGAATTTGTGACCTTTGTAGCCTTTCTTGTTTCTGTAAACTAGTTATAATTCATTCTTGTTTTCTTGTGCAAGTCGTCCTCTTGATAAGTACTCCTGCTTCCGACTGTTACTCATGTCCTTGCTCAATTTCTGAACTGTCTATTTCAAGACGGTTTCATGGGCTACTAGGTTGTTGACAGCATCTGTTATAGATGCTATGGTGCACTGATGGTTTTCACTTATGCTAGTGGAAGCTTAACATCTTGACCATCAGTGTACATAAGTCCTGATGTGCCTGGATTTATCTTAGCAATAGGATTCGGTTCTTCATTGTATTTCCTGACAAATAAAAATATGAATTTAGGTAAATTTCTCCATCACTTTCTTATTCCTCGGTTTTATTTTATATGTTGCTTTATGTTTGGTATATTTTGGACATGTTGGACGTGGTGCAGAATACCTGAGCTTTTGTTGAACTCCTCTGAATACAGTGCAGACTCTTTTGAAGTTTGATGGCCACACACTTGATTTAAGAGCTGCAATTGATTTCTGATCCAACTTATATGCTGACAATAGAGGTGATGTAGTTTCTAGGTTTTATTCCGATGCATATTTTTTTTGCTGATCCTATTCAAAGAATTGAGGCTAAAAAAGATTTCTTTCAAGAGAAGGATTTTGCTGCTTGCAACACTATTTTTGTATTCGTTTGATGTACTCAGCCAAGATGTATACTGTCCATTTGCCACTGAACGACTAGTCTTTTCTTAGGGTAGAAAGATGGTGTCATCCTGATCCAGTTTGTCATAATCCATTATCTTGTTTGCAACCAGTGTAACTATTCAAATTGTATGGAAGCAAGCTGTAATCTCTATGCTCCCTGACCCTGATGTATGAATGCTTAAGTAAAATAATATGAATTATACTCAAAGCACTTCTGTTTTTCTATAAGTTTAACATGCTCTTATAAATGTAAGTCTAGTGCTCATGGGATTCACCAATACAAATACATTACATAATACCTCAAGTTCGGCCACTCGTGTAATACAGATGAGGCCTTTGGAATCGAACCAAATGCTAGCCAAGTAATTTACCAAAGTTTGGTAGGAGATCAGATCCCGTCGAACATTTCGGATTGTAGGAGATCAGACTTCTGTATTATTTTGGTATTAAAGCAGTAGATTGGCATGATAGGATTATTTAACCTCAGTTAGTGTCATATTTATTTTCAGTCTTATAATTTAGATAATTGTCTACAAAAATATTATTATATACCTAGATCATTGTGTTTAGATTTATTTTTAGTTTTGCTTAATCAAATTTTTATTCATATGTTAGATTATTCTTAGTTGCTGTCGTATTGCATCTACTAAATCGAAAAAAAACAGAAATTACATCTGCTACTGTGCTGCTCGATTGGACTGAAATAAGTTGACTTATAGCTAAAATTATATTGTAATTGTTTAAAATTATACTGTAACTGATAACCTTGACCCCAATCAAACAAGCCCAGGCCAAAAATTGTGTAACCAGGGTAGACCCAACCACTCTGCAGGAAGAAAAAAAGAGAGGCTAGACTCAACCACTCTGCTGAAACAAAAATAAAGTTTGTTCTGTGAAAACGAATCGTATTTTGATAAGTCGTTTTAAAAAAATTATTCTAACAAATCGTTTTAAATGACAAACCGTTTTAAAAGATAACGGAGAAGTGGTTCACTTTATTTGCTCGAGGCCATTAGCCATAAGGCTAGACCCAGCCGGGCTCAGATGGGCTTATCGGCTGTAGCCAGCAGGTGGACCGCTGTTATGAGTCAGACACCAGTCGCTCTCGCCGCCCCCTCACTGACGCCACGATGCGAACTAAGCGAGCCACACCAAAAACACAAGGGAACACAAGCGAAACGGCGGTGTGTTACAGTTCACAGACCAATGGACATGGCGCGCTACGCCGCGCTTCTGCACCAGCCGCTCGCGTCGCTCTCCCCGTGCTCCTCACGGCGCCGGCGCACCAGCTCTCCCCGCGCCTCGCGGGCTCCTCTCCTCCTGCGCCTAACCCCTCCTCCCTCGTCCGCCTCCGCCCGCGCCAGGATCTCCCCGCGCTGCTCCTACTCTGCCGCCGGCCTGGGGAGACGCAGCCCGCGGCGGCGCTCCGGCGGGTCCTGGAGACGCCGGGCGCCCACCAGGCGCCCGCCTGCTACGACGCGCTCAGCGCCCGCCTCGTCGAGCGCGCTGGGTTCAGGGTCTGCTTCACGAGCGGTACGTGTTCGCTCTTTTGCGTCTGGCGGGCTCCCTCTTGCTCTCACCGTCCTTCCAATCCGTCAGCATAGCAAAGGGTGCTTGTTGACTGTTGTGTAACCTTGTTTGTGTAGCTTGTGATCCTATCCTATTTCCCTGATAGAACATTTGATTGTGCTAGATATGCTTAAGATGTCGTAGAGATGAAACATTTGAGGGATTGTCGTGGGAAATTACTCTTGTGCTGATCTGTATTGGTTGTGCTTCTGTTGTGAGCACTTTGATCAAGTGGCATTGTTCTTACCAAATCACCGAAAGTCTGCACTTCACTTTTGTAGTCAGAACCTGAAAAAATGGAACCAGACGAAATTTTGCTTACTGCGCTTGCCTAGGTCTATGTAAAAGGAGGTTTTTTGAGTATTCAAACTTGAACAATATTTTGTCTTTTTAGGTTTCTCAATATCTGCTGCACGACTTGGATTGCCAGATGTTGGTCTCATTTCCTATGGGGAAATGAGAGATCAAGGGCGTCTAGTCACTGAAGCAGTATCACTTCCTGTGATTGGTGATGCTGATAATGGTTATGGAAACTGTATGAATGTCAAGAGAACAGTGAAAGGATTTATTAATGCTGGTTTTGCTGGAATTATTCTTGAAGATCAGGTATGTTTTTCAAGGAATACTGACTGCGAATGTCCTCCCATAGATTGTATTTGTTCTGCCTGTCTTGAAATTTTAGCAATAAGGGAATTCTGCTATATTCTTTTCAACATGGTATTTGCAGGGAAACTCTAGGGTATACATTTACTCTGCCTAAATGTTGTGTTTTTGTTTTACCGAATTTTAGCAGTTGTTTTGCTTCCATAAGCTATCTGTTGTGCGCAAGTACCACATTACTGGATTAGAATGCTGCACCTTATGCACCGAAAATTTAACTTTTATAAATCTTACATTTGTATATGTTTTGTAACATCTGAGTTGTTCATTCAGATACCTGTTAACTTAATATTAGAGATGGAAATATGCTGCATGTAAACTTCATTAATTGTAATAATCGGTATAAACCATTGCGATAGTTTTGGGTAAGCACCCCAGCCACCACCCTAAATAAGTCTCGGCTCCGGAGCCTGGTGGACATCTCACATCCTTAGTTTTGCAGAATTTCACAATCAAGCAATCAATGTTCATTTATCTTGGTATTGAATTGTAAATTTAAACTATGAAACCTTCCCATTTGCCTTGCAGATTTGATTTTGTTTTATATAAAAAATGACTAGTGGATTTTTCGTGATAAGTTCTTATCTTCCCTTCTGTTTAGTTCCTCTTAATAGTGAATTAGTGATATGATGTATAGTATTCTGAAGGTGTCACCAAAAGCATGTGGACATACACAAGGAAGGAAAGTTGTCTCAAGGGAGGAAGCAATTATGCACATAAAAGCCGCTGTAGATGCCAGAAAGGAGTGTGGCTCTGACATTGTTATTGTGGCAAGGACAGATTCTCGTCAAGCTTTGTCTCTTGATGAAGCATTATGGAGAGTACGTGCTTTTGCTGATACTGGAGCAGATGTTCTATTTATTGATGCCCTTGCTTCAAGAGAAGAGATGAAGGCGTTTTGTGCGGTTTCACCTGGAGTTCCAAAAATGGTTAGATCTACTCCATGCATTAATGATTTTTCAAATGATTTGTAATGGCCATGAAATGTCCTCATCGTACTCTCTGCTTCCTTCTGCAGGCCAACATGTTAGAAGGTGGTGGTAAAACTCCTATATTGAGCCCTGTTGAACTTGAAGAAATTGGTTACAAACTCATAGCCTACCCACTATCTCTAATTGGGGTATCAATGCGTGCAATGGAGGTTTGTTGCTTATACTTTATACACGCTAAATGCATGCATTATTTCTTGTCACTGATATTGTATTGGGTCGGTATTGAGAGTACAATAAGACAACAAGTACTCTTTTCAAAACTTTGCAAAAGACACAGATAAGGGTGATATGATATCTGCCCTGCTTTCGGCTGAAACCAGCAGGTTCTTTGTCATATTGGTAGCAAAAGCTTCTTAATCTAATATAGTACTTTCGAGTTGGCCAGCTGTAGCCTGGTTAGTACTGGAAGCTGGTTCTGATTTGTTACTGAGTTGGCCAATTACAATCTGGCTACAACTTGATACTGGCTCAGAATGGTAACCATTTGCCCTGTGAGTACTAGTCCTAATAAGGATTCTTAAATCCTAGTGTAACATGACATGCCTGACACCCCAAAAATCAGTATGGCAAAGCCCAGTGGTCATTGTTACCATGTTGCTCTTGTTAAGGAGATAGAGTTGTATTAGGATATAGAGTTTGGATTCTATTCCATATATGCCTTATCTCTATATGGCATATCCTCTTGTACTCCTATATATATGACCCTTTGAGTCTCATATCAATACACACAATATTCATAACATGGTATCAGAGCAAAGGTTCAAAACCCAACCTTTGTCCTTCTTCCGCTGCCGCTGCCCCCGGGAGGATCAATCTCATGCTCCCGGGGGTGGCCACCTCTAGGCCGCCGCTTGACCACCACCCGAGGACGCCGCCGCCTCCCTGCGCAGCGCAGATCGCCTCTCAAGGTCACCGTTGCCGCCGCCGGCCGCCAGATCCGACGCCGCCACCGCCAGATCTGCCGCCCACGGCCGCTTCGTCGCCTCGCCGGCCGCCGCCGATCGCCGCTGCTGTCGCCGCCGGGCTGGCGTCGCCGTCGCATCCGCCGCCGCCGTCCCGTCGGCCGGATCCGGACGCCTTCCGCGGGGATCCGCCTCCCGCCTTTCCTCGGTTTCTCCGCGCGTCGCCCCGCCGCCACCGCTCGGCTTTGGGCAACGTCGCGCCCACACGCCGCCGCCCGCCCGAGGAAGCCGGCCCGCCGCACCGCCTCCTCCAGGTTCCGTCGGAGTTCTGCCGGTGTTGCCGTAGAGTTTGCTGTCGTTGGAGCTCGCGTCGGCCATCACGTGCGATTGCTTGTGCCGCCGAGCGCCGCCCGCCGCGAACATCCTGAAGCGATCGCACTCGAACTTCTTCACCGCCTGTCTGCCGACTCCCGACAATGCCGCCGCCGCCTCCGCGCCTCTCCCGCTGCCGCCGGATCCGGCATGCCCGCGCCAATGCGGGCCTCGGCGTCGCCGCCGTCTCGCTCCCCGCCGTGTCGCTTCCCATGGCGACGTCGCTGGTCTCGGCCGTCGCCACTCGCCCCAGCCGCGTGTTCGCCGCTAGCACGCGCACGGGCTCGGGAAATAGAGTGAGCCACGGAAGAGAGAGAGGGGGGGAGGAGGCGTGAAAAGAATGAGGGGTCGGGGGTGAAGTAAAGAAAGAGAGAGAGGGGAAGGATTTTGAGTGTTTTTGCTGATTTTCTATAGTCGGTCTTTTAGTTATTTTTCGTGAGTCCTTCGTTGCGTTCATCTAAAATCCGTAGTTTTTAATTTTTAGTTCGTTCAAAGCCGTGCGAGTCCACAAATTAATTGTCAGTCATAGAAGTGTAGAAATTTTATTTTGCATGGCAGCAGCCGCCGCTCTATTTTCTGAGCCACGTGCAGATCGTCGAAGTCGTTATGATGCCGCCGCTTTCTTCTAGCCGCCGCCCCGAGCTTTTAAGGCCGTCGCGCTTGTTCTGCACCACGCCTCCGTTGCGCTTCTTGTGCACTGCGCCGCCGCCGTCTCGGGCTTCGATCTGCGTTGTCATGCTTCTATCTATTCCTCTTCAGCTTGATTTGACAGTTTATTTCAAGGCTGCACGCAACAACGACATCATCAAGACTTGGATTTCGGATTTTTTCTTGTTTTAGTGTTAACTCCTTTTTCAAATGCAATACTATTGCATACACCTTGCATTTGATAGGGGGTGTTAAGAAGATAGAGTTGTATTAGGATATAGAGTTTGTATTATATTCCATATATGTCTTTCTCTATATGGCATATCCTCTTATACTCTCCTATGTATATGGCTCTTTGGGTCTCATATCAATACACACAATATTCATAACAGCTCTCTTCTGAAGTCTTGATCCCCAATCCATTATGTTACTGTGAGTTTTTTTATTGCCACTTGAAGTTCTTCTATCTCTGACGTGACATGACCTTGCACATCACAGCGGACTTGGTAAGCACATGTTTAATACTGGTGCTGTCACCAACATCATTGCAACCTCAATTCTATGTACCATGTTCATGTAAAGGTCTTGCTTTAGTCTCGTTTGCCTTTTGTCTACCCACAGGCCTATACGGTATCATGTACCTTGCACGTTTCCCTGTGAGAATTGGGCTGGCATAGTGTTGTTTTCAGCCACTTGGATTTTATGATGCCGTTTGATTCAGTTCAGTTCCATTCAGCAATCTAGTCATTTCTCATGGATAAGGTTTTCCTTGCAAAGTTGCAGGGAGATGAAATGTAGGGCTTCTGAAAACCGATTCATGTGTGTTATTACTTCGTCACTAACTGGATTAGTTGTGTTCTAAGGATCCTGCACATAGATTTCCAATAGAAGTTTTGGGCATAAAGAAAAAAAAAATATGTGCCCACATGCGTGTAGATAGTCATGTGATCTTGTGTGCATGTGAACTCTTAGTCATCACGTAACTGTTCAATTTGGTGCCACATATGATAATTTTCGCTATCAATTATAAACTGTACAAGAAACCCTGATCTGCAGGATGCTCTTGTTGCTATAAAAAGTGGTCGCATACCTCCTCCAGGCAGTTTGCCATCATTTGAGGAGATCAAGGATACCCTAGGGTTTAACCACTATTATGAAGAAGAAAAGCGATATGTTGTGACACCAGCCCAATCATCCTACAGGAGTGGTGAGGATCTTCACTCTTATTCTATGTTGAATATGAATGGTTTTGCTTAACCTGCATCTCTTCAATCGTAGGTTATTATGATTATACAAGTGAAGCAAGCAGTCCAGGAGACACCAAGTCCAGGACTGAGAAGTCACAAGAACCTGTTATTGACATATTGCCTCAACTATATGATCTTGGTTCCACTGGAGGCAGAGGCCCTTCAACTGGGATGTGGTCTCGCACACTGCGATTAAAGATTACAGGAAGAGATGGAGTCCAGAAAATTGATGCCAGAATACCTGTAAGAACCCATTGTTCAAGGCCAATTTCAATTTTTGGTAGTAGTTTTGAAGTTCTGAAATAAACATCAAACTCACTTAAATCAACATCTTGATGCTGGGTATATACATGCTCTGTTATTAGAATAGTTTCTTACTTTTAATATTTCTACATATTTACTATAATCGAGTGAATCCCATACTGATTAAAGGTTGCCCCTTTTGGAACAGGCTGGATTTTTGGAAGGGATGACAAAAGTTATTCCAGGTTTGTACTTCTATTCTTAAGAGGAACATGAATCTGTAAATGTACTTGTATTTTCAAAGAAGAAGAATATGTAAATGCACTTGTCTATGTTTCATATGATCATCTTCCTTTGGCACTTTGCAGGCTTGGCTGGAGCTAATATCATGGAAAGGCTTCGGAACGCACCCATAGATGCAGACAACCCCCAGGACGGCCAGATACTGCTTGATTTTGAGGACGCTATGGGAGATAGGATCCAGGTGTTCATTGAGTGAGCGTCTATTTTTGGTTCCCCGGCACACTGCAGACTCCAAATGCATGGGCGTTTCAGGCAGCATCAGGCGTCTTGCTCGTTACGCCAGCCGGTGAGCTCGTAAAATCCCATTGAGAAGTAGAAGCAGATGGTTTCCTAGGCCCCTCCTGCCTACATCCAGTTAGTCAAGCAAGATGTAAACGTCGCTGCATTGCCTCGCAGAGGATGCATCCGGGATTAGTCTTCTTGTAACCTTGCTGCTGTCTCAAAAATCCTGAAGTCAATTTCAAATAAAACAACTCTTAGGGAGTTAGTAAACGGTCTCTATGATTATATCTGCTTTACTTCTCATGTACCTCAAGCAGTGAACTCATGGACCCATATCTGAATCTTGGGATCCCATTGTTCGGTATGCTTCTCTATCTTACGTTGTTAACCCAAAATACCGTCGATTGCGCGGTCGAACCTCACGGACAGGGACTCCATGAGGAGGACGAGCTCGTCGACCTTCCTGAAGACGGGCTCAGAGCGAGGGAAGAGCACCGCCGTGACGTCCTGGACGACGATGAACTGCCGGTCGACGGAGGAGAGGGCCGAGAGGCATCTCAGCTGCAGGGGGCTCAGGATTGGAGCCGCCATGTGGGAGACACCCCCTGGCCAAGCAGCCCACCGGGCAGCGCATCGTCTCGACTCGTTGGTACGCCGCCTGCGCCACGGCCAGGATGGATTTCCCGCAGCTGAGCAGGTGTGACCGCGGTGTTTGCATCGGTGGTACCTTCCAGATCCTGCAAATTGACACAGCAGCTTCCTTATTCATGTGAAAACTCAAACCGGCACACTAAGAATCTAGGTATGGCAAATTAACACAATTAACAGCACGCTTGTTTACCATGGCGGTAGTAGCTCCAACGCAGGCGATGCGACCTGATTTTCCATAGCAGACTGGGAATTGGCAGCAATCACATGAAGCTAGCATGCAGCCAGCTAGTCAATTATGAGGTACTTACAAAGGAACTGCAGGATTGGACTAGAGCTGGGATTTGGACCGTGCCGTGCTGGTACGGTCCGGGTCCATCGTGCTTCGTGCCGCTTTGTGCCATACCGGCTCGGTCTAGTCATCTCATCGTGTTGTGCCGTGCCGGCCCGCGTCGTCTCCGGTCAGGCCCAAGCACGGCCCAAAGCCCACCGTGTCAGTGTTTGTGTCGTGCCAGCCCAAGTCCAGCCCGAAACTTGAAAGCCCGAAATGGTGAAGCGCAGCGAAGAAATGAAGCTCTGTGAATCTGTGATTCTGTGAAGAAATTGTAGAGCGAAGGGAGTGGATTTATAAACATAAAATCCGAACGTTGTCTGACATATGTTATATGACCGTTCTCAATCAAATGATCAACCGTCCTCTCTTTTTTTCGTTCAACCACTCACTGCGTTCAAAGAATTTTTCAACTTTTTCACCTTTTTTTCCCATCCGACCGTTCCCCTCTTTTTTTCCCATTCGGCCCTCTCCTCCTCCCTTTTTTTCACCGTCCCACCACTCCCATGCTGCCACGTCGCCCAGCCGCATGTTCCCTCTGTCCTCCAGCGCGTGCGCGTCAAATCGGTGTCGGTCAATCTTCTTTTCTCCGTCGAGGCATCGACCGTCCTCGCCGGTCCCTCCGCTCCGCCTCCCCCACCGCGCCTCCTCCCTAGTCCTCCCACTCCTTCCTCGGTCCCTCCGCTCAGACCTCCCCACCGCGCCTCCTCCCTCCTCCCACAGCCCCACGCGACCGGCTTCCCGCCGCCCTCCCGCCTCCCCCCATGCCCGGCTCCCCACCGCCCCTCCCGGCCTTCTCCACCGCGCCCGGCTCCCCACCGCCGCCTCGTCCCCCACCTCCCGGCCGCCGCCTCCTTCCCCCTCTCTCGGGCTCCCGACGCGGTGCCACCTCCTCCTCCCCACCTCCCCACCGCCGGGTGACGATCTCAAGATGGTCCTAATCCGGCCAAGGTGACGACAATACTACGGCTCTAAGAAAGCGGCGTTGGCCGACTGACCTGAAAGAAAATCCCGACGGTGGTCATGTGTGTTAGTGTGTATACTTGCTTGTGTGATTGTGTCATGTTCTGCGGTTACGCCTTCATCTTCCCCAAGCTCGATGTCGACCACTTTGTGCTCGCCATGCCGTGTCGCCCACCGTACTAGTTTTCAGCCCCGCCTGCCCACTGCTCGTCTTGGGGCCGGCCACGGCCCGCCACGTGTCGAGCCGGGCCGTGCTTGGGCCGTGCCGGGCCGACCGTGCTTTGGGCTGGCACAAAAAAGCACAGCCTAAGTCCCAGCTCTAGATTGGACTAGCGTGATCCATTCAGCGCAAGGTGAGGAGATGGTACTAACCAGGAAGAGTCGCGGAGACGGAGACTTCAGGCCTGTTTTTTCTGGTTATGTCTTTTGGCTGAAAATTTTGAATTTTAGCTGTTTGTAATAGAGACTAGCTGAATGCTTGTACGTTACTACGGATTTTTAAAATTTATCATACTACATATTTTAAAATTTATCGTTCTACGAGAAGCGAAAGAACTACCTATATATGTATCCTGATGGCTGATCTTTGATCGAACGACTGAGAAAAGAGGAGAGGAGAACGGACCGACGACCACCAACTCCAATTTATATAATAGTAAAGATTATTAAAAGAGAGATATTCGCATATGATTTTGGCTAGTATAGGTGATGGGCTTTTATGTATACTATAATTAATTTGTAGATCCCGTCTTAAAAAAATACCCCGTTTGAAAGTTAAATACTGTAGCAAAAAAAAAGCTATCAATAAAAACCGGAAAGACCGGGGCCTTCATTGATGGGGGAGTGGTGCGGGTAGATTGGTCATATCCGAAAGGTCGCGCTGCAGCATTGAGGCCGTGACTAGGGCCGCGCCATGTGGCAGGCGGCCAGGCTCTGCGCGCATGCAGCAGGCGCGCTGCTGCACGTGTTACTCGTGCGTGGTTTGCGCGACCGGTCACTGCCTCTCACTAGGTCAGGAGGTGGGGTGAGCCTACGCACAGTGCGGCCGAGTGCTACTGTCGCCGCGCCGTGCCTGCCTGACCAACAAGGCAACGAGCATACGCAGGCCAGGTTTTGGTACTCCTCGTGCTGTGGGCTGTCGCTGGCAGCTTTCGGCAAGGCCGGTGAGATGCGCGAATTCAGAAGCCCGTTGTAAGGAAATGAGCGGACAATGTTGGCTTTGGTCTTTGATCTCATGATAGCATCCAAAGGGCTTAAGGCATGTACAATATTATAGACAGTTGTTGTCTATAATATCACCTATATTATCTATAGACAGTATTAAAGATAACTTCTATAATAAGTTATTTATTTACGTGTCTCTATAGACAACTCTTCTATGTACCATATGTCTTGGTTCTTATGTTATAGTTGATTATTGTACGAGAGACGGTCTAATTCTCTATACTCACTCTCTCTCCTTTATATCATTGCATATCTTATATAGCAAGATTTATAGACAACTAACATTACATTGTTGTACGTGCTCACACTGATACTTCCAGCTTATGGATTACACTATTACCGTGCACACTAGGAGAGTTCGGCTGTTGGGCCTAAATAGGTTGGTGCTTGCTTGGTTGATGAGCCTGAATAGGATGCTTTACGTTCAGTTTTTTTCGGCTTATATTTTATATTTTTTTTTAAATAAATAAATAGAAAGATTTTTTCATCATTGTTTCAAAACGATTTATTAAAATAGTTTTTTTAAATGCTTATCGGTATTCCTAAAAACCATAAACCGCGACTAGCTTATGTTTGGTTGATGTCACCTTGAGGTATCCGAGTAGAATTTGTTCAATCTCTCCAAATTGTGGATATTGCGGCTTCAGTTTCTAGATGCTAATGATTGCAGGTCACAAAGGAATTATACAACGTATTTTTCAGAATACAGTATTTTCCTAAGGTGCCAACATGACGGATGGTTTCATGTTATGCCATGCAATGCAACCAGCCGAATGCAACACCAGCTTGTTTGGGATCTCCTTACTTGACAAAAGGACAACCAATCGAGAACCTAGAATGTGGTGAAATTACTTAGGCTCTTATCATTACGAAAGATATTCCATATAAATTTTTTGAAGATCTCATTAAGTACCGCCTAGGCGGCCGAACAGAAGAGGTGGAGCCCGGCCTCGTGCTGGGACCGAAGTAGGTAGAAGGCATGGAGCTCGGTCTCACGCATGCGAGAGGCGGTCGGTGGCGGATCCAAAAAAAAAATTTAGGTAGGGCGAAATCTAGTGACGGACCCAAAAAAACTAAGTATGTTGAAATCGGAAGCGTGAAATAAACAGTAGTACCCAAAAGCAAAATAATTCATGATCAAACTATGTTACAATCACACTAACAAAAGTATGTGATACGAAATAGAAACAACAACTACAATTCGCATGTTAACATATGTAGATAACTGAAGGATAATAAAAAATACCTCACTAATGAAGCTTAATCCACAATTGTAAATGGGTTGTAAAAACAAACAACCTGTCAATTGTAAAAGATAGATAAATTAGTAGTATCACAATTCGATAATAGAATATAAAAGATGCAATATAAAAGAAGACAAAAAATATACCAGTAAATAACTAAGTACGTCTAGGAGAACGAGGCACTTTCATTCTTCGAGTTTTCATGTCTTGAAATCGTTTCTTGATTTTTTCACGATCAAGTTCTTTGAATATCTCTCGCTCGATATAGCACACCATCAAATCATTAAGCCAATCATCGGACATCTTATTACGCAAATCGGTCTTGATAATATTCATAGCCGAGAAGGCTCTTTCAACCGATGCTGTCGCCACCGGTAGTAGTGCTAACTCGATGAGGCGGTAGACCAATGGAAATGCAATATGCCTTTCAGTTTCAACCAACTTCACAGCCAGATTTCCAAGATCATGACAAGTAACAAAATCATCAATTCTTCGCACATGAAGAATGAAGGTTTCAAGTTGATCCTTGATAGCCGCACGATCAGAAATAGAAATCTTCATCATAGATATCCGCAAGTCGAGCAATATTATCCACATTGAACTTTGAAAAGGAGTCTCTTGGATCAAGACAAGAAAAACATACAAGTAACTCCGAAGATACCTCATTGAAGCGATGATCCATCTCAGTGGTAATAGCATCAATGGCGAAAAAAAGTATCAACACGATAATGATGGTCTTGAGTGACTGTATTAGTATCTTTATTTTAACAAGTTAATTTACATATAAAACTATAAAAGTACATAAAATAAAATTATGTTAACAAGTTAGTCACTGTCTCCAGATCTTAAAAAAATCACATGTCTGTCCTCGGGCCTCGGCTCTCTCAATTCTCAAATCGCCTCCTGGCTCCTACTCCTCGGTCCCTTTCTCAAATCCCTTTTCTCAAATCGCGTCGCCCACTTCTCGCCTCTCCTCGGTCCTCGCCTCCTCGGTGGCTCCGTCCTCCTCCAGTCCTCCTCCCGACTCCCGATCGACCGATCCTCGGACCTCGGTGGCTCCGTCCTCACGGCCGACCGACGCCTCCTCAAATCGCGACGCCGCGACCTCGGCTCGGCCCTCCTCCGTCCCCGCCACCGCGTCGCAGCCGCCGCTCAGTAGGTCCCTGTCGGCCCGTCCCGTCGGCCGCGCCCCGGCTCCCAGGTCCCGACTCCCGGCCACCGCCTCCGGCCTCCCTACCGGCTGGCGCGCCGCGCCGCCCTCCTCCGATTCCTCCGCTTTGGCGCCGCCGCCGCTGTCCTCCGCCTCGCCCTCTGCCTCGGCCCGCCTAGGTTAGCTCTTCCGCCTCTTCGTGGAGACGTGGACTGTTGGTCGGTTTTGGTCCGTGGATCCTTCCCAGTTCGCAGCAATGTTACATATTACATTTGTTGGTTGTTGCTTTGTTAATTGTTGGGCACTTGGGCTGCTGTCTTGGGCCGTACACCCGGGCCGGGGTGGTTTGTGGCTTTGTGGCATGAGCGGCTGGGGGTGGTTTGTGTTGGGGGGTCCGGCCGGCGAGGGAGCTCGGGCGGCCGCCCGCCTCGCCCGAGGCGGTCCGCCCGTCGGTCGACGGAGGATAGGTTGATGGACATGGAGAGGCGGAGGGAGGAGGCACCGCCGAGGGAGACGAAGAGGATGAGGAATAGAAGGGGAGGTGCGACGAAGAGGAGATAGTGGTGGGACCAAAGGAGGAATGCTGCAGAGGAGGGGAGCGCGGGGCGAAGGCCGAAGATGTGGAAGGAGGTCGGCGAGCAAGAGGACGGGGAGGGGAGTGAGGCGCATGTGAACATAGTCACGGACACAAGTCAAGAGGAAGGGAGGAGGTTACTTGAGCGGAGGAAAACCGAGGGCGACGGCGATGGCGAACCACAGGTGGCGGCGTGCTACGGAACCAAGGGCGACGGAGAACTGCGAGCGGCGGTGCACGACAGGCGATGGGAAGCAGCGAGGAACAAGGGGTGATGGGGGGTATGAGTATCGAGCCTCACCTTTTTAACTCACCACCCGAGGCGCCCGACCACCGCTGAGCTCTACCTCGAGCCGCTCCATACCGTCCAGCTCCGCCACGCCTAGGACCAATGTTGAGCGCCTAGCCGCGCTGACTGCCCAGGGGTGTGCCTCTGCTCGAGTCACGGCAGCGAGCTTGTGCTCAGCGCCTAGGTGGCCTAGGTGCCCGTGTTAAGTACGAGACGTGCATTGTTACTTAAATCAACCATTAACAGCAAAACTTTCGATAAGGCATAAGAGGTATATAACCGAGGCCATCATAGTACTCAAACTTGGAAATAAGTACCTGGCCACAATGGCAAGGACACCAGGCAAACAGAGAAGAATAGCACCTAACAACCAATACGAGAACTCGACTCACTCAAGTTCAACCATATAGGGAAAAAGAAACCGTCATGTGCCGGATAAACCTCAGGCAAGACCACACGCGACTGCAAGCTAAATTAGGGGATAATGGCGTCGGCCAAAGACAGCCCAGCAAGTTGACTGGTCGGGGTGTTCGGATTCTGCGGCTGGGCCACGTTGCGGAGAACGTCCATTGCCTCAGATACCTTCGACTTCAGAGCCTCCGGGGACTCGAGCAGATGCAGAACCTCCGTCTGGTCCATCTCCAGAAGCATTCCAGTGACCTTGGCCGCTTGGTTGCGTTCCAGTTGCTCAACCAGTGGATATAGGCTTTCACCAAGGATCTAGATGTAGAAAAAAGAAAACGTCAGAAAACTGACAGTGCAGGAGGGCAAAATACAGCAAAGAGAATTTGAAATGCAATTTCTGTGAACAATGGGGGCATCTCCATGCATATTGTACAAGTCTCCAAACAATTACAACATAGCAGCATGACATCTAGTCTCACTGTGTAGATCACTGTAACCATGTGACATAAATTGCCTAGGATGGAAATGTATAATGAATTGAACATCGAATACAACAGACTAATAAAAGATTATTAATCAAGACATACCATTCTTTGCTGGTCTGGAGTAGCATTTGCAAGGGCAGAAGTCAGAGTTCCAATCGGAGCAGCAGGCGATAAGCCAGCATCTCGTACTGGGAAGCCTCCCATATCGTATGGCTGCATCATACCCCCAGCAGCAACTCCCGCCATCGGTGGGACATCAGGCATGTTCCGTCCAGGTGGGTATCGGTAGACACGTCCTCTTGGAAGCATCTGTCAGAACCATGAGAAAATATGTGATATGTCACTGCACATTCAGTAGTCCACAGGACAAAACCCACCCACCAATCCAGGCTTCCAGCACACCGGACAGGACAATAAGAAAAGTAGCACGACATACTTCTTGGCTAAGGGGAAAGTGAGTTTTGAGACCGTCTACAATCTATGTGAAATCAAGTTTGATTAACCTTTTCCATTGGCAAAATATCACCCTAATAGCACCCAAAAATTGGCACGATGATAGAAAATACAATGGGCATAAGGATGTATTGTTGCAAACCTGTTGTTGAAATGACTGAGCAGGTTGCTGTCCCTGGGCAGACCCAGCACCAGAGCGCCTAATACCTGGGCGCGGACCCTGTTGACCTTGTTGGACAACTGGAACAAAGTAATTTGCCATATGGGCACCACCAGGCCTCATGCCTGGAACAAGCTGTTGCTGGAAACCAAATCCTGGCTACATGGAAGAAGTACACATGCGATCAATATCCAGTTATTACATTTTCCATTAAGTTCAGCGCATTAGGTAAAAAAATTAAAATGAACATAATGACCAGACAGGACTAGAATTTCCAACTGAACCCCCACTTTGTAATGCCCATTTAATCATATGAAATATAATGCAAATTTCCAAGTACTTAAGACTGCACAAGCTAGTGCTAGCTTATCTTATATCCAGTTGTAAATATAATTATTCTCATTTTAAAGTTGGACAGGGGGAAGACCTGAAGGTAATGCTAAGTTCAAAATGAAAGCAATAATACAGCTTACAACAGTACCTGAGGGGGTATCATAGCAGGTGGAGCTTGCCCATAGAAGAGTTGCTGCCCAAGAGGAGCCATAGGAGGGTACATGGGAAGGCGAGGAGCCATAGAAGGTGTCATTGGTACAGGGTGCATCTGAGAAAACTGGGCCTGAATAATAAGGAATGTGCTACCGTCAGCATTTTAATGATGGATGGTCAGAAACAACTCAACAAGAACAAAGAACAAACTTTGTACAAATTGCAAAATATTTATGCAAGAATCTTTGTCAAACGCAGGAATTGTTGTGATCAATAAGTTTAACAATATCTTAAGTATAATATAAATTTATTGAGCAGACTATGAAAGTTACATTTTTCAGGTGTCAGCTACAAAATTAAGGAACACACATTTGGGAGGCCTCTATGCACATATGCCTCTTAACCTAAAGAAAAATGTTGGACTCTGAACTCTCATACTTAGAAAAGAAGTTTCAAGTTCTTCATCAACTGTGAACTCTCATACTTTAAAAAGAAGTTTCAAGTTCTTCATCAAACCTAATTACCTAAAAATCAACAACCATCAGCAATCTATTGTTGTATCATCCGCATTGATCCAAGTGATACAAAACAGTAATTCACATGATATCTCTTCTTTTCATGTGGAGCGCAAGATGAGTGTGCTGTTATTTGCCTAATCTATAATTGGGCACTAGTAATAACAATGACATCAGCGCAATACAAACTCGGTTCAAGGATAAATACCTGCAACATCGCCTTTCTTTCTTCTTTACGTTGTGCAAATGCAACATACAATGGCTTCCCAGATATCATTTTGCCATTCATTTCAGCTAACTGTATACAAGGAAAACATGTCAGCCACACGTGACATTAAACAGTTAATCAGATATTCAGGAAGTGAACTTACAGCCTGAGATGCTTCCTCACGAGTTGAAAATGCAACAAAGCCAGACCCTCTGCTAACACCATTTTGATCACGCATTACCTATTAATTAAATTCAGTCAGATACTGTCATACATCATCAAGAAACAAAGGTGAAGGAGAAAGATACAGATTGGAAAACTTGAAAGCACCTTGCATGAGGTAATTTTGCCAAAGTTAGAGAATAGTTCACGTAGCTGATCATCTCCAATGCTATCATCCAAATTCTTCAAGTATAAGTTTAGTCCTTGATATTTATCAGCAGCATCTTTCATGCTTTGCTCAAATCTTCTCTTCAATTCCATCTCTCTTTCTGACTTCTTCTGAGCTCTTCCAACATACCACTCTTTGTCATTAATTTTCTTTCCATTAAGTTCCTCAACAGCACGAGCAGCATCATCTGGACTCTCAAAGTTGATGAAGCCAAAGCACCTTGACTTACCATCCATGCCAATCATGACAACAGCACTTGTAATATTCCCGTATTCACCAAAAACTTTGACTAGATCCTCCTTTGTGGTAGACTCAGACAAATTTTTCACAAAGACATTGTTAAATTTTGCCTTGTCAACAGAATTCTCCCTCTCTTGCTTGCGAAGAAAAGGCCCAACGAAAACAGGCTTATCATTGATAAGCATCCCATTTAGACTTTTTATTGCAGACTGTGCAGCCTCTTCTTTTTCATACTGAACAAAACCAAAGCCTTTGGATTGGCCCATTTCATCTATGGCAACCTTACATGAAAGAATTGTACCAAATGCAGAAAAGGTATCATGAAGAGTTTTGTTGTCTATTGTCTTGTCAAGGTTCTGGAAAAAGAAAATTGAAAGTGCTCCCATCAGAGATAAGTGATGAAAGAAGCTGGTTATTTTAGGGTGACAATGCAAACTAAAAGATGAAACAGTACCTTGATAAAAATGTTTGCAGATCCACTTCTGCGGCTGCTTGGGTCACGGTTTGAGTACATTACCCGAATGGGCTTGTTGTTCAGAGGAGCAAAGTTCAGCACTTCCAATGCTCTTGCAGCTGTCAAACAGAATAGGTAATCAGTGAAGCCTAACATGCTCCACATTTAGCAGAACTGCAAAAGTACAACAACAATGCTAGCGAGCTTCCTGATGGATAATGTAGCTTGATGAGCCTTAACAATTGCTCTAATGAAAATCATGTATTCCAAATGTACTTACCCATTATCTACATTATGCAATATTTGCATGTACCTTACATATCGTTGCGCCTTATATCCTCCTCTAAGATGGATATTCAGACTGTGCCCAGATTTAACTTTGGTCTTGAATGAGGCCGGATGTACATTCCTATTCTATATATGTAACAATTAATTTACACAACAATTCAATAACAGCTACGGCCAGCCGTATAGAACATCAATATCATAACTTCCAACCAATTAGGAAGGCATCAATTCTTCAAGTATACAGCACAACCATGTCACTACCTACCAAAAACACAGAAATTCAACCTGGTAATTCAATTGTACGAAAAATAGTCTAAACTCTATAGTCTATACCACAAGCACAAGCACGACACCAGGATCAACAAAACCGATTGCCGGGCGTTATCCCCCCACTTCCCAAAACACTATAAATGCAAGCAACACTATCATCCTCCCGACCATCCAAAACACAATAATAAATCCAAGTGGCATTGCATCATGGCAGCAGATTCACATAAACAATTACACAGACAATGACTTCTGCTAGTACGATCGCTTCAATACCAATCCAAGTTGCCAAACAAATCCAATCAACCATCAACTAATCGAACCACTACTGATGTTAACAAGTTTACATTTGCTATCGGATCGAACCGAACACAAAAGCTTCCCCCGTCTGATCATACCACAATTCAACAACATCCAAACATCGACCAGTCCCCTAATCCCAAATCGAACAGAGAGATGTACAAGAGGAGAGGGGATCGCAATACCATCCATGGGGTTGCTGAAGTTGACGTAGGCGTAGCCGAGCGAGCGCCGCGAGTTGACGTCCCTGCAGACGCGCACCGACACCACCTGGCCCGCCTGGCTGAAGAGCTCGTACAGCTGCGAGTCCGTCACCGACGCCTCGAGGTCGCCCACGTACAGAGACGTCGTCGGGAGCGGCTGCGCCACGCCGACGCCGACCCCTCCCGCCGCCGCCGCGGGGACAGCCCCGGCCGAGCCCCCGTTCGCAGCCGCCGCCGCCACTTGCGCTGCCATCGCCTCCTACCGACCCCTCGACCTCTTTTTTTCAACTTTTTTCCCGAAAAATCGGCTCTAAACCCTAGCAAATGGATTGATATATAGCTGGGTACGAGTAGATCTCGCAGAGTTTGGGGATTTTTTTTCCTTTTCGTGGGATACTTTCTGTTTTTTTGGTTGAGAGATACAGAGGCCGTAGGCGGAGAGCACGCGACGGGACGACTCTCTCAACGGGGGCGAGGCCGACGGGGGGCAGGGGGTTGTTATATGGGTGGGGGGCGCGCACCTGAGCTTAGGGTTTGGCGCACCGTCGTTGGCTCGGTGTCCGTCCAGCTCACGGTTTCGATCGTGTGTGGTGGTGCTTCTGGACAGTTTGTTTTGCGTACGGTTTCGGCGTTTCGGTTGTTGTTGCGTTGGGTGTGGGTCGGAGCTCGCGGGCGTGCCTCGGGAGTCCGCGCCGTGTTTAATCGTCTCTAGTGGGGTGGATAATTTCCATCTCATTAAATATTTGCCCAACGAATTCAAAAAGTAAGTAGATATATGATACTATCTATGTCTGATTTTAACTCTAAACAAATAACAGAATAGTATACGAGATAAGTAATATCTATCCACATATATCCATATTTCAAATGATACAAAGAAATTTGTTATAACTTCACTTAGAAATAAGATAATAGATAGATAATCGTCGTATCTAAACAGACGAAAAATGCTGAGTGCTTTTCTTTCAATATCTCGACGATTAGTTTTTCCATGTTCGTTTTAATTGCATCATTACTGTTTAACATCCTGTGTAGGGGTGTAAAAGAAGCGAATAATTTTTGTCCGACTGATCCTCCAAAAACTTGTTGAACAAATATGAAATAAGAAAATAAGTATTCGATACAATCCGTGTTTGACTCTTATTTCTAGAAAAAAATACAGAATAGAATGCACTAGCCGTACCCGTCCGTATATGATTGCGTCCAGGTCTCTAGTCTTCTTGACCGCTGGATTGGGCTGGGCTGACCGTACCATCCGTCCCGTACGGGTGACTTTTGCGTCGGTACCCCTGGTCAGTGCAAAAATTGTGAACCATAGCCCTGGTAGAGCTGGTGCTCGATACCCGTACGTAACGGCTGCGACAAGAACTGCCAACATGGCATTCAATACGCTAGCTGCTACTAGTGCCCACAGAACAATTCGTTTACGTGTAGACTTGTACGAACGGTGACCGACGATCGGGCCCTTCGACAGGTGTGGTTCCACTGAACGTGCTTGTTCTGGATTGTTTGCTCTTACGGGGTGCTTCCCATTCTAAACGGTTTTTAAAAACTGTTTTTAGTTTTTTTATAATAATAATTTTTAAATAGAGTATTTTTTAAAGATAGAATCTACTACGTACCGACTTCATTTATATCGGTAAAAATATATGTGAGTTTCTGTTACTCTGTAATCTCTCGTACAAATAGTTTAAAAGTTACAAACTGTAACTAAAAGTTATAAATCGTAGCTAAAAGGAATATGCCCTTAGTTGGCGTGGTGGTCCCCCTGAGTGGGAAGGCTCTGCGACAACTAGACATCCACATGAGAAGCTGCCTGCCTGCCGGCCGGCCCGACCACGGACCACCGCGCCCGCGCCGGTGCCACACCATCGCCGCGGCGCTCCGATTTGGACCTTGCCACGGATGGTGAGGCAATGCGCCACGAGTAATCACCCGTCAGCGCTCGGCAGGCAGCTCCTGCTCGCTGGCGCACGTGCAGGCGCCGGGTCCGGCCCTCCTCACGCACGAGCCACCTCTGCTCCCTTCAGGCCACGCCGCCACGGGTCTCTTGCTCCCGCCAAGGAGGAGAGAACACAACAACAATGGCAGTTTACAGCCTATTTTGACGATCGGTTAGCAGGGTTCTCCCCTGAAATTACTGTGACTAACAGCGGTGTAAATGTGTATAACAGACCGAGAAGAACAGTAGTAATGAAATTATGATTTGTGAAGTCTTAGAACTTACAAAAAAACATGTCTGCCCACGTAGCCTCTGTAGGCGTATTTCCTGAGAAGTGGTAAATTCTCTATCTGCTGTAACCTATATTTCTGACATTTCTAGAGAAACATCCCTCAAAGGAACCGTGTACAAAGAGTAGACTAGTTCACGATCCTTAATTTGATAAGCCGGGAGCCCTATACGTGGTTGATGGTAAGAAACTATGAGGTTTCCATCTCATACTTTATCGTCCAGTTCCGATAGCGATGACAGCATGCCGTGCTTCTGAGCTTTCTCACTGGGCACACCTTGCCGCTCCTTGCCTCCAGGTTTCGAAGATGCACTACTGTACCATATCATACCAACCACAGCGAGTATCATCCCAACCGCAACATGGAAATTCAGGCCTTCTTTCCCAAAGAACAGAAATCCCAAGGTTAGCACGAGAATGGTCTTCATGTGGCCTATCACTTGAAACGTGACGGCAGAGAATCTCCCAATGCATATGAATTGGCTTAGATTGGTTCCGACTGCAATCAGGCACGACAAAATGATGAAGAACTGAAAAACAAGTGGAAGAAAAGGAAAGTCAGTTAGCAACGAAAATTGCGATGTCCACAGGTAAAACTTAGGTAGAAAATTGAAGCAAAACAAATAACACCTCCAACAGTCATTCATGTCCTTGAGATAATTTTCTAGATACTGAGGAACCTTGCATGTTAAAGAAATGATGTTTCTTAATAGATATTACTTGCTAACTATGCACAACTGGGTCCTTTCATGGACATACAACCTTTAATCCTGTAATCAACTACCTCTGTTTTCAGAGTACTTAAGATAGTGGTTCAAATTATGTCATATTCCAATTTTAAAAGTAAACGTGTGCAATAAATATTTGACATATAATCAATCTTTGTTTTCATATAATGTATTTTGCAACCATTGAAGACGACATATTATTACACTGACATACTAAATGTTGGCAATCATCATGATGCCATATATAACCGCACAAAATCATTTTTTCTTTCTTACCGTCACTGTGCTGGTATAGGGAAAAGTATCGACTCTACTGTTGGTCAGCCAGAAGTCCACAAATGGACCGAATATTAACAATGAAACAGCTTGAGCTGGTGCAGTATGACCCAAGAGTTTGAGTGAGTCAAGCGAGTACTTCCGTTGGAGGTAACTGACATACTGCCAAAAAAAGGATAAGAACAATAATTGTATTACACAAAAAATTATCAAAAGGGAATTCCAAAAAGGAAACTGAACTGGGGGTCTGGGACAAAACTTCTGCGGTGGTAAACAAATGAATAAGTGATTAATGTAGTAGAACCTTTCACTACTTACTATGTCCTTCAGGCATTCATTTGGCACAATATCTGTATTATGTTCAAGCCCATTAAATCATAGGGAGCCAAAGAAAACCCCAAGAAGGAGAGATACCAGAGAACCATCAAGAAATCCTCAGCTAAGTGAAAGAAAATATGCGCAACAACCTAGCACTTCAAATGCAAGCTTTACATTGGCATGGCATATGAACCCAGTCTAGTATATTGTATTTATCATAGCCAGGAATAGTAGCTAAGGCATCAGTCAACGTAGTCAAATTTTTTGTAGTCCAAGAGACTTCAATGAACAAAAGCTACAGTTTAGCATGAGAACTACATGAAGAAATGAACTCCAAGGCTCTAAAAAGAACGGGATTCTATAGGCAGAAACCACAAATCTACTATGGTACGAAGTAGGAATAAGCTATTGATATGCTATAAATAGATGCTGACTAGTGACTACTATAGGGCATATTTTTCACAAAACTATATACATTATACAGCAACAAACAAAAGGAATTCACTAATATTCTTAATACTTACATGCTGTTGCAATGCAGTGCTGCAAATTGCTATTACGGCAGCTATCAGTCCTTGCATATTTACACTAACATCAGAAACCGTGCACACTCCCACACCTACTAGGACAACCATTATACTAAGCTTTGTATCCCTTGAGTACCGGAAATTGTCGAATAGGACCTCCAGAATACACAAAACTGGAATAATAGATAGCTTTGCAATCTGAGGGAAGAAAAGGACAAAAAACAGTTTAGTATACAAATTACATTTATAAATTGAACAAAACAGAAGTTGCAGTCTTCACCTGATAGAACCCAACAGAGTTCCACATCAAGCTAACATTCATCCCAACAATTGATAGGTTTGCAAAAAAGACAAATTTTACTAGTTCCAATAGAGGTAAATGAGATGGCTGAACATATCCTAACCATTTCATTACCAACGTCATCAAAGTGGTAGTTGCAAAGTGCAGCCCAGTCAATGTTGTAGCTGTACCGAGGAAACAGTAATACACAACATTAGTGGAAAGAAAAGAAAAGGAAACATTTTAACATACTTATTTATGGTCATCACTCATCAGCTCATAAAAACTAGTTCTAGCAATATTTGTTCATTTACTATATTGTGGACATTCATCTAAAGCCAAAGGTGCATAACATAGTTGTCATGTGCGGCATCCAATACAGCCGTCGGCGCAACAACCACAAAACCGCCATCTGCCCTGGAGATTCTTAAGAGGTAAGTTTCCATGAGACTTCATTAGGATAAATTCTAAGATTTAGAAAGTTGGGAACATATAGTATACACTCACCCTTACAATGCACTGACCGTACACTCAAACTAAAAAAGTCGCGAAATATTCCGAAAAATTTTATGAATGTACTTTATGGTTTACTCCAGCTATGTATAAATTTCCAAGTTTGATTTCATTCTATGTTAAGAATAATAAAAAAGAGAAAATTCTAACAAAAATTAAGAGTTCAAATCTATCAGAATTTTCACTTTTTTGGTATTCTTAATATAGAATAAGTTTGAACTTGAGATTTTATACATATGTGGACTAGATTATGAAGTACATCCAGAATTGTTTTGAAATTAGTGTGATATTAGTGAAAGCAAGAAAGAAAAAGGCAAAAAATTACAAGTCCAGCAAAATTTAGATAAGGAGATCGGTACACCAGAAGTCGCTAGTTTGGTCAGTGTGATATTAGTGAAAGCAGGAAAGAAAAAGGCAAAGTTCATCAAGCCATTGAGATAGTAGGTGGTTTAGTTTGAGACTTAAGTGATATCGTATGCTCTACAGATAAAAATAACTAAACAAGAAGAGAGTGTTACAGTCTTTTCTTACCAAAGCTAAAACCATGTGTAGCCATTAAGGCCTTGTTAACCATGATTATGCCAACAGAAGTCACAACATTGAACATCCATGCCCCAGCATCTAATGCTGCTTTCTTCTCTGCCTTGCTTCCTGCTGCCATGTTTCTTATCATGTAGGGTCTAATGCAAGTTTCAATATAAAAAATGCCTGCCTTCAATGCGAACAGTGGTGCACCTAACATAAGCAAGTAGTTATCATTAAGTACAACAGCTAATACCAGCACAAATAGTTAGCACCAGTAGAACTAGCCAACATTTATACAAGTTCCTAAATTCGACTGTCTGTACTTGAATTTGAAATAGAATTATCTCAGAATGCTAAGGATATACAAATGACTTACAATATACATTAAGGTGATATTCCAACATCCAGTAGTGACAGTGGAAGATAAACTGCTCATGTAATGACATGGACTAGACAAAGTGACAAACTAAACAAGAAATCATCAGTCCCATTAAAGCTACACACTAGTCGCTGTTTATTGGTTCAAGCCACCACACTAAACTCTATTTTATTAGGCAAGAGAACCGCTTCAGAATATCATGGATATGAATGAGAAACAAAACAACTAATGCAACTGAATTCCTATTACTTTCTCTGAACAATCAAACAGGTTTAGGACCAACCGATTCCATCTCCGATAATCCTACTTACATGTTGTGCAAATCTAGCCAATTGGGCCAAGAGAGCCAAACCATGACACAAGGAAACTAGGACTGCCTTTCCGTTTGGTGCTCTACACTACCAGTCTGCCACTCAAAATGAGATGCCAAAACTACAAAAATCAGAAGTTGCTGTCCTGGAACCTCCAAAGGCTGAATAAACTTATACTAACACCTACCTCCTACTGACAGACAACAAGATTAACATGGCACAAGAATAACTAATCTATATGATATGAGCATGGCCCTGTAAATACAAATAATGATTTGCCCAAATATGACGAGAAGGGGAAAGGAAAGGAACTGAAGGCCTCAAATTCCACATGCAAGAAAACGTAACAAAGAAATCGAAACAAATCAACAGAACAATCGCGATAACTCTCTCACGCCGAGGTAATCCCAGTATTTCCACAGATCACAGAAAGAAAGAAATCCGAGAAAGCAAAACCCCACGCAACCACGCACGAGACAGGTGAGCGCGAGCGATAGCCAAGCGGAGGAGGAACGATTTGTTGGCTTGTTCGTACCGACGCCGTGGTGGGAATCGGGATCGGAGATCGCATGGACTCTTCGGTCTCCAGGCGCAGCACCGGCACTGCGCCACCGGAGGAAGAGGAGGAAACGAGACGGAGTCGAGTGGAGTGGAGTGATGGGAGCGTGCGGATCTGATTGTATTTCGGTGCTGGGCTGCAAGTTTGGGATCGGCCTACCATGCTGCAGGTGCAGGATCACATGGGGCCTTAAAGAATGGACAGGGAATCAGCGTGCATCAGGCACTAAGCATGTTGCTCTAAACAAAAAGCACTAAGTATGTTCGGTGATTTGCCTTTTCTAAATGCTAATTCAGGGTGTTGGTATTGGCTTCTCACGATGATTTTTGGGTGTGTTTAATAGTTTTTAGTTAAAAATAAATAAGTAACGACTGAAAAAAGTGATTTTTAGAAGAAAATGATGGATGGTGAAGGAAAAGATATGTGCGCGAGATGGAAACTAGAAAAATAGAGTATGTGATGTATCTATTGTTGTAAATATTGCGGTATAAGCATATTTTCTATTTTAATTCCAATAATAATTATGATAATAGTAATCACTCAAGCATGGCATAAGAATGACTTAAACAATATATTGACATAGAAATCAATCAAGTCATTGCAAAATGAGTGAATACTCAAAATGAACATGATATATGACATATTCAACAATAGCATGTCATTCATAACATTAATGTATTCACATGCTAATCTTTTTGTAAACATAGCATATATGATCATCACAAGAATGTAAACAGATCCAAGGTAATAACATGCTGCCTCCATATATAGCCAATAGAACATGACTAAAAACAGCATATAACAATTTAATGATTTTAGTATTGCTCTCAGAACATGGTTGCTCAAGATCATACATCTTGGCCTTCTCATGTTGATGTCGATACTCTTAACAAAAATTCTAATAACTAGAAGTTAAGATTTGAGCTCCTTCTTATGTTTTCTCTACTATAACAGTGCATAAACAGAGGATATCAAAATCTTAATTTCAGTTTTAAATGTTAACATGCAAAGGAACAACAAGTAGTAATCTGACTATCGATTTTGATATAAGGATAAGCGAGCATAGAATATAATCGAGTATACGAGTCTACCAAATCCTAGTGCATATAACAATTACGTCCAACCAAATATAACCAGATATGCCACGTAAAGAAAACAAATCGAGTTGAGCTCAAATCCAATCTAGTTATCTAGACTAATCTCGGTGTCGACAATTTCTTCACGAGCAAGTAACCACGACCACACAAAGATCTCTTTCTCAAAGAATACTCATCAAGAACGAGATGAACAACTTCTGAGGTAGTGATATTCGAAATCACTTGAAGAAACCGAAGAACATCAAGAACAGGGCAAGGCGTACAAGCAATCGTCCCGAAAACCTATCACCTCTCGTCGTAGATGAACAAAAGAGGTGTGGTTGACGGAGATACAAAGCCCTTCTCCAACCTCAATGTACCGTGGCGGGAGTCGAAGGATTGGGGTATTGCCGCACAAAACCTCAAGAGTACACCCCAAGTGCGCTCAAATCACAAAGAAGGAGCAATCGTCGCCTCGTCCTCCTCTCGGTTAGGTCTCCAGACCTCAAATCCCCACACCCCAAACTAGGGTTCACACAGGGAGCCGAAGACAAAGCCTCAATTGGAGATGGCGCCGGAGCCCCACACCTCCACACAACCGAAAGAGTCAACAGGAAGAAGAAAACCCAAAAGATCAAAATAGATCGGAAAAGAGATGCTACCACCCGGTGGATTGGCTCGGCCATATATAGGGGATGCGGGAGGTGGCGGCGAGATGACGCGAGCGGCCGGCTCCGAGGAACCCGAGCTAGCCCGCGCCTCCGTCGGCACCACGCGGTCGCCGATCCCCTTCATGCGCCGCCGAATCCGCCGGTCGAATCGCCAAGTCGGGCGAAGGAGACGAACGGCCGCCACGAGAAACGCACGCGAGAACCACACGCGGGGAGGAGAAAAGGTCTCCTCCCCTTATCTCTTTGCGCTGGACCCTGACAGGTGGGCCCCGCCGAATTTCTTTTCTTTGCCATTTTATCTTTTCTTAATTGGGAAATTACGAAAATGCCCCTGAAATACAACATCTATGACTCATGTTTTATTTTTAGAGTACGACAAAAATAAAAGAAATGAAAAAACTATTTTAAAAACTAAATATTCATATTGACTTGTGGCTTAGCAGAATCCGGTAGGAATATCTGAGTAGTTCAGCTGAGATTCCTAGGAATGTTCTAAGATTATCCTCCTGGATGCACTCTAATCATCGTCTAGGAGAAAAATAATGTTACATACTAGATCGCTAAGATCAGAGCGCAGCGGCGCACACTACAGGCCACAGCCACATGGCCCTCTCACACTTCGAGGGACAGTGAGAAGCACAGGCACATGCATGCTCGAACAAATCTATGCAACAAGTAATGCCTCAGCTTCAGACCTGTCTCTTGCTTTTTCTTAAGGCATACCTGTCACTTGGTGAAGCTGGTCAAATGACAAACCTGACGCTGGATCCGTCCCTACTAGTGACCACAAAAAGAAACTAACAAAAACTGCTATATACTTATCTTTACGATATATTTATCGTACAATCTAACTAAAAAGTCGTAAAAAATTTAGAAAAAAATTCTACATGTATTTTTAAACTTTATTTACCTATATATAAAATTTTAAGTTCAAAATTATTATATATTAAAAGTAACAAAAAAGAGAAAAATTTGACAAATGTTAAGAGTTTAAATATATCAGAATTTTCTCTTTTTTGGTGCTCTTAACACAGAATAAATTTGAACTTGAAATTTTATATATAGGTGGAGTAAACCATGAAGTACATCTAGAATTTTTTTTGAAACTTTTCATAATATTTTTAGTTTAAGTGTATAATAAATATATCATAAATGTAAGTACATAGCAGTTTTTGGCACATAAGTTTTTTCTGGGAGATCATGAATTTTGTGGGCTGGGAAGGTAGAAAAGGCTCAGCCATTGGGCCCAAGTGTTCATTTAGGCCACGCAAGTGAGATTGTGTGTGGCTGTGGGCCAAATTTGCTCCCGTCATCGGGTCGCTCTGTTGGGTGTTTCCACGCTGATCCGAGGCCCGCTTAACCGGTGAAGTCTGAAACTGAAAGGCAACCCAACCGAACAAGGAAATCCAATCGAACTGCAGCTCGTCCCAACGGCTACAAGCATCCGAGGCACGATGATGCTACGAAAGGCCCATCCGGTATTCCGCTCTGCTCTGCCCCTTTGATATCGACCTCCTTGTACCAGCCGAATGGTCTCCAGTGGAGGAGAAGAAGAGCGTCACGGCTTGGCTACATCAGTTGTTCGTAATCCTTGTCACGTACGATGACTAATGATGTGTATGAGAGAGAACGAGGAGAGAGAAGCTGTCTGGCATACAAAAGACAGTCTATAAGATCACTATAGACAGCTTTTTTGCTGTTGTATTAATGCCATATGTATAAATTATGGGCCAACTTGAAGGCAAAAACATTTTATGAGTTGTTTTATTTTTTTCCTATAGATGATTGATAAAGTACTACAGAGAACAGCCGTATGTATTAGTGTTGTACATGCACGCTTCTCTGCCTCTCTGATTCCTCCGAAGAGGAGGCATCCCCGAGCCCGGTCTGTGTCGGCCTGGCAGCAGGCAACTGAAAAAGGTTTATAGCTTGCCCGATTCCTTTACTATTTCGGATGGTTATGCGTCCATATTCTTGAAATTTTGCAGCAACATCACAAATTTGAGTCCAGGAAAAATTCGCTGTGAGTGAATGAAACATCACAATGAAATAGCTGTTGCAAGCGATTCAGCACCACCCCCCGACACCGCGCGATCAAATTTTCTAGCATGTTTCCTGTTGAGTACTACCCCAACCACCCCCATGCTAACTGATCTGCTTCTGTTTTATGGCTGTTCTTCCTTTAATCTTCGGCTGTCTGTATCAATCATTGCAAGAACGGTTTGCTTGCTCACTGAAACCGGGACAACGTGTCCTTGTGCTCTAAGCAAGTACAGTAAGCACAGGAGCGACAAAAGAAAGTCGAGTACAGTATCTCCGAGGCTTTCATCTCAAATTTTCTCATCGAGCTCCAACCGTGATGATAGAATGCCTTGCTCGATATCTTTCTCAACAGGATCGGGGTAATCTTGGCGCTCTTTGCCTCCAGGTCTTGAAGACGCATACCCATACCAGATCATACCTACTACAGCTACGACCATCCCAAGCGCAACATGAAGATTCAGGCCTTCTTTTCCGAAGAGGAGGAATCCCAGGGTTAGCACAAAGATTGTCTTCATGTGGCCTAGAACTTGAAATGAGACGGCCGTGAACCGTCCAATGCATATGAACTGGCTTAGATTGGTTCCGACTGCAATCATGCATGACAATGCTATGAAGAACTGAAAGGAAAGTGGAGGAAAAAGAAACATCAGTTACCACTTTACCCCAGTACTGTAAAATAGTGAAATATTGATGCTAAGTTCCTAACAGGTAATTCTTAAGTAGAAGAACTGTTCTAAAACAAATCATGTTTGCGGTGTTCACATCATTGGTTTGTTTTCATGGTTAAGACAGAACTAATTGATGTTTCTTACAGCCATCCATGTTAACTTCTTGGAATGGGCACTTTTGGCCTCATACAATTATAGTCGGCAAAGTAACTTCTATGCAATAATAGCATATTTGATTCAAGAATTTAAAAACGTACTTTGTATTCTCTGCATACTTCGTTCATATATTTTTATTCCAAATGTCAAACATGCTTCACTATAATGTGTATCAAGCTTCACCTGCTAGATGACACACTAGTTCCAATGGAGTGCAAGAGAACATTTAAAGCAGATAGTTGTTCAGGATGAACAGCACCTACCATAACCACCTTGTTATAATTGTAAGTATCAACTCTTTTATTGGTCAGCCAAAGGTCCACAAAAGGCCCGAATATTAGCAATGATGCTGCTTGGGCTGGAGCAGTATGACTCAAGAGGTTGAATGAGTTGAGTGAGTGTTTCTTTTGAAGGTAATGGATATACTGCAAAACAGAAGGGCAAAGTACTAACGTTAGAAAGGTAGGAAGAAAATGAAAACAAGGTAAATCGTAATCAAACATGCCAAAGTACATGATGTATGAAAAAATATTCTAAAATAATAAGTTTCTGTCTAACAGGAAATCTACTCAAGCTGTTTATGTCCTCTTGATGCAGCAGGTATGTCACAACTTTAGGGAATCATAAGGCACACGAATAATAATGAACTAGATACAACATGCAGTCTTAGACTTTGGGCTATTAAGATAGACAAAAACTTTCAGTAACCTGATTAACTTTTATTAACCAGAATAAACTTATCTCTAAACAGCCCTGAGATGAACTCTAATCCTCTTCAAATGGACAAAAGACACCAATTTTAGTAGAGAGAATACTCTAGTGCTCTAGAGATAGTGGAAATCAACATGTCTTCTATGATTGGAAATTTGGAATCAAACAATGCTAGACTAACCTATCAATAGATGGTTCATACTACAGGACAGATTTTCAGAGAGAGGAAAGCAACGTACAGGAATCCACAAAATGAAGTTATAAATTCTAGTATCAACACTTACATGTTGTTGAAATGCAGTGCTACAAACAGCTACCACAGCAGCTATCAACCCTTGGGTATTTACACTAACATCAGTGACAGTACATACTGCAACCCCTACAAGGACAACCATTATGCTAAGCTTTGTGTCCCTTGAGTAACGGACATTATCAAATTGGACTTCCAGCATGCATAAAGCTGGAACCATAGACAACTTGGATATCTGGGAAAATAAAGGTGGCACAATTTAGTATATGTATGTATATTCCAATATAAATACACCAAAGACAAAGCAAGTATTTCTTCACCTGATAGAACCCAACAGAGTTCCACATCAAGCTAGCATTCATCCCAACAACTGATACGTTTGCAAAGAAGACAAACTTTATAAGCTCTGGAAGAGGCAAACAGGACGGTTCAACATATCCCAACCATTTCATTACTAATGTCGACAAAGCTGTAGTTGCAAAATGAAGCCCAGGCAATGTTGTAGCTGCAAAAGGAGAATTCAGCGCAAAACATTAACTGCAGGACAAAGCAATACATTAGGTATGAAACTTATTCAATACATATGCTTGCATCTTTCAGTACAATTTTAATTCATTGATACCTGTTGATCCCTCCACAAACATGATCCCTCCACAAACATAGTTTCAGTACAGGTTCCGTATTTAATATCAGTAATAGGCATCAGCACATTAGACCAGTGAAGAGAAAAATAGAATATGCTAGCCAAATTTCATTTGTTAGATCACTCTCCCATGAACTGTGTCAACATTTTCAGAATATTGCGTATTGGAATTTGAGGATATCACAGCTTTATTTCTAGAAAGGAAAAAAAGGTTTATAAACTTGCGACTATCTAATGAATGTCAAATGTGTCCAGGCATGACGGTTTTCAAAGGCAGCCAAGCAAAATTTTCAGGTCCAGCCTAATTTCGATTCACACAACAACACTTCAATTAGCTTGTTACTTTTCCAGTCAACATCTACTTCTAAAAAAACTTTTGTGCCAAACGTGAATCGAAGTATCAAACAAAGCCATTGGGGAAAACTAGGTGGAAATGGAAAAGCAATATTACAGTGCCACAAAAGCACAGTTTAGTTTACCGATTGAATGGAAAACAAAGTGCTTCACGGATTGAGATTGGCTTGTCTTACCAAAGCGAAAACCATGCGTAGCCATCAAGGCCTTGTTGACCATGATGATGCCAACAGAAGTCACGATGTTGAAAACCCATGCCGCAGCATCCAGCGCAACCTTGTTCTCTGCCTTGCCTCCCGGCGCCAAACCCATACTCTTCCTGCGATGCGGGGACCTAATCCACCAATACGAGTTGCAAAGCACCTGAGCACGCACGGAATCACCAATGGTGAGTGCATCCGTCAAAACAAGCATCAATGCACGTTAGAATCCAGAAACCCCCGACCACTTTCAGCACAAGCCCCAAATCCCTACTGTCTCCTCAATCTGCACCGCCACCGTTTGCGAAATTCAGAGGCACGATCGATCGAAAGGGGAACCCCCCAACATGCGCGCTTCCCACCGCACAAGACAAAGCAATCCTTGAAGCCTCGGATCGCCGCACGATGGAAGAATAAGTGGGATCCAATCACACAAGAGAATCGCGAACATGGAGCAGCCACCGCGAAGGTCGAACGAACTCTGTCGCCCGAAGCAGAGGTCCACGAAAACAACCCAAGAAAGGGGAAACCAAAGGCGAGACTGGGGGGAATGGAGGGAGAGAGGTCGCTCGTACCGGCGATGTGGTCGGAGTCGGCGTCGGAGGCAGCATGCAGGATCGAAGTCTCGACTAGGAGAAGAGGAATAGCGAGTGGTTCTGCATGGTGGGAACCGGTGTACGATGTGAGAGTGGACAGAGCGTTTGGGGGCCCCCTCCCGCCGGCCGCCGCTATCTGATGAGACAGGGAGCCGAGAGGGAGATTCGAGCCGAACACGCACGGGGGAAGCCGAGCCATGCGCCGCACGTCGCACTGGCGCTCCGGCTCCGGTCGTGAGGAAAACGTGGTTTGCTGGCTTGCGGCGGGGGAGTTTCGCCCGATGTCTATCCATGTCAGAAAGCTGTTCCTGTGAAGGGAGCGCTCTATCCAAATCAGAAAGCTGCTCGTAGTGCCGTCGTTTCTCCGGTGAAATTCGCACACACCTGTCCTGTCGGGCGGGAAACGTGGTGCGTGTTACGGCCGGCGCGCCGTCCACTGGTTTGCCAGCTTGCGGCGGGGCGTTTTGGATGTAGTGGTGTCTATCCGAATCGAATCAGAAACTGTTCCCCCCACCCCTCCGTCTTGTCAACAGAGTCAGAATATTGCTCGTAGTGCTGTTATTCTTTGAAATAAATTGATTTATGATTAAAATTATATTATAATTAATTAAAATTATACTGTAACTAATGATGATTTATTTCGTATAACTAAAGTTTAAAAATAAAAAACAGGTTAGTGTATCACGGACAATGCAAACAAATACGAAAAAACCCGCCAAAAAGGCTAAAAAACCAAAAAAGCCAGAAAAAACGAAATGTAATAATGGTAAAAAAATAAGCCAGAAGCTAAAACCTTAAACCGAAATAAGCGAGGCCTTAAGATCCTTCAGGGCTCGAAGCCCAGTCTCTGCCAGCATCCCAGCCCATTTCCAGAGCAGAAAACCATAGGGCTAGCTTCCTTAGGCCAGGTGGTAAGTGCATTTGGAAGGCTATATAACGGGGATCTTGATGAAGACATTACTTGGTACTTGTTTTCTTCTGAACTGCGAACTGGGCTGATTATACGGGCACGAGCTAAAAAGATTAATCAACAGGTGAATTCGTTCCTAACCGCATTTGGTTTTAACTTATGTGAGAATTGATTGCTACCCCATATGAATATTTTGTGCATTCTCAGGTTCGAACGTTGTGAAACTTTTGGAGTTGAAACCATGGAGGAAAAGCTAATGGAGAAGAAACACATGAAGAACAAGCGAGAGAAGACACATCTGAGCCTTTTCTGCCAAGTCGGATTGGTCCCACGACCACTCGAGCTCACAACATTCCCTCCGGCCGTTCGATCGAGTCCAATCGGCATCAACGACGACTTCCAGCTCAGGTCAATGACTATAGACGCAGTTGGCGATGTTCGCTATCTGTCCCGTTCGACCACGGTGTCTATGACCACAGCGCCTACGACCATGGTATCTACGACCACGGTTACATCGACCATATCTTCGACCATGACACCGCCTACGACTTACGACCACTAAATCGCTACGCCTATAACTTACGACCACTGCGCCGCTATGACTACAACTTCTAGGACTACAGACTCATGCCGAACTAATCAATTGCATCGGAGCATTTGGACCAGTATGAATGGCTTCGGCTGGCCGAACCGTCCGATCTTCTTTGAAACTTGGATGACTACGAAGGTTACGACTGCTACTCGTGGTCATACGAGTGGACGAAGCCAACCTCGGCAAAATATGTGCAGTCGTAAAGAGGGCATGGTTGTAGTCGAAATCTACCTCAACGTGGTCGTAACATTCATCAACGTGGTCGTAATGACTTACGTGACTGTTTCAGCGCAGATCCGAAGGGATTCCTTGTGGTTAACGGGCAATAACTTTTGCATACAGGGTCTGATTGAGGTGATCTTGGACTTATTGGAAAGTTTATTTCAAAGACTACGTAACGTAAGAGGATTTATCTTCAGATTCATCCGGGATAAAAGATTTTATTTTTCTTTTTGTAGGGGTTCGAGTCTAATACGATAAAACATAGAGTTGTATATGATTAGGGGGTCCTACGGATTGTGATCAGGGATATATAAGCCTTGTGATATGCAATATTTGGGTCAGACCATGTTATTTTTAAGATAGCTAATATTACTTATTCTTGGGTTTATGCTACACGCTGCCTTTGAAAATTGGACGATTTTCTTGAGAGTTCCTTCCGTTGTTCTTGTGCTTCCTTGTGGTTTGCAGGAGTAGCGATACGTCTACTTAGTGGTCGGGTAGACGGGGTCACGAGCGTGTGGTTGGGCGAATTTTTTTATCGCAGGTTGATGTTCTAACAGTGGTTGGCGCCATCGGTTCGTCAGGTTACACGGATCCAAGTTATCATCCTCGATCCTACATCGTGAAGATAGGGCACCCCACATACCATCCTTCCCCTCTTGAGAAGGAGTTGTCCTCGACTCTAATTCTTCCGATCTAAAGAATGGTGATAAATCAACAACATGGAATGTAGAACTCACGGCATAATCATCACCCAAAAGCTCTATTTTATATGCATTGTCATTGATCTTCTTAAGTACTCTGAATGGACCATCTCCATGAGGCATCAATTTGGACATATGCTTATCCGGAAAGTGTTCTTTGTGTAGATGCACCCAAACCAAGTCACCCGGTTCGAATAACATCTTCTTTCTTGACTTGTTCGCCTTCTCAGCATAGTAACATGCCTTCTTTTTAATTTATTCTTTAGTTTTGTCATGAATCCTCTTCACATATTCAGAACATTTTGACACCTCCATATTAGCATGTTCATGTAGTGGCAGTGGCAGTGGCAGCAAATCTAGTGGCGCGATTGATTTAAAGCCATACACCACCTCGAACGGGCACAATTGAGTAGTAGAATGTACCATCCTATTGTATGCAAACTCCACATACGGCAAACAATCTTCAAACTCTTTGAGATTCTTCTTGATCATCGTTCGATTTACCACCTCAGTTTGTCTATCTGTCTATGGGTGACAATTTATTGAGAATAACAGCTTTGTCCCGAGCTTGGCCCACAAAGTCTTCCAAAAAATTTCTCATGAATTTGACATCTCGATCTAAAACAATCGTCCTTTGCATACCATGCAATCTTACAATTTCCCTAAAAAACAAATCAGCTACATGAGAGGCATCGTCTCTTTTGTGATAGGGAATAAAATATGCCATTTTATAGAACATATCCACAACTACAAAAACCAAATCACTTCCCCTCTTAGTCCTAGGCAATTCTGAAATAAAGTCCATACTAATATCCTCCCAGGATGCACTAAAAATAGGAAGTGGGCTATATATATAAACCATGTGGATTAAATTTAGATTTCGCTTTGTGGCATGTAACACATCGTTGTACAAACATTTCGATCTCACGCCTCATGTTAGGCCAATAAATGTGACCGCTCAACATCATGAAGGTCTTTTTTCTCCCAAAGTGTCCTATTAATCCACCTGCATGAGATTCCTGTAATAAAAGCAAATGCACAGATGAATCTGGAACACATAATTTGTTGGCACGAAATAAGAATCCATCATGAACATGGAACTTATCCCATCCTTTTCCACATTTGCATTGTGAATATGATTCTGAAAATTCACGATCAGAAGTATATAAATCTTTTAAGCTCTCTAGTCTAGGTACCTTTATTTCCAATTGAGTTAAAAGCACACATTCCTTCTAGACAAAGCATCAGCTACCACATTCTCTTTTCCTTCTTTTACTTAACAACATATGGAAATGTTTCAATAAATTCTACCCACTTAGCATGTCTACGGTTCAGTTTAGCTTGGCCTTTCAAATATTTCAAAGCTTCATGATCAGAGTGGATAACAAATTCTTTAGGCCAATGGTAATATTGCCAAGTTTCAAGCACACACACCAAAGCATAAAATTCTTTGTCATACACAAGATAGTTCAATTGAGGACCTCCAAGTTTCTCACTAAAATATGCTACTGGTCTTCCTTCTTGTATTAAAACACCACCAATACCTATTCTACTAGCATCACATTCAATTTCAAACGTCTTAGTGAAATTCGGTAAAGCAAGTAATGATGCTTCAATTAATCGTTTCTTTAGTTTTTGGAAAGTTTTTTCCTGTGATGTACCCCATTCAAATACAACACCCTTTTTAGTCAATTCCTTTAATGGGGCAGCAATGGTGTTGAAATTTTTAACAAAACAATGATAAAAGCTAGCAAGATTATGAAAGCTTCTGATTTGACTAATATTCACAGGTGTAGGCCAATTCTTAATCTCTTCAGTTTTAGATTCATCTGCCTCAATGCCTTGTCCAAAAACAACATAGCCTAAAAACACAACTTTTTCGGTACAAAAAGTGCATTTGTCAAGATTAGCATACAATTTCTCACTTCTAAGCACTTCTAGCACTCGTCTAATATGCTCAATGTGTTCATCCGTCGTCTTGTTATAGATCAATATGTCATCAAAGTATATCACAACAAATTTGCTAATGAATGCTCTTAAAACATGATTCATTAATCGCATAAATGTACTAGGTGCATTAGTTAAACCAAAAGGTATTATTAACCACTTATACAATCTAAATTTTGTTTTAAAAGCAGTCTTCCATTGATCACCACGTTTCATCCTAATCTGATGGTAGACACTTCTCAAATCAATTTTAGTGAATATAGTTGCACTACCAAGTTCATAAAGCATATCATCTAACCTAGAAATAGAATGACGATATCTAACAATGATATTGTTAATGGCATGACAATCAATATACATTCTCTATGTACCATCTTTCTTAGCACAAGAATTACAGGAACAACGCAAAGACTAAGATTTTCTCGTACATACCCTTTCTCAATTAGCTCTTGCACTTGGCGTTGGATTTCTTTAGTTTCTGGTATGATGGACGGTTTGGAAGTGATGTACCGGGAATTAGATCAATTTGATGCTCTATTCCGTGCAATGGTGGAAGTCTCGCCGGTATCTCTTCTGGAAACAAGTCATCAAAAGCCTGCAAAAGAGAGGAAACACCACTAGAAGAGAGGTCAAGTCGTTACTTCAAAGCAACACAGTTGCATCTTTATACACAAGCACAAGTGCATCTTTGATGGGTCACTGTTCACATCTTTCAAATCTGATTTTGTGGATAACATAACCATTCCTTCCTCATTCTTACTTTTTCCTCTCACATTTGGCTTGTGATTCTCACTCACCGAGGTGTGGAAGTATCTCTTTTCTTTGTTTTTACCCCCATTTTCAGCAAGCTTCCTTTGCTGAAATTCGGCATATATTTGACAAGGAGTCATCGGGAGATTAAGCTCTTTTGTCTTTCCCTTCTACTTAAAAGCATATATATTGGAATGGTCATCATGTTACACACTTCTATCATATTGCCATGGCCTTTCCAACAACAAATGGCACACTATCATAGGTACCACATCACACTCAACGGTATCCTCATAATCATCAATCTTGAAAGTAACATACACCACAAATTGAACATTCACATCCCCACATTCGCTAAACCATTGCACATGATATGGACATAGATGTTTCAGCATTTTTAAGCCAAGCTTATCACATAATTCAACAATAGCCAAGTTATGACAACTACCACCAATAATAAGTTTGATTACCTTGTTGTTTACCTTGGTTTGTGTTTGAAATAAGTTGAATCGCTGCGAATGTGCATCTCCTTCTTGCGCAAGTATGCTCAAATTTTTGGTGACTACTAGTGCCTCTCCTGTTTCATAATTCAACACATCAACCTCTTTGTGGTCATTCGAGGCATCCTCATATCTTCCTTTTTCATAACTGGGCTCAATCTCTCTTTCACTTTCTGATTCTTACTCTCTATCTTCCATCATAAGCATAACTCGGTTATTGTGATACTCCAAAACGGACGGCAACACGGAACTTTTTCCCGGGCAGGAATATTTCTCCTGGGGGATGCCCACCCTACGCTTCCAAACAAAGAATTTTTTGTACGGATAAACTTTTTTTTATTCGAAAATAGAGAAATATACCCGTGGAATTTTTTTTTACAAAAATAGGCTCTCGTCGTCTAATGGAGGGGCGACTTGAGCTAATCGCTGTACTCCCGGGCGACTGCAATGAGTGGCTTTCCAATTGAGCGACTGGAGTGAATCGCGCTCCCATTGGGCGACTGCAGCCTATTTTTGTAAAAAAAAATTCTCACAAGTATATTTCTGTATTTTCAAATAAAAAAAGGTTTATCCGTACAAAAAATTCTCCAAACAAAGCCCTGGTTGGGTCGTTATTCCCTCATTAGGCGACTATGCGTACTGCGCACCTCGATAGGCTGATTTTGTGTAGTTACAGCTTTTCTGGGGGAGGCCTGAGCAAAAGATGCTGCTGGGCCGGGTTTCAGCTGGTTGCCGAAAAGCCCATTTGGTCTTAGGCTGTCAAGGAGGCTCAAGCTGGTCCTTTTATTGGGCTAGAATCCTGTTAGATCAAGCAAAAATCAAGATGGACCTGCTAAAGCCCGTTTTGATTTGACCAGAATACCCAAATTCAAAATCCGGCCCTCTCCTAAATTTGGGGTCCACTTAGTCCCTTCAATTTTCGCTAAAAAACTTAGTCCCTTCATTTCGATTTGATGCACCGCTACTCTTTTCCTTGCATAGCCTAACATGGAACTCGTCTCTCTTGCTAATTACCAAAAATTCAATTTGTCTCTCTTGCTAATTATCAAAGTTCAATTTCCACTAGCCGTGGGTTAGGTGGGTCATTTATATGGATTTTCCGCTGTTATTTCTGGGGACCCTCCTTGCTACCTCTGGGTGTTTTTTTGAGCAGTGATTTATGATTTTTGGTTTAAAATTTTGATTTCTGACTATTCACGAGAGAGAGTTCTGGCTGTTCATGAGAGAGAGAGAGAGAGTACAGAGAGAAAGATACCCGAGTGCGATTTCGATCGATATAGATGAAGTCGTACTACAATCGACTTATAGACTCTACCTTGAAAAGATAATTCGTTTGAAAGATAGTTACTGTGGAAAGTTAAACAATAAACCAAAAGAACTCGCCCCTTATCTCCCTTCGCTTTAGCACTTTTTTTCTTTCCTCTTGATAACCTTATCACGCTCTATGGCCACTAAAGTGTTGCTCACGTAGAATAGAGCAAATGTAAACGCAGTGTGAGACTTAGCTAATTTTGAAAATGAATTGACTGATTTTGCCTATTTCAAAGTATAAGGGACTACTAAACCGAAGATGGAAAAAAAGTACTAGAAACATTGTAAAAATGGCTCTTTTAATAGTACCCAATCTTCCATGGCTCCTGCGAAATGTGCAACTTTGGTAAACTTGGACATTTCCCCGTCCCCTGCCTAAGGGAACTCGTGTAGTCGTCCCTCTAGACAGTAATACCTGCCTGAAATTCTATACAAATGACAGAATTTTTGGACATAACCCAAGGACAGATTGATAAGTGCATCGTGACGAAGAGAGGAAAAAATGGGGAAGGCTCTTAGCTGCACTGGCACATCCATCCTCTGCATAGTACGGCCACTCGAAAGCAGAACTGTTGACACATTTAATATTATAGCTATTTTTCTTTTAAATTTAGCTCGCAGAGCAATCATAACTCGGCAGGTCCGGTTGAGTCACCAGAGCTGGATAGGTGGTAGGATGCTACCGAGGAGCAGCAGAGCTGTAGTAAGTTAATTAGTGTTAATTAATCATGATGCGTACTTCTTAATCGATATATTTTATGATTAGCACTAATTAAAAACACTGTAGTGGTGGCCGAAGTTCCATCGAATTTAAGGAGAAGATTAGATTTACAAAAATAGACGTCAAATACCAAATTCAAAAAAAAAAACCTCCATGTCGACTTTTCTCGAATGCAAGCCCGTACGCGCGTTCCTATCAAAAAATTCAAAACAGTTATTACGTTTCAGATACGCCGCAGCATTCGTGCCCCCGACGGAGCAGCTACCGAAAGCGAGAGGTGCCCAAGAAAATCGCAGGGAGAAGCCGCGCTAGCTTGCCACCTGCGCCGGGGCCGACGGAACTTATCAGGTGAACGTAACAGCCCAACCGCTGCGCTGCCCCCGCGCGATCGAGCTGAGCTGCCGCGAAACCTGCTACGTAAACTGCTCTGCTTCCTTCCATTCGATCGGCCTCATCAAGCCACCACGCACTGGTCGCCTCACGAAAGGCCCATCCGCTCTGTAGCTTTGACACTCGTCCCCCCTCAAAAGTTCAGGCGACAGCCGGATTGAACGTCCTGCCCCGTACCAAAGCAAGCGAAGCAGATGGACGGCAGAAGGGAATGCCATGGCTGCTGAGAAGGGAGCAAGCTTATGATCCTGCAGCTGACTGTGTTTTCTCAGCTCGTGTGCTCTCTGCCTTTGGTTTCGTCGACAGAGATCGAGCGGCCAGCCTTCTCCGTGGTGTGGCAGGCAGGTGCGGGAAGAAGGTATATGGCCAGTTCTTTTTGTTTTTTCAATGATTTTTGGTTTTGGTTTTTCAGCGATCACTATTTATTACACTAATAAGTTAGAGTTAAAAACCGTAAGTCGTAGCCCATGCATATATGACTGCCTTCTTTTCGGCTTATTGGTTCTCTTAAACAAACAAATAAGACGGTGCCATTTCGAAACGGCTTATCGAGATAGCCTTTTTTGACACGGCTTATTAGTATTTGATTCGTTCACATAAGCGCTCGTGTTAGTACAAAAGACTATAAGCTGCAGCCATAAATTGCAACCGAAAAGAACCAAATAAAAAGGTTTCCAGTTCTTGTTGATGCACCAAATAAAGAGGTTTCATGTTCTTGCTGGTGCAATTGCTCAGTTTCATGTTCCACAGGTTTTATTCTTTTTTCTTTAATCGAGTGTTATGTTGGGCTCTTGAGTTGTATTGACTGATGTGCAAGTCCTGAAATTGGTCGATCGGGGCAAATAACCAAATAAGGAGGTTACAAATAAAAAATTGTGCTGGAAGCGTTGCTTCTTTCGGGTTTTGTCCTTGGGAGTTAAATGGATCGTCCTTAGGAATCAAAACTTCAGCGCCAGCTAGGATTTATACACTGGCTGGAGCACTTACATGTTAATAATCATATTTGCAATTGAACACCTCTTTTGACAATACCGTTTAGATGTTCATACCAATGGAACTGCTTAAGAGAAGCTTGTTCAATCTTCAATTCAGGTTTTTTTTGGACTATGGTTTTAGAAGATGAGCAGACAGTTTGGGATATGCTTGTTAGTGTCTTAGGGGGTATTAGGTAGAGCTGAGAACGGATTGATCTGTCTACAGGGGTGTTTTTTTAGATGCGGCTTATGCTCCGTGGCTTATTAGCTTAATGAATAGCGATGGCTGAAAGAACAAAAGGTAGCTAAAAAGCCAAAAAGAACGAGTAAAGTATCGACTGATTAACCGGGTAATCCGGTATAATTAGTTTTGAAATTTAAAAACTAGTGGATTCCATATGACATTGTTCATATTTGCTTCTAAAAACTACTTTTCTACAATAAATAACTTTTCTACCGTACATAACTTTCAAACGGAGTCTTTTCAAAACAGGGTCTACTAGTCGATAGCAGTACATATTGTAGCGATTTCATTTATATCGGCCAAAATTATACATGAGTATCTTTCTATAAATTTCTCTATAAACTATTATTACTTATAAACCAAAAGCAAAAAGGCTATATGAACGGGCCTATCCTGCCATCCTAACAAGTCCAATGTGGAGTTTGGGTAGCAACTGATTGCATTTTGCACTGATAGAATAAGGCCCACCTTACCTTGAAGTTGTGCCAAGTGGCCCAAGCCCATACATTCCGCTTCCCAATCCCATACAAGCAAGAGCAACCTCACCGGGAGGTGTAATAGCGACTCAGCGTGCGAAGGACACGCGGCCACGGTCATGCGGTGCCGGCGCTCGCCACCGTCGGGGCCGGGGGTGGCGGAGGCAGTGGCAGCGGTCTTGAATGCGGTACAGCGGAATGTGCTTCGTGCTCCTGCAGATGTCTGACCGGTTCGCGTCGCCCCCAGATATGGACTTGGACCTCTAGAATTGGGTCTAGAGATGTACTACTTGTTAGTAATAAATCACAATTGCTATTTTGTTAAATCACTGCAATGTGGAATTCCATTTGAATTACTTCGATATGTCTCAGAACACACTGCAGTAGCCCAAATGGTTTATTATCTGTAGGTAAATGTTACAATATGGAGCATTAACTAAGCCTGTACATGTTAATTCTAAGTTAAAACGGTACAGTAAGTCACTTCAGGGTTGGTAGTCATGTATGTATTCTATTGCTTCATTCTAAATGTCTGCTGAAATATGTCTTTTATGTAAAATTTCTTATTACAATGTTTCTATGAACTAGTTAGTAGTTACTACACCTTACATCAGGTACGATTTGGATTTCGTGCTTATTTCAGAAGGTGCTTAACAACACTTCATAGAGGAAGAAGTATCCAGGCAGGATGACCGAAGTGGGGGATGCTTTGAGGTCCTGCATGGAGCAGCTACTTCTTGTTAGGGAAGAGAAAGAGCGCTTCATCATCGAAGCAGCTAGTAAGATCTCTTCCGAGCAGAAGAAAGCACGAGATTTACAGCAGAAGTTAGAAGATGCAAATAAGCGGTTCGCGAGGGTCGCCACTGAAAACCACAATCTCGTCAACACTGTCAACTCAAAGGACAAGCTGATCAGAGAACTGAATGAGTCCAATGCACACTCAGACCAAAAGTTATCTGAAGCAACAGCTAGGCTTGAATTTACGCAGAAACAATGCGCCTCCCTTCAGTATGAGGTGCGCATGCTTCAGAAGGAGCTCGAGATTCGGAACACAGAGCGGGAATATGACCTCAAATCGATTGATGCAGCTCAGAAGCAGCAGCAGGAGAGTGACAAGAAGATCACTACACTGGAAGGTGAATGCCAGAGGCTGCAGACCATGGTTCAGAAGCGGTTGCCGGGGCCTTCGGCGTTGGCGAAAATGAAAGACGAGGTCGGGCGACGGGGTACTAATTCTGTCGAAAACGAAACAAGAAGGCCACGTACAGCAGTGCAGCCATCGCTGCGGGCGGCGACTCAGAGGCATTCTGTGTCTGGAGGTTACCTTGTTAAGTTGCAGGAATTGGATGATGAAAACAGACATCTCAGGCAGTTATTGGCCAAGAAGGAGAGTGAGCTCCAGTTTATGCAGTTGCAGTACGCAGATGAGGCATGCAAGCCGTCAGTAGCGCAAAGGCAGCTCAAGGAGTTGTCTTGTGGTCATGACTTGGAAGAGAAGAACCATTGTAAACCATGGGCTAGTGCTTTAATTGACAAGTCAGAGCACTTCAAAGTTGGGAGGCAACGGGCATCTCAGAGTCGGAGCAGAAGAATTGCAGGATCTGACATGCAGTTGCTTGTTGATCTTGCGGAGATTGAGAAACTAGAGATGGCATCGAGGCCTTCAAGTGCGCCACATCGGTGTGCACCAGATGCACCTACTACAGATTCCAAAACAATTCTATCAGAAACAATTCACAGAGATCCCATCCCTGATGATGCTTTCTCTGACAAGTACCCTGAGTGGATTCAGGATGTTTTGAAATTGATCATACATAAGCATCAAGTCAGTAAAATAAGTGGTGATGTCATTCTTGATGAAGTAACACGTGCACTCAGGAGTGAAATTTCTGCTAAACGAAATGATGATACAAACTTATCATATGACCGAGCAGAAATAGACAGAATGGTGGCCACTCTGATCGAAAGAGTCAGTTGCATGATTGAAAAATCTACCAAGAACAACATTGTGAGTTTCCAATCATTTTTGCAAGAGAAATCTGAACTCACTTCTCAACTTGAGCACCTGATTCATGTCTGTAGTGATGTATTAGATGGAAAGGCTAATCTTGAAAAGTTCATTGATGAAGTTTGCTTGATCCTAGATTGGATGGTGAACCAATACTTTTCATGTCTTCATGGACTAGACCTTGTGGATTACATTACAAATAATTCTGATGGAAATGAATCACTGAGGGCATTAAGGGTACATGAAAACCATGCAATAAAAAGTGCAAAATCAGAAACGGTCTTAGGAATGCAACAAGAGGCACATAAAGAACTGATGGAAACAACTGAGGGGCACATCTTGGAAAATCATTCTCAGATGATTCAGTTCGTCACTCATAAGCATGATGAAGAACTATTGGCTGTGAGACAAGAGCAGGGTGACAATTGCCAGGAAAAACAGTCGGTACACTGTGCAGCAGAAAGGTAACTCTTACTATAGAGAATCGTCTATTATGTTATTATTTTCAGCACTACTCATCATATTAAAAAAACATCCAACATAAAAATGTAATATCTGTTCTTTATGATGCAGTGCTGCTGCTGATGGGCACACGGAAAAGTTAGGAGAAGAGGAGGGAAAGCAACTAATAACAGTAAATTCTAATGTCCTTCTCTTTGGGGGTTAAGTTGACATTCTCAATGTTGCAATTCGCAAATGTATCTGCAGTTCTGCACCACACATACACCATGTCTATTATAATTTACCACAACAACTATCACTATATCACATGATTCCTTGGACATTTCTAGATTCCAATTTTATAGAGATTCCAGTAGAGGGTAAAGGTGGTCTTTGTGTAAAAAACGTTCATTATATGGCAGAGCAATACAGACTGAAAAAGTAGTCGCATGCCACTGGGTTTATTGGTGCACATACACTCTACTAGTAAATTTAAATTTGATCCTGCCAGTGATTATGTTTTGAATGCACGCAATGGTTGTGGAGCATATACTTTCGTCACCATTTTAGTGTAGATGTCAATTATGAAAAAACGTAATATTTGCAATTCCTGCAGAATTCGGCAATATCTGCAGCAGCTGAGAAACTTGCAGAGTGCCAGGAGACAATCACAAACCTAAGCAAGCAATTGCAGGCTCTACAAAGTCCGGCATACGCAGATGCTTCAGACAAAGAGAAGTATGATATCCTACCTCTGTCAGTTGCAAACGTTCTTGCTGAAGAGGATGCCAAACCTGAAGATTTCAGTTCTCCCACATCTGAAGAAGTGGCATGCAAGAAAGAATACAGTGAACCTATTGCAACTGAGAAGAACCTTGTACAGGAGCAAGATGCCGGCACGGGTCATAAAGCTGATAATAATGGTTCGACACAAGTCGTTGTTCGTCCAGGGATCCTGAAGTCGCCGCGGACATCCGTTTCTGTTGATATGAAGAAGAAGCGGCGTGCGAGCTTGCTGAGTAGGCTCGTCTTCAGAAAGAAGGCGTAAAGCAGGTCCCTAGCTGCAATGCTCGGCTGCTACTGTGGTGCCCTCTGATTAAGTTAATAGTATTGTCAGAAGTGCTTGGGAGATTGTCCCGCTTAACTGGTCTAAGTTATTTCCATTTTCAATAAGAAGGTACAATGTTGCGCATTAGCGCACGTGATGTGTTATGTGTAATTCATTGGTTATGAACTGGCGATGTGAGCAAATACTGTACGTGAGAAATTAGTGAAAACCTGTTTCAGTCCAGAAGCATGTATAAAACAAGGTGCCTGGTGCTACGGTGATTCTTGGACTTCACAGTTCATACTACTGCATACTGCAGAAATGAATTTGTATAGTACCAGCTACAATGTACATGTCTGTAGAGCAACCTCCAGCAAAAGGCAGGCAGCCATTGTCGTCACTCTGTGCCATGCATCAACCGGGAAAGGTGCATGTGCTTGTGCATGCAACATTGGCCATGATTCATGATTCACTGTTAGACTATACAAAGCAGATGCATACGACCACGGGTGTAGACACTTACGGCCATGAATTCAGATGCTTACGACTCTGGCATACAACCACGGTTTCAGATGTTTACGACCACGGCAAATCACCTTCTGTTGCAGCTCATATTTCCTGCCATAGTTAGATATTACTTGCCATAGTTGGTTACGTGATTGTTGCATGTATCCTAACCATCTGTGGTTAGCTGTACTATATATCTCTTATGGCAAATCAATGAAACCCCATTGCGTGATTCTTATCCGCTATCATTCACGAACACATATTTTCAGATGGTAAAATGGAAAGTGTCCACAGCACTGCAAGCCTGCAAACAACGCTGGCACATGATGATATGAGCATCAAAATGGGCGAATCTGAACCTCCAATATTTTCCAGGACAGCAGATTGCTTCGGGGGCCGGCCAGCAAGCAATGTCTGCATGCCACGCCACGCCGGCACCAAAGAAAGCAATCCGGTCACCTGCGGCGCCTACAGCAGCCTGTGCAGTCCGTTTCATTGTACCAGCTGCAGAAAGCGCCGACGGTGCCGTCGTACGGAGACCGAGAGGAACGGGCAGAGTGTGGATGTGGCAAGCCCTGGCCCCCATAGGCTCAGAGATCCACTTCATTTAATGGTTTTGGATGGTAATGTGATGTGAGCCATGGATGGAGCCTCATGTAAAAAGACGAGCAGGGGCAGCGAAGAGATGCATCAATATTAAGTTATATGATCTAGAGATAATTATATTATTTTTATATGTATAATTTTTAAATAATATATTGTTTTGTTTTTAAATGAATGCTTTTTATGTTAGTCAACAAGTATGTGACTTATTCGCGCAACTCTTTATTCAAGTTTTGATGTTATATTAAATTATCTTTGATCTTATATCATTTTGTGAGATAATTATGATTTATAGATCAGCACATGTATTGATTGATGATCATGTTTTAGAAATCATAGATATGTGAATATCAAATTCATAATGTGGACACATGTTAGAGAACATGGTGTTAGATGACTCGTGCGCGCGCCTCCGGGTTTCGTCTCGCCGCCGCCTTCATCGACCGCGAGTCCGAAGGGTGGGGAACGGCCCACATGCGTCACAGTTCCGTCTCGCCGTCGACTTCATTGACCCTAAGTCTGAATGGTGCAAGACAGAACGCGCGCCTCAGAGCTTTGTCTCGCCGCCACTTTCGTCGACCACGAGTCCAAAAGTGGGGAACGGGTCGAGTGCGTCAAGGCTTTGTCCCACCACCGCCTTCGTCAATGCCAAGTCTGAAGGGTGAGTGAGGGACGGGCCACATGCGTCATGGTCTTCGTCTTGCCGACAACTTCGTTGATGCCAAGTTCGAAAGGTGGGGGACAACCTGCGCACGAGTTGTCGTCTCGTCACCGACTATGTCGACTCCAAGTCTGAAGGGTGTGTGGGAAGGAGCGCATCTTCGCTGTCATTTTTGAGACTTCGTCTAACCACCTCGTGGTCGTAGACACTTCATCTAACTACCTCGTGGTCGAGACTTTGGCTGACCAACTCGTGATCATAGACGTTTCGTCTGAACGCTTCGCGGTGATACTTCGTCCAACCACCTTGTGGTCGCAGACGTTTCTCACACGTGCAAGGCCTGACCCGCCGTCAACTTCATTGATGCCAAGTCCGTAGGGTATAGGACGGGCCACGCGTGCAAGGATTTGGCTCACCGCTACCTTCGTCGACCGTGAGTCCGAACGTGGGGGCGGACTGCGCACGCATCAGTTTTGTCTCGCTGCCGACTTTGTCGATGTAAGTCCGAAGGGTGGGGGATGACTCACGTGCATCACAGTTTCGTCTCGTCGTCAGCTTCATTGACCACGCATTCAAAGGGTGCCGGACAAAACGCGCGCCTTAGAGTTTCGTCTCGCCGTTGTCTTCATCGACCGCAAGTCCGAAGGGTGATGAACGGGCAACACGCATCAAGGCTTCGTCTTGCTGTTGCCTTCGCCGATGCCAAGTCCGAAGGGTGAGAGATGGGTAGCATGCGTCAAGGCCTTCGTCTCATCGCCTGCTTCATCGATGCTGAGTCTGAAGGGTAGGGGATGACCACACAAGTCCACGCTTCATCGACTTCCTCGACTCCGCCATACCACTATGTGGTCATACCTCCGTTCGACCATGTCGTGGTCGTAAACTTCGTCTGATAGTCTTGCGGTTGTAGACTTTGTCCGACCACGTCGTGGTGGTAGACTCTGTCCGATCACCTCGCAGTCCTAGACTTCATCCGTCCACCTCGTGGTCATTGACTTTGTCCGACCACCTCGTGGTCGTAGACTTCGTCCGACCACCTCACGCTCGTAGACTTCATCCAACCTGCTCACGGTCATAAACTCTATCCGACCACGTTGTGGTTAGACACCTACTTCGACCGGCTCGTGGTCGTGACTTCGTCCGACCATATCATAGTCATAGACGCTTCGTCCGACCGTCTCGTAGTCGGGACTTCATTCGATGTGTGCGTTAGCTTCGTCTCGCCGCTGACTTTATCGAGCCCGAGTTCGAAGGGCGTTAGCTTCAGGCTTCTGGCTTCTAAATTTTATCTTTTTTAAAGTTTTTTTGAACTTTTGTTTGCCTTTTATTTTTTCTCTTATTTCTTTATATTATTCGTGATGATATAATTTTTTATTTTTTTAATTTAATTACTTAGAAAATACTAACAATCGGTATAATACAAAAAGTCAGAACTAACAGCTTATAAGTCTTATGAAGTATAGCTATTGTGAAAATACCATCACAATGATAAAATTATTAGAAATACCATTACCGATACATTTTCAGTCCAAAGGCTGCAAAATGACAATTTTACCCCTTTATTCTTTCTTCTTTTATTTCTATTTCTATTTTCTTACCTCATCATCAGCCATGCATGCCTTCGTACCCGCCAAACACTCCCAGTCCCATAAGTGTCTTCAACCTCCTTTCTCCCTCCAAAATTTTCTCTCCCCAAATTAGAGGCAACATCATCATTTCTGAATTTTTTTATCTCCAAATTGGATGTTAACGGTGGCCATGGACAAAAAAGCTAACGGCGATGATACTTTCAATAATTTTTATCTTCATGATGATATTTTGAAGCCTTTTTTGTGATGGTATTTTTTAACTCACAAATATGTACGATAGTAATGAACAAATTTGATCATTAAAAAGGCATTGTTTTGCTGCAATATATAGCAGTAGTTGTCGTCGTAGCGACCTTTTTTTTTCCGTCATTAGGTATGGAGGTATGGTTATATAGGACAGTACCACGTCCATCTTATGAAGGTCTCATCGATTGTTGCTATAATGAGCACCAAATTGACTAATCACGACGGAGTGAGAGTATTTTTTCTTGAACACTACCGGTAAGATATGCAGGGAACTTGTATTTTTCTGGCAAGAGATGGTGTGTGCAGGTACAATTATTGATCAAATCATCTAGCCAATCGGCATCACGTGGTCCATCATATAAACTGATTGTTAGGCCAGTGTACGCAAAATACTATGTTTGTTCGAGTTTTTGGCATATTTAATATTGTTTACATCCGTATGTACAAAAAACAGTTGTATGTCTGTCGTATTGATAAACTAGTTAAAGACCTGTGCGTTGCAACGGAATCATAAAAATAATGAGACGGAACTTATTGTCTGGCTAACTTCACACATCAAGTATTGGAGAGCAAGCGACAGAGAGAGAAGGGTAGCCAGAATGCGCAAGGAGATGGGAAAAGTGGAGAGGTGGGCGGTTGTATCCTGAGAGAGAGAAGTGAGACGAATGGTCCAGATCAAATCGGATGGCCGAGAAGTGAGGAGTGAGGACGGACCAACCACCAACTCCTTCTTTTATCTTTACTATTATAAAAGAAGGAGTTGGTGGTTGGTCCGACCTCTCTCACCCCTTCTCACAAAAAGCAGCACTGATGTGTGGCCCCAAAAGGACCGGGCCTGCTGCAGCATGTGAGCAGCGCCTTTACCAATCATGACACACCTAAGAACGAATTAAGGAGCAGCTTCTTAGGACCCAAAACGAAAGCTCTTAGCAGCATGTGATGCCTGGTTAGGCTCGCTGGTCCAGCCCTTTTCACCCCGTTGCATATAAAAGTACACTGCAATTTATTAGACGGTGGGTACAACAAGAGCCAAAATCTAGACAGTACAGCGGGAGGTCGCAGCCAGGTGTACACGAGAAGATACCACACCGACCGAGCTAGTAAATGCAGCACTGTACGTCTCGTGAACGCGACACGACGCAGCTGCTTGGCTCGTAGTGTTGTGTTGATGTGTTGTGTACTGTCGTAGTTATGTTCCCTTCCGCATCCACTATTATTGTCCACTTAATTTCGGATATGCGTGATATGCCCGGCATGTCTGGCTAGGTACGTGGTCACATGTGACGATTTTCTTCTGATAAATCAAAAGGATGTAATAATTCACATCAAGCAAGCTAGGGCCTTATTTAGTTTTCCTCAGGTGTGCTTTAATTCAGTTTGCCAATTTGCCTTTGTTATGTTTTTCTTTATTGGGCTAGATTTATTTATTTAGCCTTGTTATTTGTCGATGTTTTAATACTAATATTATGTATGATTTGTTCGGATTCGGATAAAACTCTTATCACACAGATATGGTAATATAGAAGGAAAACACGAGAATTTTTATACAGGTTTGGCCCTTTTTCTAGAAGAATAATAATTCTACGTTCTGTGTTGCTATTGCCTAGAGAGGAAAATTACAAAGTGTGTAATGAGAAATACCTTGCACTATCTCTTGCTTGGATCCGCCCCTTCTTACCTCTCTCCGACATCAACCTTTATATAGTCGATGAAGCGGTGGCCGTTGTCTTACGCCAAAAGACGTCCCAACGGTTCAGATGACAACCGTCCATTAGAAGTTATTGTCAGAGAGATATGAAGGCGGTTCGCCATACAACAGTTATTGTCAGAGAGATATGAAGGCGGTTCGCCATACAGCAGTTATTGTCAGAGAGATCGTGTGCGGTTATTAAAGATAAGCACATGTTCTAACCATCTTATCAGGTGACTCTATGAAGGTACTAGATAGGCTATTCATAGGAAAGTCTATGAATAGGTCGTAGGACATCTTACAAGTACATAGTCGCAGAAAGACTTACGACTAAAGAGTAGTCGCAGTAGGACTTACGATTATGTGGTCGTAGATAGGATTACGACTAAGGAGTAGTCGCAGTAAGACCCAAAACGAAAGCTCTTAGCAGCATGTGATGCCTGGTTAGGCTCGCTGGTCCAGCCCTTTTCACCCCCGTTGCATATAAAAGTACACTGCAATTTATTAGACGGTGGGTACAACTAGAGCCAAAATCTAGACGGTACAGCGGGAGGTCGCAGCCAGGTGTACACGAGAAGACACCACACCGACCGAGCTAGTAAATGCAGCAACGCAATATTTGTTCGGGACTGATAGAGCATCTGCATACGGTGAGAAGAATCTTAGCCCTCTTGGATGATTAATTTGAGGAACTCATGGAGGATTGCAGCTGCATGCGGCTATCTTATGGACGAATTTATAGGACACTTTTATAAGGATGTGTACATGCACCCCAAAGAGCTTGCAGATTCTGCCTCTTGTACTACTCGTTTATTCAGAACATGCAAAGTAATATAAATTGATCAAGGAATGCTTGCAGTTCCCTTTAATTTACTCAGTTCCCACATAGTATTGTCAAATTCTTTGTCGACGAAACTGAACACAGTTCAACATGGAGGCAGAAAATCACGCAATGCTATCTTACGAAAAGCGTCAACATGTGGAGGTCATTATCTCGACCTATTTTACGGTATCCAAGATGTTTCTCAACAGTCTAATCTTCTTGAACCAACGAATTACATCAGTTAGAATCTGTTATACTACCCTACTAAGGCCCTGTTTGTTTCCACTTAAGATTATTATAATCTAGCTTATACATCATAAGTGGAAACAAACAGACAGATTATAAGGTAGCTTATTATAATCTAATAGCCCAGATTATTATAATCTAATAAGCTCAAAAAAGAAGCTTATTTCAGCTTATTTCAGCTTATAGATCACCTTTTATCTAAATGACCATAAAACTTCAGAAAAATTACCCACATTTGCCATTCATTAACTCCCCAATCTTTAAACATTATAAGCTCAAGGGCATTGTAGTCTTTAAACATTCGAATATAACAATTCATAACTCTGATAATCCAGGCTGTCAAACACCGGACAACTTATTTCCCACCAGCTTATTATAAGCTAGCTTATATAATCTGCAACTATAAGTTAGATTATAATAATCTTAAGTGGAAACAAACAGGGCCTAAGCATTAGGAAGTATAATGTATTAAGGGGCAAAATAGTAACTACCGAGTGGCGGCGGCCCTGTTCAGGTGGCTGTGGCGACCGCAACTACCGAGTGGCTACATGGTATCGAACTCTTGGGTTAAGTGGTTAATCCGACAACTCCCCGTGCCGCCGTGCGGGTGTTTATGTACTAGACGCGCCCTTAGGACCAGGCCACTTAGATCGCGCGGTCTCGCTCCACTTTTAATTCGCGGGAAGAGACTCCCCGCCGAACCGTCCCTAGCTCTCCCGGCTCCCATAAACAAACCCAAACGCAAGCAGTCAGGCACATAAAACTGGATGTGATAGATGTTTTGTAGAACTCGTGGAGAAGGTATCGGCTCCAGGTAGATATAAAAAGCTATGTCAATTGACTATGAAGTATCATAATACTATTTTATTATTAGACAATGATGAGCTTAGTACTTATAAAGAAGCGATGGTGAGCTTAGATTATGAGAAATAGTTTGGATGCAGGAAATCCGAAATATAATATATGTATGACAATCAAGTTTCTAACTTAGTTGACCCGTCCGATGGTATAAAAATCAATGAGTGCAAATAGATTTTTAAGAAAAAGATAGACATAAACGGAAATATTCATATCCATAAGACAATTGTTGACGAAGAGTTTCAAACAAGTTCAGGATGTTGATTATGATAAAACTTTCTCGCCCATCGCTATACTTAGGTTTGTTCGGATTATTTTAGCTATTGCTGTATATTTCGAATGTGAGATATACAGATGGATATCAAAACAACTTTCTTGAATAGAAACCTAAATGAGAGTGTGTACATGACATATCCTGAGAGTTTTGTCGATCTACAAAATACTATAAAGATATACAAGCTTGAAAAAAATCTACAAGTGGATTGAAGCATGCATCTCGGAGTTGGAATATTTGTTTTGATGAGGCAGTCAAAAGGTTTTGCTTTATTAAGAATGAAGAAAAGTTATGTGTTTACAAAAGGCTAGTGGTTGCACACTTATTTTTCTGATATTATATATGGATGGCATATTATTAATCAAAAATAATATTTCTATACTTGAATATGTAAGTCTTTATTAAGAAATAGTTTATCTATGAAATACTTAGAAGATGTGGCATATATTTTGGACATAAAGAACTATAGATATAGAACTAGAAGTCTAATTTAATTAAGTCAAGATATATACATTGACAAGGTGTCAAAGAGGTTTAATATACAGGATTCCAAGAAGGATTTCTTGCCTATGTTACATAGCATTAATCTTAGTAAAACTTAGTGTCCTTCGATACCTGATGAATAAGACCGAACGGATAAGATTCCACATGTTTATGCCATTGGGTCTATCATGTATGTCATACTTTGTATATGCCTAGATGTGTCATATGCTCTGAGTGTTATTAGAAGATATCATTCAGATCCCGGTGAAGATCATTGGATAGCTGTAAAAAACATTCTGAAATATATAAGGACTAGGGAAACATTTCTTATTTTTGGAGGTGAGTAAGAGCTTGTCGTAAATGGTTACACTGATGCTAACTTTTAAATTGATAAAGATGGTTTTTTTATGACAGTTTGGATTTAGCTTTGTCTTAATAGAAGAGTAGTGAGCTGGAAAAATTTCAGGCAAGAGACGGTTGCTGATTCTACTACAGAGCTGTCTATATTGCAGCTTCTAAAGCTGCAAAGGAGGATGTTTGGATAAGAAAATTTATTTCTGAACTGGGTGTGGTCTCTAGTGACTTTAGTTCAATAAATCTCTATTGTGATAATAGTATAGCCATTGCATAAGCCAAGAGGCCTAGATCGCATCAAAAGTCCAAGCACAGACTTCGGTGTTTTCACCTCATTCACGATATTATTGATAGAGGTGATGTGATGATATGTAAAGTGCATATGAATTTAAATATTGCTGATCCATTAACTAAGTCTCTCCAGTGGCCAAAGCATGAGGCGTATATAAGAGTCATGGGTATTAGATACTTGCATGATTAACTCTAGTGTAAGTAGAAGATTATTAGTGATATGCCCTAGAAACAATCATAGAGATGATTACATCACTTCTATATTTGTAATCTTTTGAATAATATGTTATTATGTTCCTTGAATTAATATTATTTAAAAAGGTTAGTAAGTATGTGATTTATTGGCGAAACTCTTTATTTTTATATGATATCATTCTAAAAATTCTCTGATTAGATGTCACTGATTAGAACACTAGTATCTTATAGACCAACACATGTATTGATTAATGACCACATTTCACTGGTCAAAGATGTGTGATATCAAATCAATAATGTAGACACTGTTAGAGGACATGATGTTGGATTGACTCACCTTAAGACACTGTTGAAATTGTTATATTTTTATGCGTCATCAGTTGTTTTCAAGCAGTGATGATGTCTAATCATTATACCTGAGATCAACATAATTTTTTTTCATATATAGTAGTACACTTAAGAGTTATCAAACACTACTTTGTAACTAAATAGTTATAAAGGTTTAGGGTGGTTAGATTTGTAATTAAGAACAAAAAGTCTATAATTCTCAAAAGAAAAAGATAATCAAATTTGACTTCTGCTACCATCATGTTTCAGTAGCCTGCAATGTGACGTGCGTTATGACCACCAGTCTACCAATTCTAGCGCTACGGCAGTACATAGTACATACTATCCTCACACCACACGTGGGCGCTGCCATTATTTGGAGTCCGGGACTACTGACACACTACGATCCAACAAGCAACAAGACAAGTTCCCCGACGAAACAACCAATGGTCCATGGGAGGAGAAGTACCTCGGAGAGTAAATGCTATACTATACTGAAGTAAACGACAGTACAACCTTCCCTTCCAGAGCACTGGAGTTACAGAGCAATTGCCACGGCAGGCAAGAGCGAGCGCATGCCACTCCTAACGACCGAACCTTGTTACCTTCCCGGTTAAGTGGTTAATCCGACTACTCCCCATGCCGCCGTGCGGGAGTTCATATACTAGACGCGCGCCCTTAGGACCAGGCCACTTGATCGCGCGGTCGCGCTCCACTTTTAATTCGCGGGAAGAGACGCCGCGCCGAACAGGGCCTAGCTCTCCCGGCTCCCATAAACAAACCCGAAGAACACAAGAAGCAGTCAAGCGCAGACACGAACGCGCAAAAGCACATTGTTCTCGTTTCTGCCGCCGACACCTCGCGTGATCGGAAATGGCAGGTCAAGCAGGCACCGGCCGCTCGGTTCCGCGGTGTCTCTCTCTCTTCTGCTTGCTGGCCTCATGCATTGCGCTCGCGGCGCGCACGGAAGCCAGGCGGCCGAGCCGGCGGGACCTCGACATCAGCCTCGGCAACGGCGGGGGGATCAGCATCGGCATTGGCGGCGGAGGCGGAGGCGGTGGCCATGGAGGCGGCTCGCCGCCGTCGTCCGAGCCGCAGCCGTGCGACTTCGAGAACGAGCGGCTGTACAAGGCGTACCTCGTGATCCAGAAATTCAAGAAGGCCGTGACCTGCGACCCCCAGGACATCACCAGCAGCTGGCAGGGCACCAACCTCTGCGACGACAAGAGCAAATTCTACAAGGGCTTCTACTGCGAGCGGCCGCCCAACGTCACGGACCGGACCATCGCGTCGGTCGACTTCAACGGATACATGCTGCAGGCTGGCACCCTGCGGGACTTCGTGGGCAGCCTCCCCGACCTCGCGCTGTTCCACGCCAACTCCAACAACTTCGGCGGCGCCGTGCCCAGCCTCAAGGGGCTGCAGTACTTCTACGAGCTCGACCTGAGCAACAACAAGCTCGCGCGCAGCCCGTTCCCGACGGACGTGCTGGGCCTCACGAACGCCACATTCATCGACATCCGGTTCAACAGTTTCTACGGCGAGCTGCCGGCCGACGTCTTCTGCTCGTTCCCGCGGGTGCAGGCCATCTTCGTCAACAACAACCAGTTCTCCGGCAATCTCCCGGAAAACCTCGGGGACTCGCCGGTGAACTACCTTTCCCTCGCCAACAACATGTTCACGGGGCAGATTCCCACCTCCATCGCCCGCGCCGCGAACACGCTCTTCGAGGTGCTCTTCCTCAACAACAGTCTCAGCGGCTGCCTCCCCTACGAGCTCGGCCTGCTCGCCAAGGCCACGGTCATCGACGCCGGCACGAACCAGCTCACCGGCACCATCCCGCCGTCGTTTGCGTGCCTGCAAAAGGTGGAGCAGCTCAACCTGGCGAACAACCTGCTCTACGGCGAGGTGCCCGACGCGCTCTGCCGTCTCGCGTACGCGCGGTCGGGCAGCCTGCAGAACCTCACGCTCTCCGGCAATTACTTCACGTCACTCGGGTCGTGCTGCTGGGACCTGCTCAAGCAAGGGAAGCTCAACGTCGACCGCAACTGCATCCCATGGGCACCCAACCAGCGCTCGCACGAGGAGTGCACCTGGTTCTTCCACAGGACCAAGACGACGTGCCCCGTCAGCACCTACGTGCCGTGCCACCCTAAGTACCACGGCGCCGAAGAGACGGCCGACGCGGGGAGGAAGGAGGCCGCGGCGGCGGCGGAGTACAAGTACCGGACCTACCCGGCGCTGCAACCGTGATGCCGGGCCCGGCCGGCCGCGACGGCACAAGTTGAAAAGGGCAAAAGCACTGTACGTCTCGTGAACGCGACACGACGCAGCTGCTTGGCTCGTAGTGTTGTGTTGATGTGTTGTGTACTGTCGTAGTTATGTTCCCTTCCGCATCCACTATTATTGTCCACTTAATTTCGGATATGCGTGATATGCCCGGCATGTCTGGCTAGGTACGTGGTCACATGTGACGATTTTCTTCTGATAAATCAAAAGGATGTAATAATTCACATCAAGCAAGCTAGGGCCTTATTTAGTTTTCCTCAGGTGTGCTTTAATTCAGTTTGCCAATTTGCCTTTGTTATGTTTTTCTTTATTGGGCTAGATTTATTTATTTAGCCTTGTTATTTGTCGGTGTTTTAATACTAATATTATGTATGATTTGTTCGGATTCGGGTAAAACTCTTATCACAAAGATATAGTAATATAGAAGGAAAACACGATAATTTTTATACAGGTTTGGCCCTTTTTTCTAGAAGAATAATAACTCTACGTCTTGTGTTGCTATTGCCCAGAGAGGAAAATTACAAAGTGTGTAATGAGAAATGCCTTGCACTATCTCTTGCTTGGATCCGCCCCCTCTTACCTCTCTCCGACATCAACCTTTATATAGTCGATGAAGCGGCGGCCGTTGTCTTGCGCCAAAGGACATCCCAACGGTTCAGATGACAACCGTCCATTAGAAGTTATTGTCAGAGAGATATGAGGGCGGTTCGCCATACAACAGTTATTGTCAGAGAGAGATCGTGTGCGATTATTAAAGATAAGCACACGTTCTAACCGTCTTGTCAGGCGACTCTACGAGGTACTAGATATGTTATTCATAGGAAAGCCTATGAATAGGTCGTAGGACATCTTACGAGTACATGGAGTCCCCTCGTATTCTGGTGGCCATATCCGCCAAAAAGAAAGAAGAGTGACTAAAGATAATCAAAGAATTGATTTTGTCTTTAGGCTTACATAGTCGTAGAGGGTGACTAAGTAGCATTTTTCTCTTTCGCAGAGTGTAAGCATGAACTACCGTCAAGACATCTAAGGAATCAAATTGATGGTAGTTGGAGAAGTAGAGAAAGCTAAGGCTTCTTCGGCCAAGAGACGTCAACTGGTTAAGATAGTTGATAAGGACAAGGGGAGCACAAGTGTTGTTGTCCCCCTTGTCGTTCTTCCCCCGGCTGCTTCGAGTGCTTTTATTCAACGGTTCATTGCGGACATGAGTACCGCAAGTGAAATAGGGGCGACCGTACTAGAGCGACCGACTCCTAAGATTAAGTTACCCTTCTATTATGATATTGGAACTCATTCGGTAAGCGCATCTCGAGGCTTTATCAACTGACTCAAAAAGGAAAATTGGAAGAATTTCATATATTTTATGAAGGAGGCTGCCGCGACAGCTGATCCTGTGATCGAAAAGCAGGCTGCCCCGGTGGTTGAAACTAGCACCAATCATCAGGAGGGGCAGGTGGGAGAAGGAGCGGCAGCTCTTGCTCCAGACTTTTGATCAGATGTGGTCAAAGATGCACAGGACTTTCGACCAGATGTGGTCGAAGAAGTCCTCATTTCTCTATGACCAAATGTGGTCAAAGAGAAAACGTCAAAGAAACCACTCTCTGGAAGGGTTTCTTCTAAATTCACACTTATGGTTATGATGCCAATGTATGAAAATACAAGTATAAATATTGCATTTTACCTTTATGTTTCCTCAAATGCTGACTCACTTTTCACAATTCTAGTTTGGCCTCTCCACTGCCTAAGGAAGCTTCCGCTGAGAAGCCCCACATGGCTCTGCCCGCGATCGAAGACGCGGTGGAGGGAGTGACCACCGTAGCAACAAAGATTGCTGCCGAAGCTACAAAGATTACGACCACAGAAGCGGTCGTAGCAAAAGGAATACAAATGGTAGAGAAAAGGGTAGAAGTACTTGATCAAGGGATTGGAAGGTACAGTTAGAGAAGAGTAACAACAACCTAACTTCTTCTCTACATTTTTTAACCCTGTATTTGTAGAGGGATCTTCTTCTGATCGAGCTCCGATCCAAGTCCCACACCCCAAATACGTTCCTAACAAAGGGAATATTTTTAACGACGAGCGTCTCGAAAAGGTGTGGTGGAGAAGGGTCGAACAACTCAATCAGCTTGAAGATTCTCGATTGGTTCTCACTACATTTGCACATAGGAGCATGAATATAAGTATCAAGCACTTGAACATTCTCACTTGTTTCTTCTTGTTTTTCACAGTCCTTCTTTAATTAGAGAGCGCTAGAAGACATGGCTACTGTGGCTGAGTACCACAGATAGATTAAGCTTCTTTGATAAGCGAATATCGATCTCTCCAAGAAGGCAGCGGCATTGTAACTTACTGGCTTAGGTAGTCGAACTCTATTTCAACCATTTGTCTAGCCTTTCATGTCTGCTTTTAGTACTTGTCGATCTAAGCTTGACGCAGAATTTTTGGCTGCTGCGATCAACAACGAGAAAGCCAATTCTCATATGTTAAAGATGGATAATGCTGACTTATCAATAAACCTTGCGAAGGCTAACTCTGCAGTCAAGGCTTTACAGGAGAAAATAAACAGTAAGTTTTGAAACTTAAGACTGTTCATTTATATATCTTTCTTGCTTTCTTTTAATCTTTTTCCCTTAGCAGAAAAAGAGACTGAATCAAGTAAGTCTCGCACTGAGGTCAAAAAGAAGGCCAAAGTGACCGTTGAACTTACTTGTATCAACAAAGAGAAAGACAAGAGAATAAGACCGCTCGATACTCGATTATTATGTAAGAAAAACCTTTATCTCGACCATTTCTTTAAACAAGTCTCTTGATGAGTATCATCTTGACCACCTTCAACTCTTTGGCAGAGGCTATGGTTGAAATGAAGCATCTTTCTGAAGCTGCGACTTATAGCCAAGAGGAGACCAAGTCATTGAAAGCAATCATTCAAGACAATGGTGCACTTCTCAATGATCCACTCAATGTGTTTGATGCGGAGAGAATGAGTCCTTCCGAGGACACCATTATTGTCCACGTGAGTATGATCGAACTACAAGGCAAGCCTCAACGTTCTCGGCATACCCGTCTGCTGCCCGGTGGGGGGATGACAGGCTTGTCTGCCGTCCAGTGAGGGGCGACAGGTAATTAAACTGACTAATTAGCCGGTTTAATTCCCTGTCCTAATTTTTTAAATTTGTAAATATAGTAAATAAGCTCAAAAAATTATGACATTTTTGGTGGAGCTTTCCAAGGCATTGTGGTATATTCTATAATTTTTTTGTAATTGTTTGAGCCCATTTGCTTTCTCTAAAAATTCATAGAACGGCGCATAATTAACTAGGTGATTAAGCAGTTATGCATCGCTCTAAGAATTTTTAGAGGTAGCAAATAGTTATGAAAAATTACAAAATTTTTATGGAGCTTCCTTATATAGAGCGCTACACTGTGCAATTTTTACGTAATTTTTTGCACCACTTTGCTACCTCTAAAAATTATTTAAGCAATGTATAATTAAATAACTGATTAAATATTAATGATCAGGACTAATGACCTGCCGCCGGATCACTGTATTGCAGTTGATCCCACATGTTGATTTTTCTCCGGCCATCGCTGGCGGCGAGATGTTTTTGGGGGTGAAGTATACGTTACCTTCCACGGTTGCTCACAAAATATTCATCCGGTTTATGCCGATCGAGCAGAGGCAGTCGTGGGAACTAGCCAGAGCGTAATTTGTTCCTACGGCGGCGAAGTCCAAAGACGTGCATGCTAGAGCGTAGTTTGCGAGCAGACCGCTGGTGCGCGCCGTGAGGTCACTACCGGACGCTAGCTCTTCGTTCTACCGTGAGATTTGCTTCTCCGATCGAGCGTTGTGCGGCACTCCGCTGTACGTACGTACAACGTGTGCCGGGCTAGCTGTTGGTGCCCGTGAGCCGTGGCAGACTGACGGTGCGATCCGCGTGCAACCTCACCAGGCGAACTAGGATGGGCCGCTCGGCGACTCGGTGACCGGAACAGCAGCCTGGCTAGCCGGAGACGAGGTGCAGGAGCGCGTTCGGTGCGCGGCGCCGCGCACAGGAGGACGACGGCGCGCCGCTTGGACCTGGGCCGGTTGGCTCTGGGATCTGGGCCGCTCACCAGTCACCACTGATAACTCTATCTTCGGCTCTGCGCCGCCCGCTGTCTCTCTCTTCTCCGTAGCAAAGTAACATCAGCAGGCCCATAAATTGATGTAACAGAATGCCGATCGGCCCTTTACATTTTGTCGTCTCTAATTGCCAGGGAATGTAGGCCACCCCCGCACTTTGTCAACACGGGCCGAGGGTCAGGCGCGCCTCGCGGAATGGTGTTTCCAGGCCATGGACCGTCTCGGCCCGTGTTGTGGCTAGTGTCCGAAAGGATCCATGAGGACCACGAGCGCACGACCAAGTCTGACAACCACGCCGTCCGGCGCTGGCGGCCACCGTTGTGGCTAGGGGTGTAAAACGGTAACGGATAATTCGTTTTATCCGATATTCGTATCCAAGAAAACACGAATATAGTAAGCAAAAATTCGTATTCGAAAATATTCGTATTCGTATTCGAGAATATTCGTATCCGTATTTGAGAGTATTCGTATTCGTATTCGTATTCGAGAATATTCGTATCTGTATCCGTATTCGAGACTATTCGATTCGTATTCGATCCGTTTTTAGAACCCATGAAAAATTCGTACAAATTTTGTGATTCAAAATTTGAATTTAGGTGGTTTAAAACCGGTAACCGGTCAAAAACTAGTGAAAATCGGCAAAATCGCTAGGAATCCATTTTTATCCGATATTTGTATCCGAGAAAATCCGTATTCGAAAATATCCGTATTCGTATTCGAGAATATTCGTATTCGTATTTGAAAATATTCGAATTCGTATTCGTATTCGTTTTAAAAATATAGATTCGTATTCATATTTGATACTATTCGACCGTATTGGATCCGTTTCCACCCCTAGTTGTGGCCTTGTCGCTGGCCCCGCGGCCCGCCCGGCCGTGCCGAAGCAGACGGCCGCGCCCCGTCGTGCCGTTGGGTGGACCTGCATTCGCACCTCCTCAATATTTTGGAGTTTGCAGATGAAGTGTGCTGTCCGAGGCTCGATGGACCACCGGCGTTACGTCACGCGGCAGAACATGCCATTGAAGCATGGCAGATGAAACGTCTGGATGCAATGCCGTTGGCCCGTTTCACCTCTTAGATTTGAGTTCTATTCGGCTTGAATTTAGATATCTATTCTTCTCAATTAAATTGATGCCTAGCTTCCCATAGATATCTCACAATTGGTTCTTGAAAATACTTATTTAAACTCTGCAACTTAAGGTGGTGTTTATATTAGCTTTTGCTGGTGGCTTTTGGTCGCAGCTTATATTTTTTTGTTGAAAATGAATGGTGTGATTAAAAAATGATTTTTAGAATAAGTGAACGAACGGTGCAAAAGTGAGTGCGAAATAGGTACACATGACAATAGAGAGAAGAGTGGGATGTGTGATATACCCGTGACCTCTACCTTATCTCTAGGAAGACCATAGCAAGAGAAGTAAAGAAACTATTTTAAAAAATTAGATATTTTTATTAACTATTGGCTTTACTAAGCAAAAACCAAAAACAAGAACCAATAGCCTAACACTCGCGACTAAGAGCATGTTCGGCAGATGACAAACTGAACGGTTTTTGATTTTTGCTTCAGTACCTACCTTTTAAACGGAGTATTTTCTCAAGACGGGGTCTACAAGTTAAACGTAATACACGTTAAAAACCCAACATCTGTACCAGCCAAAATCGTAAGTGAGTATCGGTCTCTCCGTAATCTGCACTGTAAATGCAATAAAATTCAAAATTTTCACCAAAAGTCATGTTCACGCCTAAAAAAAACATCCCAAAGCCTCCAGAAAAACCAGTACAAGAGCAGGTCTGGTGCCTGCCTCGTTTTCTAGGCTGCCATCTCCCAGAGGTGCCCTGCTCCTTTTCTTCTTCAGTATCTACACTTCCTTTTGGCTTATTTCGATCTTGGTTGTTGCTAGCTGGAAATATGCTATCGGGTAGAATTCCTGCAACCCTCTTCACTCTATCTTTGCTTCAAACAATCCTCCTGGCGTCGAATATGGTGGATGGCCCATTGCCATCTGCCATTGGCGATGCCCTCCCTAATCTCCAGTTTCTCTCGTTCGGTGCTAACATGCTTAAAGGTCATGTCCCAGCATCACTAGGCAATGCATCCAGTCTTCAACTGATAGATTTAGCGAACAACAATTTTACAGGCCAAATTCCAGCTTCATTTGGTAAACTTCGGAAGTTCTATCGGTTAAACTTCAGTTAAACAGGCTCGAGCAATGGAGAGTGGAAGCTCGGAATTCTTACACGCATTGAGTAACTGCGGCGTTCTACTAACGCTCTCACTATACGGAAATCAATTTCAAAGAGTTCTGCCAAACTATATTGAAACCCTTTCGTCCACTGTTCAGTACCTAGCTTTTGGTTGCAGTTACAAGCTAATAGTCCCCTCTAGGCCTATAACTTCTGTAACAAATCTTAGTGGAATAGATTAGGTAACATAATTACATGACTACACCATCTACACAGGCGCTCATATTCTATACTAGCAGTAGCAACACAAGTTGGTTAGTAAACCGAGCAGAATGTCATCAAAGAAAAAAAAAAGGTGAATGGAAAAGGTGCGTCTACCAGGATGAACTTCCCATGCAGCATGGCATTCTTGGACAAGATTTCCATTGTCCTTCGCAGTGTTCACACGAATCAACTACACTCTTGAGATTAAAAAAATGCACCAACAAATAAAAATTGTCACTTGTGATTTGTGAAATATACTACAGAGCAGTGCTTTAAGAAGCTAGGAAGCACCGATACGGCTCTCAGCTGCCGTACGTACGTGTGTCTGATATGATACGACGATATGGTATCGGTGAAGTATCGAAAAATTTTAGCCAAAAAATAAATAAAACAATACACCGATACGTATCTGGCACTGGCAACGGTCTCCGATACGCCCCGGCCCAACAAAGCCTGCTGGCCCACTCCCGCACTAGTACTCCCGAGCCGCCGCCACCGTCGATCCATCCATGAACTCCGCCGTCATCGTCTTCAGGCAGATGGGGCCATGGCGCCTCTTCCCTCATGCCTCCTGATCCAAATCCATGGCGCCTCTCCCCTTATGCCGTTGGTGCCTGACGACGCGCGCCGCCCCGTTCCTCAGCTCGTCGCCTCCTCCCCCGGCTCCAAGCTCACCTCCAGCCTCTCTTCTGGCTTCCCCTACTCGGCCCTGGCTGGATCCATGGCCGTCCTCTGCTCCGGCTTCTTCTGACTGCTGATATTGTGACTGTTCATAAATCATTAATATTTGTCCATGCCCTTGAACAAACACCTGATGTGGTTCTCTTGGAGTACACTAATGAACAAACATTTGGACATGTTTGTCTTGATTCTCAGGTTGACATGAGATACGGACGCAACGCATGGATGCGTGACCGCGAGGTGCGATCCCGGTAATGTTTTTCATGCTCCCAAAAAAGTGCGGACATGGCACATGACACTATAAAGTGCCGCCTTGTCTTGACGCTTTCAGTAGAAAGATTTTCAGCACATTAAAAGGTCAGCATGTGACCGTGCGAATGATCGACTTAATCTCTCTCTGTAGGCACTGAAATTAAAATACGTAGCACGCGTATTGTCAATGACACAGGCATAGGTTAGCTGTAGAAAACGTGAAGAATTTTAGTAATAGAGAACTTTATACCGTCAAACATGTGAGCGTATTCCTTGTCCAAATCCCTTTACAGATCCGAAGAACAGGCATTTTCGAAGAGGAATTTCATGATCAAACCCCTCTCCCACCAAAACCTAGTATAACAATGCAACTCAAAGGGAAGAATCCTTCCCTTGACAAAAGAACCAATCAAAACTGTAATGCAAGCAGCCACTCTCACAGAATCACAGTGTCCCAAATCAGCAATTTGATGCCTACTGCACAATGCCAAACCAAAAAAGATCAAATTTTGGATCACCTACACCTCGGATCCACCTGCAGCACCGATCAGCTAGCGTATCGGCCGGTAGTAGCTGTACGCGCTGTAGAAGGTCTGCGTCATGGTGAGCAGCAGCAGGAACACACCGGCGATCACCGAGACGATCGCCCACGGGTTGCTGAAGTAGTTGTGCTTCAGGCTGGCGATCCAGGTGTTCCACTTGTAGTCGTAGTACCTGTTCACCTGGTCCGAGAGCCCGGAGAGGTAGCTGTCGTTGATGTCGAACACCACCTCCTGGCACAGCCGGTTGAAGAGGTCGGCCACCTCGGCGTCGCTGCCGAGCCAGTGCTCGATGATGCCGCGGTCGTGCAGGTACTTGACGTCCTCGGCGGAGTTGATGAGGTTGTCCATGAAGATGGCGTAGGAGGTGATGTTGTTGCCGCCTGGGGTGGTGATGTCCATGTGGCACTGCTCGAACGCGATCAGGTTCAGGAACAGCGACTTGGTGCCGTCGTGGATGAGGATGCGCGGTATCTGGAGCACGCCGTTCTCGAACTTGATGTCCCAGAAGCGGTCCGTGTTGCGCAGCCGGCACCGGATGCCGGCCTCCCGGAGCTCTGACACGCAGTGCACGAACTGTTGCCGCCGCTTGTCCGCCACGCGCCGCAGCCCGGACCACTTCTTGAGCCACAGCCGCGCCGGCGGCGGAGGGGTCGGCTGCAGGCCCGCGCGGAGGAGGCTGCGCCGGAACACGTCGAGGCAGTGTAGCATCGGGCCGGAAAGGGGGTCGAACGCCGCCGCGGCTGCACCCTCGGCGTCGACGGAGGACTCCAGCTTGGACCGGTCCTTCCGGAGCAGCGGCGCGTCGGTCGGCATGAGCGGGTCGAAGAACCGCAAGGCGAGGCTGGCCACGCCGCCCGTCTGCTCCGGGTTGCCGAGCTGGAGCCCGAGCAGGAGGTCGAGCACGAACAGGGGTATCTGGTTCTCGAGCAGGATCATGTCGTTGCGCACGGCGTGCATCGCGCCGCGCATGGCGAAGATGGGGTCGTGCCGCGAGTAGCCCAGCTCGTCCACGAACCTCTTCCCGCCATCGAGCGCGCCGCGGAACAGCTCCAGCTCGAAAGTCCCGTCCAGCACCAGGCACTGGACGAGCTCATCGCTCGGCATCCCGGCGACGCGGCCGTCGTAGCAGGCGCGCACCCTGTCCTCCATCGGCCGCAGCGCGTTGAGGTAGGCGGTGACGTCGTGCCCCGTGCGCTTGAGGACGTGGTGCAGCGCGCGCCACTTGTGCCGCTCCATCTCCCGCAGCCGGCGCCTGCCGTGGTGGAGCGGGCCGATGGACACCACCTGCGGCATGTAGGCTCGCTCGTCGCCCTCGCGAAGGGACTTGGGGACGCGGTACACGGACAGCCGCGCCCACGGGCACGCCGCCTCCTCGGCGCGCGCCTGCGCCAGCCTCCCGCGGATGGTGACCACCCATTCCGGGTCCTGCGGCTTCGGGCTGTGCGCCGGGGACTGCACCTGGACCGCACCCGGCCGGTCCCGTTCTTGGCGCGGCAATGCTTCTCCTCCCGGCTCGCCGTTGGTGAGCAGCGGCAGGTTCCCGGGCGGCGGGGACTTCTGGAGGTTGGCGTCGACGGTCTGCTTGAGCTTGACGGTGATGAGGTACCAGCTCAGGACGTCCTTGTTGAAGACGGCGACCATTGATGGAGGCTGGCGGCGGCTTGGCCGGCTGCTGGGTGTAGCGTCTCGTGGTTGCCAAGACTACTGGCCCGGGATAGAGAGACTGGGAGAGCAAGGCAAGCAACGTGCAGTGCTTGCTGATTTGTTACTACGAAATATTTTAGTAGCAGATGATGATTGACGAGTGGAAGTTTGGATCGTGCTTCTTGCTCGTGTTAAAATAGTTGGACTTTCCTCTCAGAAAAAAATATATATTTGGACTTTGAACGTTTAAACAAACAAAATCGAAGGATTAGTTTAGTGCTGCTATTGTGTTTCACGAGTTTTTTGAGTAATAAAGAACCTTCTGGTGGTCATTTGTTATGCTGCCTGTCAACTATGGGATAACAAAACGGTCGGTGTTCTTCCACCTTTCCACGCGTGATCGGTGGCTACCCGAACAATCTCGGCTACTTGCTTACGAAGTAGAGCAACCGTAAAGCAACAAGACAACAATCTAGTCACTCGAAAATTTTCAGGCCCAGAGGTGAGTAGGTGACATACTGACAGTGTACTAGAAAACTACAGAAAGCTCAGGTTAACAAAAGCTAATGCGACTTTTACCTTGGCTTCCTCTGAGGCTTTCTCAACAGGGTAAGCTTTTACCTTACCTTGGCACCAACAGCCGTCTGCTCCTGCCACCTCCTCACGCCGTGAAAAGAAGCTTTCCGGGAATCGGAGACCGGAGAACTGTTGCACGGTGGCACATGCCATGATTCCCAGCCGTTGGGTGTCTGTCTCTCGGGAGTGACGAGCCAGTGGAACGCACGACCCCACCAAAGCTGAACAACAAAACTGCGTGCGAACGCGCATGCCCCACATGTGCAGGCATTGCAGTTGCAGAAGCGCGCGCGTTGATCAAGGCGGCCAGGGACGGTGGTGGCCGCAGCGGCCTGCAGGCAATAACTCGGCACGAAGACGATCAGCCTGGATATTTATTTGCGTTCGTGGCAACGTTGAGCTGGCCAGCTCGGGATCATTGTCGGTGACATGTATAATTGGCCGCGATTGTGTTAGTTGCATGATCGATCTGCCAATAATTGACGTAACGTGTTTCATGGGGTAATATGTAGACATAAGGCCTGTTCTTTACTCATAAGCCACCAGTTTTTAGCTTTTGTTATAGTATCTAATTTTCAAACGAGGTATTTTTTTAAGACGGGATCTATAAGTTAAACGAACTACACGTTAAAAGTCCAATATTTATACCAGTTAAAATCATAAGTGAATATCTGTCTATCCGTAATTTGTACCGTAAATAATTAAAATTTAAAATTTTCAGTTAAAAACCAAAAATCATAGCCGAAAAGGAACAGGACCATAAGATTACTCGTTTCGGCCTGTATTCTCATTGTTCAGTTCAGGGGTTCGTGGAGTTGGGCTGTGGATTCCTGCTACTACTGACTAGGCGTGATGGCTTTCGCTGGCATTTGCATGATGGGCTGGGCCCTGCATGCAGAGCCGTGCTACACCGGGCCGACGAGGGAAGGATCACCTCCAAAAGAAAGGGACAGTACAAACATGGTATTGATCCTGACCTTCGCGACAGAACCACTCCCTCGCAATAACTTCCCGGTCTGCTCGTACATCTGGATCGATTGATTCGTACCACCATGTGCCAATGTGCCATACAACTGATGACTAGTCCTGAAACCTGAATGTTTTTTTGTACGATTTCCATTGCAATGTTGGACCTTGGAACTAGTAGGAGCACTCCTTTCGGTCGAACTAGCCTTGCAGGTTGCATCTGTGACCGGGAGGAATCATGAAGATCCAAACTTTTCCCGGTCCGAGATACTAGACTATTCTTTTGGTGCATGCCTTCTTTTGACGCCTGTAGTTTTTGTCTGAATTTATTTGATATATTAATGGATAATAAAAATATCGATATAAATAATATGTATAATTTTAAATTCAAATAATTATTTAAAAATTTTGTTTTAAAAAATCGTCCGTTTGTCCAAAAGCCGAAATAACTAACATACTGATTGGTGCTCCGGTCTTGCTTCTTTCTGAGAGAACGACGAGGGAGCAAACAAGGACGACGCACGCGCGTGCCTGCCTGAAGCCGTACTGAAGCGTGGTGACAATCCACGGTATCAAATATGATTTTTGGTACGTAATTCCTTCTGACTGCTAGATGCTGCTCACATGGGCTACACCGTGATTGTTTTACTCGACTTACACTGACTATCTATAGGCTGTGATCGTTTCGATTTTAGCTTCTGGTTTCTGGTTTATTTTTCACTATTTATAAATTTATTTTTTTCTGAACTTTTGGCCTTTTTTTGAGCTTTTTGTCCGTTCTTTTTTTTTCTGTATTCGTTTAAGTTGTCTGTGATGGGCTAATATATTTGTTATATTTTTTAATTTTTTTAAATTTAATTATGTTAAATAAGCCTCCGTCACCATGATTTTTTCACCAAATTCTGATGCTTTTCACCATGTTCCACTAAAAATAAGCCCAAATGATCACCACTATAGTCCGTTGACATGAACTTCCGATCTTGGAAGAGAAAACCCATTATCACATGATCTGGCTTACCAAGTTCTGCTACCCAAGTCCCCAGCAGGCAGCAGCAACGATGATCTCCACAGGAGCCGCAAATCTGAGCCACCGCATACATGAATGAGCAGCAGATGACGAAGAGGCCACGAGGGCGGGCATCCTTCTCATCGCAACGGACAAAGTAGTAGTATGCGACGCCGCTATGGAACATGACAGCGGAGCATGGATCAGATCACACGTCACTGGACAAGCCGTAAGCATAGTGTAACGCCCCCGTTTTCGAGGGCGTGTACGGACACGGCAACCCGTAACTATTCACACATGAACAGTTATGGAGTGCCGCGCAAGAAGATACCATTGCATGCTTACAACAAAACCAAGATATATTTCACATATGGATTAACATCCAGAGTTTTGACAGCGGGGCGTGCAAACCCAAAGTATAATTACATCACAAAAGCTCCAGAATCCGCTTGAGCGCGGCGAAGACCCTGACCACGGATCCTCGTCGAAGAAGAGGCCCTCAGGGACTTCCTCGACGGGGAGACTTTCACCTTCGTCTTGATCTTCTAAAGAATTGATTTAGCAAGCCGTGAGCCAACATCCGGCTCAGCAAATCGCAAAGGAAGCTTATCTTACTACTTGCACGGATTCACAATGGCATGGAATATACTTGGTTTATTAACCTTGAGTGGATGCAGTTTTGGTTGTAAACTCTTTTGTAAAACTTGCCAACAAAACTACTCCTTAATCGACAGGGGTTTTCATGAAGAGTTAATTAACCATCTAACCAGATTAAAACGTTCAGAAAACTACTTAAGCTTTGCTGATGGAATCACCAAGTGACATAGCTCGATAACCGGAGCACGGCGTATCCGAATACCATTTAATTGACTCTGCGAGTTTGCTCAACTTTACCACACGATCCCTTAACTCCTGCGACGAGTTAAGGGAGCCAGTCGTTCACCGCTCAAGTCTTTATATAGGCTCTACCCAGAATTCACTCGGTCCGGCACATGGAAACTCCCGTCCGCTTCGAGTGAACCCTACCGTTATTAGGTATCCGCAGCACGGCATACCTAATCCACTTCCACACCTTCAGACTTCTCAACGCCTGTAGAGTTTCAATCGAGTTGAGCAGCTACTAAACCAGTGTTGACGAGTCAACTCCTGTGGTTGAGTGATTGCTATGACAGTTGCTCAGCATAAGGGTTTCAGTCCTTATATTTTCACATGGCCCAACCTCTCCGGTCGCGACCACAACCTAGGGTAAACGGTGGGCGAAGACCGACCCGCGGTTTCCCACAACGCTCTTACCCTTCCTTGCACACCGACACTCTCCGCCCTAGGATGCGGTGTCCCATACCACCCCACCCTAGGGACGGGTTTTCAAGTCTAATGGCCCGCAGCCACAACCTTATTAGTGTAAGACTTTGTATGATAATAGTAACCTATAGTGATCTAGGGTAACACATAATTATTTCGAGGGTTACAAGGCATGGCTACAAAGTGAATCAGGCATTTTCGGTGGTAGGACGTATCTATATCACATGTCATTCTAAACGTTTTCATTTTACTTTAAACTAGTATTTCACAACTAGCATAATGCAAATAATGTAATAACATAATATTTAAAGCATGGGATTCAACATGATCAAGGTTTTGCGACTTGCCGTGAACTGGAACGATCTCGGCGAGCTCGAACGTCGACGCTTCTGGATCCTGAGATTGCACCTGAGCTTCCGGGATCTCCGAAACTAGCGCAAACACACAAAATAATTAAATCCAGCTTGATATTAATCAAGCAAGGAAAATAATCTATAAAAAGAATTAAAAAGGAATAAACTTGCATAAAATATCAAATGAGGAGGGCTCTTTGGATTTTCAGATTTTGCTGGAGAAGAATTTTGGAAATTGGAGTTCACCACTGGGTTCAGGATAATGAAAGGAGTAAAGTGGTGAAATTTGGGAATTTTTGGGATTTTCTGTGATTTTCTAGGATTTAATTAGATTTTCTGGATTTTTGGAAATTGATAAATCTCGAAAATCGAATGAATAAATCTTGGCGGCCCGAATGCTACAAAGGCGGCTCGGCATCAGGCGGCCATGTCAAGGCCATGCAATAAAGGCCCACATGACCACGCCGCGCCCTCCCGGGCGGATGGTCGACGCGTGGCAGCGTCCGGTGGAGATGGCGCGGGCGGGCGGCTCGGATCTGCTGGGTTTATGGAGATCGGACGGCTGAGAATAGAGGTGGGCGGCCGAAGCGGTATGGGGCGATCGGACGGGTGAGGAGAGTTGCGTTTATCAAGATCGGACGGCTGGGAGTAGCGACCATCCGACGCCGAGTTTAAAGGATAACGGTTGGAGAGAACGGCGACGATGCGCCACGTCGTCGTTTTCAACCTCTCGCCCGGCGGCAGAAGCGAGGAAAGAGGGAGCTTCGCTCCGGCGACGGCGAGGTCTCCGGCCAAGGAGGGCACTATCCGGAAAGTCTCGACGAGAGGAACTCATTTCGCCTTTGGGGCCGGAGAACCACTAGGGAAGGCGGGAGACCGAAGGAGGAATGGCTTCCGGCGGTGAAGGAGGGTCTCTGGCGGCGATCGTGTCAAATCGGCGGTGGGTTTATGGTCGGGGGTCCTGGGCTCACGTTGGTACTGTGGCCAAGCTCTGAGGTCCCGGGTGAGTGGCCACGGAGAGGGTGCTTGGCCGGCGGTGAGCTTGGTCTTGGGACTCCACAGCGATTACGCCGTGGAAGTGCGGCATTGTGATTAGGGAGTAGCAGAGGTGCTCTGGGAGCAAAGAATTGAAGAATGAGGGAGAGGGGAGGAAGATCAGCTCACGGGGGTCGCCGGCGCAGGGGAAGACGGCGACGGAGCTGGAGGCGATGGGAGCCCAATCGGTGCTCGGGAGGTGCAGGGAGTGGTGGGAGGCGAATGGAGGTGGTCGGGAGTTCGGGAGCAAAGGAGAAGTGGGCGGCGGTGAGGGGTTTTATACCCGGGAGAAGAGGGAAGGCGTGGAGGAAGCCTCGGGCGGGCGTGAGGGTCAACAGGAGGACGGGGTGGTGGGCGCCTCCTCAGCAGAAGGGTGACGTCCGACTGCGGGGAGTGAAGGCGGGTACGGCGGTGGGAGCGGGTGGCGGCATGGGCGGGGGCGGCCCCGCGGAAGAAGGAAGAGGGGGGCGGCAGGTGGGACCAAGGGAGGGAGGCGGCGCGTGGCGCGGGTCTTGCCTCCTCGGACCGCGGGCCCGAGGTGGCGCTACTGTCCGGACGGGGGCCGAGGCGGTGCGGATGCGGGCGCTTAGCGCTGGCGCGCGGGCGAGGCGGGGAGGGCAAAGGCGCCAACGGAGAGGAGACGCGAGGCGTCGGGGAAGGAGGAAAGCGGAAAGGGAAGGGAGCGGCGCCCAGCGAGGGAGGCGGAAAGAGGAGAGGCGCCAGTGAGAGGAAGGCGGGCGGCCGAAAAGGAAAGCGTTTCGGAAGTTTCCAAATTGGGAAAGTTTTCAAAAATTCACAAAAAATTCAGGAAAAATCCAGGAAAAATTTGGTTTGAAATTTTGGGGTCTTTCACATAGGAACGAAACGCCATCGTTCTGAGGGAAAAGAATGGCAGGACATGACAGCAGGTACGCAACGTTTAGCCTGAAAGAGGTGCTGTCGGGAAGCAAGATACTAACACGCATGTGCGACTGTGCAAGTAAGCGTCGATCGAGCGAGATTATCTGACGTTACGAAGCAAAGTCCATCCGATGCTCTATCAACGGTGAGATTTGTTTTGTTTTTTTATTTCTAGTTTTTCGTTTTTTTATTTTTATTTTTATCTTTTTCGAGTTTTTTTCTTTTTTATATTTCTTTATATTATTCGTGTTAAAATAACATATTTTTAAATAAAAACTTATTTTTATTTAAAAATATATTATTTTAACACAGATAATATAAAGAAATATAAAAAAAGAAAAAACCTCGAAAAAGATAAAAATAAAAAAACGAAAAACTAAAAATAAAAACAAAAATTCTCGCCGTTGATGGAGATCGGATGGATCGTTACGGCAAAGTCACGCGGTGACTTTGCTTCGTAACGTCAGAGAATACGCGCCGAGCGTCGATCCACTGAACAGGGCAAATGGAGATATCTTTAATTCCAGAGCTTATCTACCCTCCGTATCTTCCATAATGCTACTGAAAAATCTAGAACGAGACTTGTAGTGAATTTGTCTTAGCTCTTACCGTCTTACGACCACCAGCACCAGACAAATTATACGTCGTGTACGAAACATCAGGAGTAAAAAAAATCTCATCAAGGGCGATGAGCCAGGATAAGGAGGAGCTTCCAGCCAAGCACAGCAGCAAAACGTCTAGAGATACTCGCACTGCATTTCAAAGGCAGATAATGGCTGTGCAGGACCTACAGGTTACTGTGGGCCGCTCAACGAGCACGACTTGTGCGTACGTTCTAGCCCTATCATGCGTAAGCTTGTGGAAGAACTGCGTAAACAGATTGAAAACGAATAATGGCACTCAAAAAGGAAAGCAACTGCTAAGTCCCGCTCATTTTGGCTTGAGTTTCTATTTTCTAGCTTATTTTGTATTATTCATAAATTTTATTTTTTTTATACTTTTAGCTTTTTTACTGGTTCTTTCTTCTCGTATTTATTTACATTATACATGATGGGCTAACATATCTTTTCTATTTTCTATTTTTTAAAAAAATTTAATTATGCTACATAAGCCTCTCTCCGATAAATACAGTGTTTTTTCAGTTTACTATAATACTTTTCAGTCATTGATCACTTAAAATATGCAATGTTTTAAAATTTGAAACGTGGGATCGGAATTCATGAGTAGAAGTGGCAGGATAATCTCTGCACAGGTATAAATGAAGTGATGCCCAGGGGGGACAAAAACTTGAAAGAACGCACACCTCCCCCGAGTAGACAACACGAGGACGGCCTCCCCCAGTTTCCGTGTTGAAGAGGAGCATCCGAAGCAAAAAAAAAAAAGGCACGGCGAAAGAAGAAAAAAAAACCCGACAAGCTTCACGTTTTGGATTAATGGCAGTCAGGCGTCCCGGCACTGGACGAGACCCCAACGGCATTTACGCCCAGCGACCGGCACAGTGGCAGCAAGCGACCGGCCCAAGGCACCACAGCTTTGAACGGCACGTCAGGTCTACGATAGAGGTGTTCGTTCCACAAATTGGACAGCACAAAGTTTTTCCATGGGCTCTTTTACAGCCCCTTCTAATTGGTATCTGATATTCTTAAGACAATCGATCAGATCTGTCAGAATTAAACTATCCTTTTCTTGATATATTATCGGTGTAAATTTCATGAGAAAATTGTAATTGCTCAAGTGAGTTTGAAATGAATGCGCATAGATAGATTAGTAAATTCCACCGGTCTATAATATTCTCACGAAAAAAACTAGGTTTACAAAAAAATCTAGTATATCCTCTGTAAATCAATGACTAGATTATATTTTTACGTACCCATCTAAATATTCCCCTTTATATGCATCTTTTGTGAACTTTCTAGTTTTCGGGAGCATCTTCTTGAACGAGTCTTGCACTGCTCCTACTAGTTTATATGTCAGACAGTCTCGGTATGTTAAGTATTAAAAGCCGACGTCCTAGTTTAACCAACCCGTCGGCATATTTGTTTCGGTGAAATATCTTTCTGCCCCCTTCACTATTTGATCGATTTACTGTTAGTTTGAACAAATATTGATAAGCAGCCCCATCTTTCTGTCAGAAAGGGCAATCCACAGTGTCAATTTCAGGCCCCTCGATGACATAGCAGTGAAGCATTAGAAGAGTACAGCGTTGACTACAGGAAGCCCTTGCTTTCAGCTCAGAGAATTCTGTAACGCGTATGCACGTCACAGTACACGCAAAACATTGACAGCTCCTGATAATAGTTTTCTATGGCGTCCATAATGCGGAGTGACTGCACCAGTGCTAACAATTGCCACATCACACACGCTAACTTCTCTTTCCCTGCAATGTTTTAGTACCTCATCTCTCTCTCTCTCTCTCTCCATGATTGTTGGACCGCATTAAAAAAATTGAAACACCCCGTCCCCTATCCTCTCTCTCCCATCCCACACCGGCCTCCTTTTTCTCATCGGCGCTACCGTTTTCGTGCCCGCCTCCTCCCTCTGCCTGCCTCCCCACTCAGCGCCAGCCGCCCCCCGACGCCCTCGATTCACAGTTGGAGGTGTAGGAGTGTGCACCCATATATCGATGTAAAATATTATTATAAAAATATTATCGTCAAAGTAAAAAATTAATAATAAAAGTAATAATAGAAATCACGAGTAAATAAACTTTAAAGATAATTTACTAAAGAATCAACAAAAGCTGAAATAAATATTTAAAATACGGGACCGATCCACTTCTAACCAAATAAAGAACAAATAAAGCAACAAATAGTAGCAAATCACGATACTAAAAACTTGAGTGATGAGCTCCATAAGATCTAGAAACTAGGTTACCAAAAATACTGATATGCGATACTAGTACTAAGGCCCTCTCTCCTCTTGGTACCGGTGAAAATAGCACATTGGAGAGCTCTTATGGACTTAGACAAAAAACAAAGATCTCATTATTAGATGGGTGATGAGCTGAAAATGGGCCAGACAGCCTCATTTCCTTCTTAACCTCCTCTCCTTTAGCCAGCAATGCACCATTCACTGAGAAAGACACCGTAGTGACAAAAAGGTAAAAAGGTATTCTTATCAACTTCCATTTGCTTATATTCTAGATCTGACAACTATTTGAGACACAAAAACACAGCTACATTTTCAAATGTCTCTTGCCCCACATTTGTTATAAGGTTGTTTTCATATGTTAATACTCAACCCATTATAACCGGGATTCCGCCTCCCATGCCCCACGCCGCCTAGCCCCTCCTCATGACAGCGCAGCAGCGCCAGCGTGGATGGAGAAAACGCGTGCGGTCGGTGAGGACTTTTCCCGAGTTTTTGCGAATTACGTCAGTCCCCGATTCTCGCAAAAGGTCCCTAGAATTTTTTGGCCCCTCACTTTGCGGATGGCCCCGCGTTTCGAAAATTGCACACGGTCCCGTTTTTCACATCTGTCCTCGGTTTTTTAAAACCCTTTGTTTTTTCGAAAATTGCTTTTGCCCCGGTTTTTAAACAGATCCTTGTTTTTTTGCGAATGGCCCCTTTGCCTTTTCCGAAAATACGTTTTTGTCCCCGTTTTTTTTTAAACTCCTCACGAATTGTCGTCTCTTTTATTTTGGTGCGTCGTCTCTTTTATTTTTTTACGTACGGTGGCTGACGCGGCGTGGCGCCGCGCCTAAAATTCTAGTTACTCCAACACCAGGAAGGTTCATATGCTACCATCTAACCAAAGGAAATATATCACACAGTACAAACTTTACATTGTAAAATATCTATGACTGGATTAAATATTAGCATTTCAAACGGAAGAAATATCATAAACGAATGATGTTCATGTCCGCTAACTATACTCTTTTTAGAAGGAATATTATGTATTAGTTGCGAGATGACTCGGTTCCAATTGAACTCGTTAACATTTAAGTGATCTATTATGTAAGGCAACAAATACACGCATACCACTTTCATAGTATAAAATCCTTCACTGTCAGCATACCACCAACCACAGAAAATTAAACTTCCAAGCAACAACTAGCGTATCGCTATCCAAGACCTTTAAAATTAACAATTGCACTTGGCTGAACGTATGCAATATCTTTTTTTATTACAATACACCCTTTCATTAGCATACATGGATAACAAGGTAGACGAACTGAATAAGAATCGTCTCTGCATAAAGGAGGATAAGTTGCAGTTATCGATGTTCCTTTCTTCAAACCTAACGCAGAAACAGACATATATACTATACTACTGTGCATACCATATGCCTGTTGTAGGCTGCCATCCCGAACTATACCACTATGTTCGAAGTGATGGTAACAATTTTAGGATTTGTTTTTCACGGGCTCATGAAAATTTGCAAAATCATAGTCGATTTTCTCACATGCGGATCAGCGTGGAGATTCGTACTCGAGCGAGGTTGTTTCCCTCCTCCGGTGCCCGGTGGTAGCGGTGGCCGGCATATTAGGATTAGATTCACCCGTTTAGATTTTGGATTCGTCGGTGCCACCTAGGCTTAAATGGGAGGCTGGGGTGATGGCGGATCAGTAGTGGCTGGCGGCGGTGCCGCCGAATGCAGGCGAGGAGGAGGGTGGTTGGTTGGCAAGGGGTGATAACTATTAAAGTGGTTAGAGGCAGTGGGAGGTTGTGACGGATCCAGCAATAGAGGCCGCTGGAGATGAGGAAGGAGGCTGCGCAGGGGGTCTCACCAGAGAGGAGGAACAAAGTGGCGGCAGGGCGTGAGTGGGTTAGGGGGTATGGGTGAATTATGTAGGTAAGAGGGAGGACCAGAGCCACAGGCTCTTGATTCAAGGGTAGAAAAAGTCGAGTGTGATTTTTAAAAAATTAGTAGACCATATAATAGTCGCACCAACAATTTTTAGGAAGTTTTTCTATATATAGCACATTTTCAACGCGTATTTGCAGAAATAGCCGTATGCAAGCGATATTGACAAAAATAACGATTCTGCCGTCCGGTCACCGAGCGGTAGCGCCCGATAGTCAACACGTGGTGCCTACCGTCTAGCCAACAGACAACAGACGCCTGCCGCCCGACCATCAGATGACAGGTGGCCTTCCTTCTACCCACAAAATGGCAAGTGATTAAGCCGCCTAATTACCTGTTTAAATTTGTAATTTTACGTTATATTTATCTAATTTTTTAAATATAGCAAATTAGCTCGAAAAATTACAAATTTTTTTGTGGAGCTTCCCGAGGCATCGAGGTATATTGTGTAATTTTTTCATAATTTTTCACGGCCATTTACTAACTCTAAAAATTCCTGAAGCGACACAAAATTAACCAGGGGATTAAGCAGTTATGCGCCACTCCGAGAATTTTTAGAGATAGCAAATGGTCTTGAAAATTACGAAATTTTTTGTGAAGCTTCCTGATGCAACATGCTACGTTGTGTAATTTTCATGTAATTTTTCGCACAACTTTGCTACCTCTGAAAATTATTTGAGCGACACGCAATTAAACAGGCGATTAAGCACTAACGGCCGAGGGCTAATGGCATGCCGCCCGGCCACTATCCTGCGGCATAGTAGCCGGGTGGCAGGCCATTAGCCCCTGACTGTTAGTGCTTAATCGTCCATTTAATTGCCCGCCAGTCCAAAAAATTTTAGAAGTAACAAATATCCGCGAAAAATTACAAGTAAAATTACACAACGTAGCACGCTACCTCTTGAAGCTCTCCCAAAAAATTCGTCATTTTTTACGACCATTTACTAACTCTAAAAATTCTTGAAAGACATGTAACTAAACTGATCATTAGGTCTAATTGGAGGGCTAATCACCTACCACCCGGTTACCGAACAACGACCTGTTGTACGGTGACAAGGCGACAGATGGCCGATCGTACAGTGACCAGGCAGCAGGCGGCCTGTTGCTCGTTTGCTATATGTAACAACTCCTACAAATATGAAAATCGTACAAATTTTTGAGCCACATTCAGAGCGGATAAAAATACCAAAAAATTACACAATCAAGTATGTTATGTCGAGAGGCTGCACATAATATTTCATAATTTTTCGAGTCTATTTGCTAAATTGAAACATTCAAACAAATAATATAAAAAATTAGAGCATATAACTAAGCTGGCTTAATCACTTGTGATCTAGCCATGGGATGGCAGACCACCAAAGTGGGCCAGGTGGTGGAGCGGCAAGCCTGCCATCTGCTGGCGAGACAGCAGGCTGGGCGGCAAGCCCACGTGTCAACTTTGCGGTGTTGCCGTCCGGCCACCAGACAGCAAAAGCGTTATTTTTATCAATACGGTCCGTGTGCTATAATTTTTGTAAATACAGATATAAACAGTGCAATATATATGCCAAAAACTCAATTTTTAGTACTGATGTAGATATACGAAGAATGGCAGCTCCAGATTTCTTAACTCCAAGAAACCAAATAAAATAAAGAAATTGAATCACCTAAGATAAGGATGGAAGCATGCTGATCATCAGCAGATTTTATAATAGAGCAACGAAAGAAACTACTGGTGATGCAATTAGCACAAGAGTAACACACGGAAATATCCATAATGGTGATTTTGCATGGACTGGATAGGAAATGCAGTAAGCTAAGGAACACGGAATATGAGATTGGAAACCATAAAGCAGTAAACAAGTTCATCAAGTTCCATCTCACATCACATTGGCGGGGGATTGCCAAACCTCCTCCTGAGTGCTGACATGACGTTCCTCATCCGACTATTCGCCTGAGCAGAAGAAGATTGTGCGCCAGCAGCGTTAGTCGGAATGTCCATGGCCGCCATCTGATCGGTCAGCTCTGTAATCTGCGTTTGGCCAGTCTCCTGCGCACCAGTTTCGCTTGCACTCCCTGCGTCATGCTCCAAGACGATATCAATGCTGATCGAGAACGACTCCCCCCTGGCCACCTTCAGGTGCTCAACACATTCGTATGATACTCCACGGCATCTCTTCAACTTCACCTTGACCAAACTGGGGCAGCCCCCATTCAGTGCCCCCATCCCACGGTCCGAGACCGGGCATCCCTTGATGCAAAGCTTCTTGAGTGCAGCACAGCGCTCGGCCAGGCAAATGATCTCAGCATCCCCTACAGTCTCGCACCCACAAAGCGCGAGACGCTCCAACACACGGCAGTGCTCACCAAGCATCCGGAGGCTCTGCACCGTGGGGTTGACCCCAATCAAGACGAGCTCCTGCAGCTCCGGGCAACGTCGTGCCACGGCCATGAGCCCATGATCCCCAATCCGGTTTGTGCGCCAACCATCGATATGTAGCTTGCGGAGTTTGTGGCACTTCTGTGCCACACTGATTATGCCTGCGTCAGTGCACTCAGGTGTCTTGACAAGGAACAGCACCTCCAGATTCGTGCATGCCGAGACGGCAGCGAGGCCGCGGTCGCCGACCTGCAGCTTCTCAAGGTGGAGCTCAACAAGGCCCGGAGCACGGGCGGCGATGACCTCCAATGGCAGGTCCCAGGCGCCCGAGCACCGCAAGATCTTGAGGGAACGGAGGTTCGGCGAGGATGCAACCAGCGGCACGAAGCAGAGGGCGCTGTACAGATCCTTGAGGCACACCGACCGCAGCGACGAGGCGGGCGGGAATAGGATCTCCTCGGTGATGGCGGTCGCGGCGCCGGCCGTGTCTGGGAGGCCGCGGAGGCGCTTGACGGAGAGGTCCTCGAGGAGGGGGCACGAGCGGAGCACGGCGACGAAGGCCTTTGGTCCGAAGGTGCACGACGCGACAGAGAGCTTGCGGAGCACCGGTGCGGCCGCGGCGAGGGGCGCGAGCCCGGCGTCGGACAGCTGCCTGAGCCCCCGGAGCTTGAGCCTGGCGAGGCGTTCGGAGGGCAGCGCGGCGGCTACGGCTGCAGCCCCGTCGTCGGAGAGGCTGTCCGCGCCTGAGCCGCGCGCGCAGCGGAGCGCGAGCTTCGTGACGGCCGTGAACCGCGCGAACAGCCTCGGCGCAGAGGAGCCCAGCGCGGCGCGCGCGTCGAGGGAGAGGCGGTGGCGCGTGGCGGCGTCGACCTCCTTCCATCTTACGCAGGTGAGCGAGCACGCGTTGCGGTCGGCGGGCGAGAGCGACGCGAAGACGAGCGTGAGGATCTCGTCGGGCAGGTCCTGCGTGTGGTCGCGCGCGGGCAGGGGCGCCACGAAGGGCGTGCTGCTGCTCCCGCTCCCCGGCACGGGGGGCATGGGCATCGGCGGCGCCATGGAGGAGAGCGACCTGCGGCGCGGCGGGGAGGAGGAGGGGCTGGACCTGGAGGAGGAGGGGGATTGGCCCATGCTACGACGCTATCCCCGGGATGGATGGAGAGGCGCTGGCCATGCGGGCGGATGGGATGGATCTGCCGATCTGGGGCTGCGCGGTGCGGAGACGAGGAGGGGATGCGTTTGTTTAGGATGGGATGGGATCGGAGGAGATGGGGGAAAGTATGCGTGAAGAGTAATGGGGAGGACGGCGTTTTTCAGGTGGTTGTGGTGGTTCGTGGCGCCCGGCGGGGGCTGGCTGGGCCGCGGACCAGGTCGTTTGTTGACGGGCTTGCATTGCACTTCGCAAGGCGAAGGATGTGTGTATTTTGGGGTTGTTGCATGCAGCCTTCTGCCCAGTCTGTACATGTGCGGTTTGACGGGCTAAACAACGAGTTTTTTTATTACAAAAAAAAAACTAGAACGTTAGGTCTAAAGCAGATATCACCGGATAAATACTGGATTTATTCAATACCTCATAAAACGTCGGCACGTGTATTAGTACTAAATACACATATATAAGGTGAGACACCGAGCCGATCCAAAAATCGAACCCTGGCGGGTGAGTAGTTCCGTTTTTGATCCGGATTGGTTGAGAACGGTGGATGGTAGAGCGATGAAGTTACCGGGGGAGGTCATGTGACGGAACCAAAAAAATGGCCATTTATTTGGAGGCTCAGAAATAAGGCTAGCTACCGAGTTTAACGAGCTACTATTGAGCTTCTTTCGAAATTGTCATAGCTTATCGTAAAATTATTTTATTTATCGTTTAAGTGGTTATTTCAAATTTGAGCTAACGAATCACGATAGAGTCGAGCTTTATTAACCTTTTTCTACTCGAAATGGACTTATTTTGGTTTTGAACCCAATAACTATTTTAATCAAAGCAATTTTGATTCGAGTCTTAACATACTTTTTTGCCAGCCCTTACAAACGGAAAAGTAGTACGGTGGATTGAAGGATACCACGTAGCTTGACCTAAGCCTAAATGAACGGAATAGCCTGAGTTGGTCTAATTCAATAGGGAAATTGACTTGCGATCAAGTTTACTTTAGTTCAGATTGGTTTAAAAGAGGGTAGACTTCTGTTACATGCGTAACATGGAAGGCATCACCTATGGCTACAGTTAGATGTGTTGGCCTAGTCTTGTAAGAGGAGACGAGGGAGGGGCGATTTAAGCCCAATGGATTAGTGCTAAGGAAAAATGACAAGAAAACTCTTGCTTACTTTTACAGGAGGAAGTTTGTGTGTGTTGCAAATAGTGTGTTGGGAAGAAAAAGAAAAACCACGTATTGACGCTACAACACCACCGAATAAGCGTGAACCAGCTGAAGTTCCAATACCTGTGTAATTTTCTTTTTCTGTTTATTGTTTGTTTGAATTTTTAAATATACAAATGAGCTCAAATAATTACAAAAATTTATGTACAGCCTCCTGACATAACATTCCTCGTAGTGTAATTTTTGGAGAATTTTATCCATAGCGAATGTTGCTCAAAAAATTATACAATTTTGATATATTTACGAGTTTTTACATATAGCAAATGAGCTCCAAAAATTACGAAATTTTGTGTAAATCCTTCTGATGCGGTGATAGTTAGTATGTAATTTTTTGGAAATTTTATACGATATGAATTATCCATATTTATTCGGATTAACTTAACCATGAATTTAACGATCGTAAAGCTTGTTTTAAAGTGTCATGTGTCGGGCAATCATGGTATATATTATTTGCGGCTATCTGGTTCGCATAATTGTCACTCTCTCTGTATGTGCCCCTCTTGCGCGCGCTCTCATTCGCACTAATGTCATTATTTGAGTGTCGTCCCCCCTCGTCCGTTCCCTCGTTTGCACATTTGTCATTCTTACAATGACGTTCCCCCTCATCCGAAGCGCTGGTAGTGATAATGGTTCTTTCGCTCGAGCATAAATATGCACCTCTGGCGAGTACGTAGCTCATTAGATCGAGAAAGGCAGTGTCCCAGTCGCTCATCGCAGAAGATCATTGTCGCGGTCGTTGCTCATTAGTTCGAGAAGCCAGTGCGTAGCTTAAAATTAGCAGTGCTGATTTTTTCTCTGAAAAGAAGAGTAATATTTATCGTATTCTTTCGATGTTATTTCCGTAATCGTAGTCAATTAGTGTTATTTAGTTAGTCGTAATTAGTGTAGTTTGTATTACGAAGTAAGTATGTCGTAGTAATTTAGACATAGCTTGTACTATTATTGTGTACATACAGTACCCATAATTTGTTAGTTCGGGGTAAGTAATGAGTTAGTGCTAAGGACAACGATAATGAATGGCTCGCCTTTTTTCGGATGAGTAATCAAATTATTAGTAAGTAGTAAAGTATTCACGCAGGCATGTAATCACTGAGTTGTAGTATGTTGTTGTCATTATGAATATTCGCAGTAATATTCCGTCTGTCCCATTTGTTGCAAGGTATCATCAAAACTAATAATGCGTATCTAAATATTTGGAGAAGGCAGTGCATAAGTCATTGAGGACGCGGCAGTGCTGATTAGTTCCCCCGAAAGACAGGTAATTTTTTATAGTATGCTTTCGACGTTATTCCCGTAGTCGTATTTACTGTTATTTAGTTAGTCATAATTAATGTAAATTGTATTATAAAGTAATTATTAATGTTCGCACTAATATTTCGTCTATCGTATGTACCGGTAGGTATGGCTCTACCGGAGCTTCTAGAACACTCGTACAAGTACGTGGGGTGGTATGTACCGCGGTCACGTCGTACAGTCAGGAAGAGAGCTCGTTCGCACAACAAAGGAGATTTCTAGAGTCCTTCGTACACGATATTATTGCGGGCGGCTCGCAGTTTGGCACATCTCAGCTGGACGGCTTCGACCCTTACCGACCCAACAGATCCACTCACCTCTCGGACCACCACCGCCCATCGAGCGATGAACGGTCTCCATAGCTCGTCCAACCCGATACGCAACCTCCGGACCGACTGACGTACTCAACGGGACATGCTCGTGCGCGACGAAAGACAAAACCACGTACGGGCAGGCAAGCGCAGCGAGAAGATAGCAGTGGCTCAGAAGAGTGAGTCATATCGCATCTTATGATGTATTTTTTGTAGTATTATAATTACTTTTAATTATACAAATTCATAATGTATCGAATTGTAAAAAAAACGTGAAATATTCGTTAAATTCATGGTTAAGTTAATCTGAACAAACGTGCCTAATTCGAATAGCATAAAATTTTCAAAAAATTATATAATAACTATTAGTACATCAGGAGGCTTCACATAAAATTTCATAATTCTTGGAGCTCGTTTGCTATATGTAAAAACTCGTAAAAATATCAAAATTTTATAAATTTTTTAGCAACATTCGCCATGGATAAAATTCCACAAAAATTACCCTGCTAGGAACGTTGTGTCGGGAGGCTATACATAAATGTTTGTAATTTTTTATGCTCGTTTGATATATTTAAAAATTCAAACAAATACTAAACGAAAAAAATTAGACAGGTAATTAGGCCGAGCCGTCTGCCACCGGTGACAGCGCCACGCGTCGCCTCGCGGGCGCTGTCGCCCGGTCGCCCGACGGTAAAAACGATATTTTTGTTAATACGGTTGCAATATTGCTATTTTTATAAATATAGTGTGAAACAATACCTAAAGTGATTTTGATTCCTTGCTGGACATGCTGTATACGCGTACGTACGTCGAAATCCTTGTACGCGGAGCCTGATCCACTCAATTGTCACGTGTATCAGGATCCGCCCCAGTCGTACGGACGCGCGCTGGACCGACGATACCCAAGCGAACGTTCAGACGGACGAACGGCGCGGACAACGTGGAGCGTTCGGCGCTTGTTGTTTAGGCGTCGACGGACGAAGGCGTTGCCGGGCTGAAGGGGACGGGAGCGCGGAATAGTTGCCGCGGATCCGCGCATTTCCTGGTCTCCTGTTCGACGGGTTGAAGAACTGACGGCTAATGCTAGCTGCTGAAATCGGACAGAAAATCACATCACATTGACATTGTGACCCTTATAACCATTGCTCCATTTTTTTCCCTACACCATCATCATCGTTCTGAGGTTCTGTTGAACTGCTGAGGTAGATATTTTGGAGTTTTGGAGCCTCTTCAGATACACGTGAGTCACTCCTGGAGTAGCTTTGAGAATCTTCACCTCTTCAGACAATTACAAGCCCCAACCTAGACAGAGAAGTTACCCAGAACATGCTGGCTAGCTTTGGTTCGGAAATTCAGTCTACTAGTCTACGCAGTGATCTTTATCTTACTTCTACAACTCAGGCGAATACAGACGTAGTATTCAGTGGAGTCAGATCTAGATGGATCTTTCTTTGCAGCCAACTACGCATTCTTTTGCTCCGTGCTGAAACTTCACTGAAAAGAAGAGCTTCTCATACGTACGTAGCGGGGCGCACCAGTCCCAGAAGAATAACAAAAGCAATGATATAAGACGATATGAAAAGAAGATCGTAATCATATAAAACAAAGATGTTACTTGTTAATTACTCGATGACTGCTCTTAAAAGGAGACGTCTATAAGAAAAGGAGGATGTTCTTGGTTGCTTTCAGCAGAATACGAACAACACTCGAGTAGTCATTCACCAGGAGCTTTGTAGACGTCCTAACGGCAACCTTTCTGAATCGCCTTGGCGGCCTCTGCGCTCATCAACTAAGAAGACCTCTGATCCTCAGAGTCTAAAATACAAACTGTGTCGTTCTAAGACCAAAGTAGTTCTTAACTTCTTATCCGTATTATCTGACTTCCATTAGATGGGTTTGCTAATGTAAAATCGCCGAGTTGGAACCCTGGAAGGTTGCGCGTCTACATCACCGAGCCAATTTGCATATCTTGTTGCGTTGGGTCGCGTGACTGAGATGAACACTCCACATTAAGGACTACTACTACGACTTTGTTTGTGCTATTGATTGATCATCAGTGATACAAGTGTTGGTTTCTGCAAGGGTATTTCGGTAATTTTCTGATTGAAAAAGGAAAATAGAGAGAGGTGGGGCCCACCTGTCAGTAGGCCGGCCGAGGTGATAAGGGGAGGAGACTGCGTCTCCTCCCATTACCGTTCCCATGCGCGTGCGCGTTCGTCTTCACGCGTGCGAAGCGGAGCGGCTTCAGCAGCATCGTCCGGGGCGACCGAGTCTAGCAGCGGCGGCAATGGAGGCGTCACCGTGGGCACTTCGGCACCAGCCGTGGCTGCAGCCCGCCGGTCTCCGCCCCACTCCCCTATATATGGCGTCTCTCCTCTCTTTGGTAACCGAATGCAGCAGTGAGTTCTCCCCTCTCCGATCTCAAATCTCTCTCAGTGGTTCTTCGATCTTGAGTCTTGGGAGCCGCCGGCCAAGTTTCTTCCTGTCGCTATCGGCTAAGGAGCTCAAATCACTATTCTAGGGTTTTCCCGTGTGGTTTCCTTGAGTCTTTTCTTGGATTTTGGCCGAGAGGAAATGTGTCGGGTTTATCTCTAAAGGTTGATTTGTCTCGGATTTGTGCTGAGTTTTGTGGGAGATTTGTGATCTGTTCTTGGTGTTCACGAGCGCTCTTGGCCGAAGCTCTCGTTGGTCTTGTGCGGCATCAACCCTGACCTTCATCTCCAACGTCGGCTACCTGAGGTTAGAGTGGGCATTGTATCTCCGTCTACCACACTCTTCTTCTACGACAACACAGAGGGGTGCTAGGTTTTCTGGGATAGCGTAGTTTGCGTGCCTTGCCTGGTTCAGATTCTTCTCGGTGATTTCGAGTATCACCGGCTTTGTGAGTATTTCGGCTGTCAGCTCTTTGCAATCTATGACCAGTTTCATTTATCTGTGATTTGTCACTAGTTGATTATTGCAAGAGATGCATGTGGGGTTGGCTGTTAGCTTTATGAAGAAATTGGTCTTATGCTGAAATTGAATGATTGAACCTGAGCTCTAGACTATTGCTATTTTGGTCTCATTTCAGAAAATAGAAATTCTGACTTAGCATAATCTGCTATCTGTGATCACATTTACTGTTTTGTACATATCTCTGTTAGCCATTTCGGCCTTCTGCATAACTGATTTACTTTTGAATATATTTTCTGGAGCATATCAGTTAGTTGGCTAATTTTGGAGATATTTGGTGGTCATTTTGATTGTGCCCTTTGCTGGTCGGAAAATTTTGTGTAGTCCCAACTTGTCTGTTCCTGTTTAGAGCTCAAGGTTTAAAACTCATTTGGCATATTTAATTAATGAAGAGTATAAGACCATAGTAGCGGGACGGCTAAGATTAAATCTTGAGCAACCCTGTATATAAAAGCTCTATTCAAATTCTAAAACTTGTGCTTCTTGCTAAGTTTCATTAATTCTCAGTTCATGAGAATATTATACATGATTATTTCAGCCGAAATTTTGGTTAATATGATAAATATATGTTCTTGTATAAGTGACATGGAAGAATTATATGCTTGTATGCTATATATGTCATTTATATTTGCTGAAAATGTGTTTTGATGACATTTAATTATATTGGAATTAAATTTAAATTTATGCTTATACACGACAACAAGGAGACAGTTTGGTTTTGAAGAGTGATCATTCATCATCTGTTGCATTTCGTGTTGTCTTTTGGGACATAAGACATGATAAGCCGCACTTCCATAGACACTTAACTGATTGGCGATATGCTAAGCACGCTACCTGCCTCATCATTCATCCCTGCAGAGCTTTCCACTCACGGAATCGGAATTTGGAAGGAACCCAGTTCCCCTGCTTTTGGGTATGGCACCTAGCAGCTTCAAAAGCTAGTACGTCCCAGGTGGCGATGGTTTAGGCACAAATGTGCCACTCTGACCATCGCGTGTTTCTTTCACTGGAACTAGGCATCCATTGGGTTTGTTCAGGGCATGTTATTTACAGCTTCTAAAAATAATTTTTGATTTTTATTATAGTACTTAACTTTTAAATGAAGTATTTTTCTCAAGACAGTATCTACAAGTTAATTGTAGTACATATTAAAAGCCTAACATTTGTATCAATTAAAATCGCAAACGAGTATTTCTCTCTATAATCTCTATCGCAAACAATCAAATTTCAAAAAATAATTAAAAGTCATAAACCGCAGCCACAAAGAACAGACCCCTTAAGCGTCCCTGGAAAAGGGCTAGCCGGTGGAAATTTTGAGCGGTCGATCTCGTGATATCCTTGTCCAACTTGACAGAAGCGGGCGTAACCCTGAAGCGTCGCCTGTGACTAGTCATGCTTGCCAACAATGTTGCTTTGCACAATTTCAGCGAAATCTCCACGGGGACTCTGTTTGAGAACGAAGAATCTGGGCTCTCTGGACTACAAGCAAAGAGGCAGTATACCTGTGGCTTTCAGGATTGACAGGCGCTTCAGTTTTTTGTTAGGGGTAAATCAAAAGTTAGTCAAATTTCCATCCATCGGATCAGCGTCCAACAACTAAAGCACACACTTAAATATTCCCCTCTTCTTAGCACGTCTAGTGGCCAGAAAATCCACCTCGTGTTTGAAAATATCATAAACTTAGTAATTAAGCACAATTGATAAAATCCAAGTGTTAAGCTACCCATGATTTATAGAATAATTCGTTCGTCTTTTCCAAAAGCGTGCACGTGGATCATCTTTCCGTCTTGATAGTTGGAAAGCTCTCCGGACGGTTTGTCAGACAAGTGGCGATTGTAACAGGCAAATCCTCCCCGAAGTGGAGCCCAACAAAAGAGCTTAATGTGGGTTGCGAAAACTTTACCTTTTGGGAGGTGCTAGTGTCCAGACTTCCGATTCGGATGCTGATTTTGTATAGCGGTCATAATATTTTTATCATTTATATAATATTTTTCGATTTTATATGCAACAAAAAAAATGATAACAATATCAATGTTACAGCATGAAATCAAAATATTATACACATAAAATCAAAATGTTGCATTCATGAAATTAGAAAAGAATAATTGATTATTTACGCTGTCTTTTGTTGGCATCAGCTCATGTGGAGGTACCCAGGGAAACCAGCATGAGGATGGTGTTGTGCGCGAGGCCGTAGCCATTGTGGCGATGGTGGGCATACGGAGCGTGAGGTCGGCGACGAGGCCACAGAAGTGTTAGGAACTTCGACCACGCCCGTTACGACAACGTTCACTTCGACCATGGCCGTGGTCGTAGTAGCAGTGGTTGTAGCGGTCGTGATCGAAGCGGGTGTGGTCGTACGGTCAGTCGCAATATTTTTTATCCATCTATGCAATATTTCTCGGCCATATATGCAACAATAAAATTGATAAGATTATCAATGTTACACGCATTATATCAAAATGTTACACACATAAAATAAAAAATATTACAACAAAAAATAACATCTACCTCCCATGGCCTCGGGTGCGGGTGGCGTGGATCCAGCGCCGGTAGGAGAAGGCGGCGGAGCTTGTGCAGCGTTCACAAGGCCGCTATCGGCGATCGAGGTCAAGATGCCACAAAACTCATGGAGACTGCAACTGATTTTGCCGGACTCCCAGTTGGCAGTCGCAGCTGCGAAGACGGTGCCCCCAACGTGGGATTTGGGGCTAGCGGCAAGGGCGGGAGCGAGAGCTCGAATCAGGGCCCCGACGCCGCGGGGGAGTAGACGGAGCCGATGAGGTGAGAGGCGCACTTGCGGATCCGCATGTGCGGAGTGATTGAGCGGCGCACGGGGCGTGGGGGGATGGATATAAGAGATTTGGGATTGGAGTGGGAGAGGAGGCGAGCATGAATGGAGAGAGAGATGGTCGTGGGGTTTGGGAAGAGGTGTGCTCGAGTGGAGTGACTGAGTGAGGCGTCCGATCGATTTATTTGATCAGACATAGCCATATCAATTCCCTTAGCTTTTTGCTAAGCTTTTGTGGTAGTCTGACCGAGGGTTGTATAGTATTACCTTTGACTCAATGGGCAGTGCTTCTCCGGTTGCATCCTTTGTGGATTTGGCGGCAGCATTGGGCTGCATCATAGACCTATCCGCGATAACCAAGAACCGGCCAATTTGGCCCGATTTTGTTGGACTTGGACTGATTGAGCTTTGTGGTCAAGTCCGACTATCTTTTGAGAACTGAGCCTAGCTTAGATGGTTACGACTGTCGTCGAGCATTTGGCCCGCTCATGTTCAAACCCTAGGTTCGACTAGTGCACTCTCTTTCACGTGCGTATGCGTTCGGTGAAAAAGCATGTACCCACGCTTCGTAAGTTACTAGATAAATTTAGAATTTCTTTAGCGATCTTTACTCTAAATCTAGCATGTATTTTAGTAAAGCACATAAGCGTATGTGTCTATGGTGCGTGTGTGGTGCACGTGAGTATGCGCACTCCTTTGAAATCTAAAAAAATCCGACTATCTTCCTTACAGAAACGTGCGAGAAATACACTGATTTACAGGAAAAGGAGACATATCAACTTCCATTTATCACCGCACCAATCTCGAAGCGGACATCTCAACAACGCACGGACGTCTCAACGCATCTGAGGAACCCCTCCAGGTTCGCCGCCGACGGCCCGCGCCGCCCCTCCCACGCGGCCGCCATCGCGCGCGCGAACGCCCCCGCGTTCCTCCTCATCTCCTCGCCCTTCTCCGTCTCCCCCATCACCGTCCCCACGGCCTCGGCCACCGCGCCCCTCGCCACTGCCGAGCTCTCCAGGTTCCCCCGCGCCACCTCCACGCAGACCCCCCACTCCACCATCAGCCTCGCGTTGAAGAACTGCTCGGCCCCCAGCGGCCACCCGATTAGCGGCACACCGTGGGATAGGCTCTCGAGGATGGAGTTCCACCCGCAGTGGCTCATGAACGCGCCGGCGGATGGGTGTGCCAGGATCCGCACCTGCGGCGCCCAGCCGCGCACCAGCATCCCCCTGTTTGCCTGCGTCGTCCGCTCCTCGAAGCCGGCCGGGAGCCACTCGGGCTTGAAGCCGTCGGTCGCGTCAATTCCCAGCGGCGGCCGGACGGCCCAGAGGAACGGCCGCCCGCTCGCCTCCAGCCCCAGTGCCAGATCCGTCATCTGATCCGCGTTGATGCTGTTCTGCGACCCGAAGGATATGTACAGAACCGAGCGCGGCGGGTGCGCGTCCAGCCATTTGATGGTGCTGGCATCGTCGTCGTGCGAGCCTGACGGTGTCGGCACCGCAAGAATTGGCCCGATTGGCCATGGTTGGACGCCGAAGCTTGTTCTGAGCATTTCTAGCCCGGAGGACTCCAGCTCTTGGACGGTATTGACCAGGACCGCGTCGGTCTTGCGGCAGAACGAGATGACCCGCCGGAAGAAGGCCGTCCAGGGGTCGGTCCCCGTCGCGGTGAGCATGTACCGCGGGATCTGCGTGCGGTGGAGGACGACTTCCGGGAAGTCGGGCAGCGGGAACTCGTCGCCGGCAGCGAGGGTGTGCGGTAGGTGCGCACACACGGAGAAGAACACGGCGTTGCCGAAGGCGCCTCCCGGGAGGAACACGGCGTGGGACGCGCCGCGCGCGCGCGCGACGTCGGCCGTCCACGCGAAGAAGGCGTCGGCGATGATGCAGACCGGGGACCGGATGCCGGAGACGAAGCCGTCGAAGGCGGGGCGGAGGGACTCGGAGGCCTGGAAGAAGGTGATGAACTGGTGGACGTGGAGGTCGGCGAGGGACTCGGCGCCCGGGGGCAGACCGTGGTCGGCGGGCGCGAAGGGGAGCGCGTGGAGGCGGGTAGGAGGAGAGGTGGCGGGGAGGGAGAGGGAGCTGAGGAGGCGCGGGGTGGAGACGAGGGTGACGGTGAGGCCCGGGCGGAGCGCGTGCAGGAGGCCGGCGAGGCGGACGAAGGCGGGGATGTGGCCGCGCGCGAGGAAGGGGAAGAGAACGACGTGCGGGCTCTCCGCTCCCTCTGCCGCCATGGTGATGGGGACGGCGTGTTCGGTGGAGTGAGCGATGCTGCCGCTGCGCTGCACCGAGACGAATAGTCAGTGTGTGATGGACTGATGGTGACGTGACCGCCTCCAACTTTTCCATGTCGTCCAACTGCAATGACGCCATGAACAAGGTAAAGTTTGTCAGCAACGAAGGGTTGCTCACTTGCTCGCGCAATCGGAGTTCATCACAGCAAAATAGGGCACCGATCAATGCATTGTCTGCGTTGCACTGGACCATTGGTGCAAGGAGCTCGTAGTTCTTGTTTTCGAAACAGAAGTACAGAACACACCAGTTTGGTTTTGTTGCTCTTGTAACGATACATTACTCAACGGAAAAGGTCAACTTTTCAATCCGAAATTTTACCACGATTCGATTTCAGTGAGAGCGAAGTGAACGGTTTGTGGTTTCGGTGAGAGCGAAGTGAACGGTTTCGTCAGGTCCTGATTCGGAAGGTTTCAAAGTTTAGTCTCGAAAAATAAACCAGGGCTAGTCGACTCATTTTAGAACTGAACGATGAGCATCTTCAGAGTGCGAAATTCTAAACCCAAACCAAAGTAAGATGCACAAACAACCGCACGTCCAGGAAGAACTCTGGCTCAAATACTTACCGGTTAGTCTGAAGTCTGATGGATTCCTTTTGAGAGACACTTACGATACAGAATAACACTGCATGAGTCAGTCAGTATTATTGATCTCGCTAGAAAATAATGACACAAATGGATGCAGACTCCCAAAATTCCTACGTAAGTAACAAGGAAAAGGGAGCAAAAGGGAATCGCCTTGACTAATTGAACATATATAAATACATCATGAGTTATTCTTCTTTGAAGAATGATCAGAAGCAGGTGAGGATGCAGAGCTCACCCTGGCCCTATCTTTAGACTCGCTTAACATAACTACAACATGCCGCATCGGTGGTCTGTCGTATGGAGACATACTAGTACATAGCAAAGCAATTTTCAAGACCTCGATCATATGATTGACAGCGGTTTTATCTTCTAAATCCAGATTACTATCAAGAATCCCTGGACCCAAAGAATTGTCCCTGATGTAATTCTTTACCCACGTTACCAGATCACCTCCCAGTTCTAATGGTTGCACAGGTGCAAGCCCGGTTAGCAGCTCCAACAGCACAACGCCATAACTGTATATGTCACATTTTTCGGTAACCTGCATGGTGTATGCATATTCTGACCAAAGGAAAAGAACTAGGTTAGTACTTTGTACACCAGCAGACCAATACTCTCGTGTATGTTTAAGCAATTGGAGACTGGAGTAAATTACATACATCACATCTATTGACCTTAGATTTGCCTAACAACAGCTTCAAATAAAGCATAAAAGAGATAAAAGATATGGACATGCAAACGAAATTCATGGAGTAGGATTTCAAGAACAAAGACTCACCAGGTGCTATATAGCCATATGAACCAGCAATTGCAGACATTGACTTCAAGTATGGCATGTCAATCACCTTTGCCAACCCAAAGTCACCAACATGAGCTTCAAAGTTCTCATCAAGTAAAATGTTATTGGATTTGATATCACGGTGGATGATGCAAGGCTTGCAATCGTGATGCAAGTATGAAAGCCCTTCAGCTGCCCCAAGGGCTATCATGAAGCGTGTCTCCCAATCAAGTGAAGATGAAGATTGTCCATGAAGTAGCTCTCCAAGGCTGCCTCTTGACATGTACTCATACAACAAAAGGTTGGAACCCTGGTGATAGATGAAACCATATAGCTTCACAATGTTACGATGCCTTATCTTTCCAAGAGTCAGGATCTCCGCACGAAAGCTCTTGTCGGTGTTGCTTCCTTCCCTGTTAGAAGCCAACTTCTTTACTGCAATTATCTGTCCAGGCTTCAGGATGGCTCTGTACACTGTTCCACAAGCACCCCTTCCAATGACACAACTCTCATCAAAATTATTTGTAGCACAGACCAATTCCTGAAATGTATATGCATCCTTCGCAGAAACATGCATGCTAGACCCAGGAGAAAAAAATTGCTTGTCTTGCAAAGGAGCAACTGTCTCTAGTGGTTTTCTCATATGATACACAATTACAGCAATAAGAATAAGTGAAATTCCTCCAATAACGGCAGCAACAATTGCTATGATCTTGCTCAAAGGGGGCCTGACTGAATTGGGTGACTGGGAAGAATAGGATGACAGAGACCCACACTTGCCAAGTTGTCCACCGCAGAGTCCTCTGTTTCCAATAAAGCAGGTCGCAGCCATGTTATCAAAAAGCGGTATGGGGGGTAGAGCACCAGTGAGATTATTGTAGGAGACATTGAACTCAAACAAACTGGACAGATTTGCAAATGTAGCTGGGACTTCACCTGTCAGCTTGTTATTATTGAGAAACAAATTTTCCAATAATGCAAGATTACCAAGCTCTGATGGTATGTTGCCAGCGAGATTATTATAGCTCAAATTCAAGGCAATCTGCAAGCTTGAGAGCAGGCCCAGCTCCTGTGGTATTCCACCAGAGAATTGATTGCCACCAATCTGCAGCGCTGTCAAATGTGAAAGTTTACCAAGAATAGGTGGTATCTGTCCAGATAGCCTATTATCAGCAAAGGATAGAAGCTCCAGCTGAGTCAGTCTGCCAACTTCATTTGGTAATGAACCTTCAAAGCGATTCTGGCTGAGATCAAGACGTTGCAACATTGTACAATCGAAAATTTCCAGTGGTATGCTTCCTCCTAGTCTATTAGATGAGATATTGAAGACAACAAGCTTTGACAAATTACCTATTTCTCGGGGCAACTCTGGTGTGAAATAATTATTTGTAAGGTCAAGCCTTTGCAGAGCCTTGCAATTCCCTATCTGAGGAGGAATAGGGCCATTGAACTTGTTTCGAGCCAGCTCAATTGTTGTCAAATTCACCAGATTGCAGAGATCAGTGGGGAAGCTTCCTGTCAAACTGTTGTCACTGAGACGAAGCTGCACCAAGGATTTACAGTTGGTGATCCTATGAGGAATGTTCCCAGTCAACTTGTTAGACCCCAAATTCAACAAAATAAGGTTTGACTGCCTACAAAGATCTTGAGGTATCTGCCCTGTAATGTTGTTATTTGAGAAATCCACCACCCAAAGTCGGCTATAGATGCCAAACCTTGGAGGTATGTCGCCTGATAGCGCATTATTGAATAGTTGCAATTGGATTAGTTTGGTCATGTACTGAAATCCAACTGGAATTGGGCCAGTGAGTGAATTGATCGAGAGATCAAGCTTACTCAAGTTCCTCAATCCACACAACTCCGTTGGAATAAAGCCAGTAAACTGGTTTTGGAAGAGGTAGAGTAAATACAAGTCTGGTATGTTGCCTAATTCCTTTGGTATCCCTCCAGTTAAGGAATTCTCTGAAAAGTCAATCTCTCCCGCACGAGAAAGGTTCCCAATTTCAGATGGAATTGTACCATTTAATGAATTCCTGTAAAGGTATAGCTTCTGAAGATACTTGATGTTCCCAACTGTCGCAGGTATAGGACCAACGAGATCATTATCGTAAAGGGCAATTATCCTGAGATTTGTACAGTTTCCGATCTCTGGAGGAATAACACCAGAAATCTGATTTCCCCATAGGATTAGGTCTGTCATGAGACCCAATTTCCCAATCTCTTTGGGTAATGGACCTCCTAACTTATTTTGTGCAAGACCAAACACGACCAGGTTTAGGCATTCACCGATCTCGACAGGAATGTTACCAGAGATAAGATTCTGACCCAACCGGACAGTCTTCAGGTTCTTGAGCTTCCCAATAGTATGAGGTATAGAACCAGAGAGATTATTACTGTACCCTACCAAGTCCTCAAGTGATGCCATATTACCAATCTCATCAGGTATTGGACCATGGAGCTTGTTATTGCACAGGTTGCATGTGGCCAGCATACCCAGCTTCCCGAGCTCAGGGGGGATTGTACCTTGGAAACTGTTGTTGTTCAAGTAGAGCCACACAAGTTTCGAGCAATTCCCAATCTCCGCAGGGATAGTACCAGAAAACCCATTGAAGGATAGATCGAGGCTAGTCAGCTCAGCCAGACCGCCAATGCTCGGGGCGACGGTGCCCGACAGGTTCATGTTGCTGAGGTTGAGGGACACCACCACCGGCCCGGACGCTGACGAGCAGTTCACGCCCTTCCACCCGCACGGCGATGGATCCCTCGGGTTCCAGTTGTTAAGGTGGTGGAAACTGTCAATCATCTGGCTCTTGAGCGCCAGGAGAAGCCAGCCTTCATGGTTCAGCCCCTGTGAGCCGGAGGCCAGCAGAAAGGCCAGCACCACGCCGAGCTGAAACGCCCAGCGCGTGGTGGAGGCCGTCCCGGAGCCCATCCTCCCTTCACAAATCCAGAAATGCTCACAGCGGAACAGGCGCCAAAACCCTTGCTACAACCTTGTGCACTCCCACCACATCTCCGCGCCTTGTTGGCCTCCTGGAATAGGATGCAGGCAAAGAACTGTAAGAACATGCCGCAGGAGAAATGCTTCTGAATTGGAAAGATTCCTAAAAAAGAATAAGGCAAGCAATATCAAGCCAAGACAGAAGAATGAAGCCAAAGTATGAAACTGGGACCAAATCAAGCACCTCCAAATCAGGAATCTCACACCGCGAAGAAGCGCTCAAAGCAACAAGAATCCGAATCCCCCGCCTGAAATGTTAACTCAGTTCAACTACTGAAGAAGGAAACAGGAATACCCGACCACCAATCGAACCATTCCCAGTAAAGAAGAAGAAGAAGAAACACGCAGGGAACCCCCACAAAGAAGCGCGGAAGGAGGGACCGAGACAAAACCCCCGCCTCAAATCACGGGATTCCCCGACCCATCGGAGGGACCCAGGAACACACCGCCGCGCACCACCACCCGTCCAGCCCCAGAAACAGATCTGTAAAAAGGAGCGAGCTTTTGACTCCCCCGAGCCGAGCGAGCTCCGCACAGTACCGCGAGAAAACCCCAAACGGCAGCACGGGAACAGCGCAGAACACCAGTGGCACAGTAATGCGGTCGCAACCCACGCACAGGAGCGAGCTCCAACTCACCTCGTTTTCTCCCCCGCTGCCACTCCCGCCGCCGGGTTGCGCGCTGTGCTGCCGACTCCCGGACCTTTCGGCGTGCCGGCCGGACACATCCACGGGCAGGAGGAAGGAACGGGCGAGGAAGATATCGATGGACGCGTCGTCGTTGAGTCTGGAGAAGAGGAGGAGAGATGGTGGGACGGAGAGGAGGGGGGGACGGAGATGGGAGGAGGAGAAGTTGGAAGGGGCGGAAATGGCAGGCAAGCACGCGTTCAAGCTTCCGAGGCGTAGCGATCGCGGGCGGTCCCTCCCCCTCGATCTAGCCTCCTTTCCTTTGCTTTGCTTCCCCTTCTCTCTCTCTGTCTCTCTCTCTCGCTTTCTCTGCTTTGCTTTTCGTCCTAATCCGCCCGGCCCCACCCGGCACTTTTAGTTTCCATGGCTTCTCTCCTCGCCCCTTCGATTCGTCTTTTTATTTTGATTTTTGTTTCTCCGAAGAACAAAATAAACAACATAATCCTTTAAAATATATTCTTCAAATAGCTTCTCGGATCTCAAAACATATACATAATCTATATCTACGTATACATCATCCGCTATCGTCTAAAATTACAGCGAAAAATCATCAGCTGTAATCAAAAGCCAGATTGAATGTGCCTTTATTTTCTCTCGTATCTTGGTTTTAATTTCTGCTGAGTTTTAGATTTTACCGGTAGCAGGCCAACAATAAGCAGGGAAAGTTGGCAGCACAGTGTTCTGCTGCAGTGAGTGACGAGGACGAAGGATCCTAGGTGCTTATTTCGGCTGCTTCGGTAGGCTTTTGGTTTCAACCTTCTAATTTTTTTATTTTGTTTTTCTATTTTTGGCTTTTTTCACTTTTTCTTTTTTTCGTATCCTTTGCATTGTGAGTGATGGACTAACTTATTTTTCTATTTTTATTTTTTAAAAATTTAATTATACTAAAAATAATCTGTAATTATAATATAAAATAAATTAGATACAATATCAAATAGTAAAAAATAAATCATAAACAACTAAAAAAGCCCACTAGCAGGACAAGATACTCTACTAATAAGGGTAGATTCGGATGGGCGTTCGGTTGATTGATTGTCCTGTCATGGCTCACGAGTGAGATCGGCTATTGCGTAGTAGACTAGTGCACGGGCTTCTGTGATGAATGGGACTGGCTATTGCGTAGATCAGCTATTTCGAAAAAAAAATGGGCATTTACATTATTATACATGTCATATTTTGGACTTTACAGCATTCTAGTGGTGTTCAGTTCGGCTTATTTTTGGTGGCTTATGGCTGAAAACACCAGAATGGTGAAAAAAAACATCAGAATGACAGAGGCTTATTTAATATAATTAAATTTAAAAAAATTGAAAAATATAAAAAAAATTGTTAGCCCATCACAGACAACGCAAACGAATACGGGAAAAAAAGAACCGGCAAAAAAGCTAAAAAAGCCAAAAATTCAAAAAAAGACGAAATTATGAATAGTGTAAAAATAAGCCAGAAGCCAGAAGCTCAAGCCATATTGAGCGGTGCCAAGGTTGATTGGGTGAGCATATTCTTGTCTTCTCCACAGATGGCGCCACATGTTGTGGTTATAGACAAAACAGAGAGATGACAGTATGGTAGTGCAGATGTTAGGTGAGCAATGCTTGGGGTCCTCCCCAGACCCAGGACAGCTTTCTATATATTCACATGAGGAGTACTTTACAATTACGTCCTTACACCAAAGTATCTCTCTCAAAGGCATTTACGTCATTATCCATGTCCCATTTTGGGCTTTATAGCTTTCTAGCAGGCTAGCTGGGTTTAGGTGGGGGCCACCCCTACAACAGATATAAAGATGGACGCTAGGTTACGATGCCTCAGCAAAACACTACTTAGAATGCAGGAGTACGGTTCCACCTTTGACACAATCCAGTGAGTCTCATATTTCGGTCTACGTGCGTGCACCCTGCAAGGACAACCGGCCCGCTCGCACTTCACGGTGTATTGCTCTGGTTAGATTTCACGACCCGAAAAGTCTGTTGCATGCACAAGTCCCACATCTTAATGGAATCCTACAACGATGTCTCGTCAGTACACATCAAATGCAACTGAACCAATGAGCCATGATACTCCCACGGTGATTCGTACTCGTCATGCACAGCATCAAACCGGTTCTATTCCCGCGAGTTGGGAGCTTTGTCCTCATTGGAACTGTCATCGTCATCCTGTACAGCTTCCTCTTTATCCCAAGCCATCTGATCATCACTCTATTTGATGCACTATGTACTCCACATGCTCCCCTTCATCAGCTTGTCCTGTATGCTCACCATGTCGTGACTCTTTTTCCTCTCCTTCATGTACCGCATAGGTTTTGTCATGAGCAACTACCTTCTCTTTACCAACATGATGAGCTCCCTAATTGCTCGCACCTGCCGGATGATAGCCGTCAACACGACATTATACAACTTTTATTGGGTATGGTTGCACAAAGTATCACACACTCGTATCCATGGCACTGGCACCCTTGCAAAACCCCTTCCATGAAGCAGTGTGCATCAATGTTCTCAACTCTCATCTAATGTCCGTGGGACACCTGCTCCAAAGCTATTGTATGGTGACATTGTACACTTTAGGGTCCAAAGAGAAATAGCGGGTGATCCAGTACATCACATCTGCGAAACTGCAGCTGAGCCAGTACACTTTAGGACCAAAAGGAGGTCGGGTGAAATCTCGACGGTGAGGCGGTCGGACGAATTCTCAACAGTAAGGCGGTCGGACGAAGTGTCTACGACTGCGAGATGGTCGGACGAAGTCGCAACCGCAAGTTAGTCAGACGAAGTGTCCACGACCACGAGGTGATTGGACGAGGCGTCTATTACCATGAGGTTGTCGAACACAGTCTCGACCGCGTGGTGATTGGACGAAGCATGTACGAGTTCGAGGTGGTCGAAGACGACATCTGCGCGAGGCTCAGCGGAGACCATGCAAAGTCTCACAGAGACCAGGCGAAGGAGACTGTGCGAAGTCCCGTGAAGTTCGTCGGAGACGACATACACGCGGAGCTCGGCGGAGGATGTGCCAAGTCCTGTGGTGGTCGTGCGCAGTCCGCGTAGAGGTCAGGGAAGACTGTGCGAAGTCCCACGAAGTTCGTTGCAGACGACATCCGCGCGAAGTCACGTGAAGTTCGTTGCAGACGACATCCGCGCGAAGCTTGGCGGAGACCGTGCGAAGTCCCGTGAACTTCATCACAGACGACATCCATGCAGAGGTCAGCAAAAACCATGCGAAGTCCCATGAATGTCGTGCGAAGTCTCCACGCGGAGATCGTGCGAAGACCTCAGCGGAGACCGTGCGAAGTCTCTGCACAGAGATGACATCCGCGCGAAGCCCAGCGGAGACCTTGCAAAGCCCTGCGGAGGTTGTGCGAAGTCCCCGCGTAGAGATCATGCGAAGTCCCGTGTAGAAGACGATATCCATGCGGAGCCCGACAGAGACTGCGGGAAGCCCTCGGTAGAGACCGTGCAGAAGTCGGAGGTGGGTGCTCCGTCCCCAAGTGTCAACCACGAGGTGGTCGTGTTTGTCGACGAAGACTTGACCACAGCGTGGTCGGAGATGTCGTCGAAGTCACGACAGCGGCGTGGTCATGGGTGTCAACGCAGCCGATGGTGGGGCGAAGGCTTTAGAGCGTGCGCTCTTTGCAGAATCGCCCTCCGAAGGGGCTCGACATTTGCCGGTGTTATTCGGCAGCTGACTCCCTTGTGCTGAGATGACAGCGTGGACACCGCAATTGATGGTCGTACCAGCGTAGGCGTTGCAGTCGACGGGAGTAGAGAGGCTCGACATTCGCCGGTGTTATTCATAGGGTGACTCCCTAGTGTCGAGATGACAGCACGGGCATCACTGTCAACGGTCATACCGACGCGGACATCGTGCCATGGGTACCACCGGCCGCCGCATGCTGTACTCAATGCCCGCTACCACCGTACCTCTCTTTCGCTTGGCTGCCATCGCTTTTTAGCACCTTCTCTTGCGCAACTTCTTGCGCGTTCTACATGGACGGCGCCAACTGTTGTGGCTGCTAACCAAATAACATATGAGGGGACTAGCTAGAGAGAGCGAACAACAAGAGAGAGTGTTTGTGTATAAAATGAGTGGATCTTTCCCTCTCATACCCTTCTTAGGGGTTTATACACATGAATAGGGTAGGATAAGAAATTCCCATCCTCCCCCTTTGATAATTACAAAATGTGAGGATACATTGGTACATTTCTCTATACTATTGGGCCAGTTGCAAGGCCCAGTCACAGAGGTTAGGCCACCCCTACAACAGTTATGTATTAATATTTTGCACAAAGCAAACTATTTATTTCGTACAAAATTATTGACTGAAACTTTAATAAGTATAATTTTGTACGAATGCTTATTTTGTACATAATATTGACTAAATTTTCTACAACTATAATTTTATTGGAATGCTAATTTTCTACAATTATAAGTTTCTATGCATGCTAATTTTTATAACTAAATTGACTAAATTATCTACGACTATTTACTTTATACCAAAGTTGTGCTATTCTTTTCTACAGCTATAATTTTCTATAGATCCTAATTGTACACTAAACAAACTATTTACTTCAGATAGAAAATATTGACTACAACATACAAAAAATTTTACCTCACGGAAGTAGCAGAACCTCTCGTTCTTCCTCTCCCTCTCCTCTCCTATTCCCTCTTTTTCTTCCCTCTTCTCTTCTCTTCTTTGTTTCCATTCTCCCTTTTCTCTGCGCAGCGGCGTCACCAGATGAAATGGTCGGGGGCTTGGTCGAGCGGCCGATTTATATGCGCCTCTAGTTGCCGAAATGTTGGGTGATTGGTCTTGCAGTTGCCTAACGGTTGGGTGACTAGTCGTAGTCGCACAACCTTTCGGTGATTGCAATTATGTCGCCCAATAGCCCACAAACAGCTCGCGTGTCACACAGCCGTTGGACGACAGGTTCCGTCGTCCAACGGTTCAGCGACTGGAGGTCATTCTTGTAAAAAAAATTTACGTGGATATATTTCTGTTATTTTGAATTAAAAATAGAATATTTAAAAAAATCGTGCATACTGCACAGGTTTTAGAGTGGAACACGTGGTAAGACCATGAGGAGGCTTGGAATTTGACTGCGTATTGCTAGGGCCGTATCAAATTGTAATCCCTCCCTGGTACTGCAAGCGGAGAGGAAGTGGGATTGTTCAAAGCGAATTCTAAAAGCGATTTTTAATTGTACTGTTAGGGTCATATTAAACTGTAATCCCTCTATGGTACTGCAAGCGGAGAGGGAGTGGGATTGTTTAAAGCGGATTTTAAACGCGGTTTTTTGTTTTTGCTACTGTAACTAATTTATAAACGAAGCATTTTTTAAAATAAGATTTTAAATTGATTATGGTATACAATATAGTTACTTGATTATATCAGTCAAAACTAAATATAAATTTTTATTACTCTAAATTTTCTGTTATAAACAGGCTAAACAATATCGCACATAGCTACAAAATATCGTCCCTAAGCCGCTAGCGTCGCTGGCCGCGACCCGCGCAAAAAATCGAGGCTGCATCGTGCGTGGAGCAGCAGTGCTCGTAGCGCTCGTGCTTGGCCTCGGGGTGCGCGAGCGGTGGCAAAAAGGACGCCTTCACGTGCGCGCGGAGCACACGGATGGGCGACTTTTTAAGTCTCTTCTCTTCTTCTCTTTTACGTGGAGAATCAATGCGACGTCTAGTAGTAGTAACATGTGTGGGGCCTACCGGGTTGGAGGGACACACGGCGGGAATCCATGACACGTGTATCGATCGGCGTTTTACGTGTACTGGGCTGGACTGCAGGCCGGCGATTCGTCAGACAAGGTTCTCGAAGTCACTCTAAAAAATAGCCGCTAGCTATTTGTTTTCCAATTTTACCGTTTAAATATTTTTTTTTTCAAATATAGGCACCTACGTAACTCTACCGTGCTCAGCAGCACAGCTCAACGAGTGCACTAATGAGCTACAGTAGCTCGTCGTTGTTGTACTTGCTGAGGTACCCAGCTTTGTCGAGTGCGATAGTTTATATCAAGGGTTATTTTTGAAAAAAATGAAGGTTAAGTTGTTAAATTTTTTAAAAAAGTGGATAGGGAGCTATTTATATGCTCAATTCAAGCTTCTGTTCTTGACGATTTCCGGTGAAGATGTGACTACTGTCCGTCATGGTATGGTCCCAGCAGGAATGAGTGCACTCCTATGGGGCTATTAAAATCGGCTTCAGTTTTCTGTTTTTGTTTGGATAAATCGAAAGTCGATTTAAACATCTCAGTTTTTAAAAGCAATTTCTTTAAGACGCTTTCAAAAGCTACCGATCGGTTTCCGTTGTCTCCTCTATGTCCATGCCTTTCAAAAATCATTTTTCAAAATATTATTTGAACAGCTATCTCTTTTGACTATTACTATTTTATTTTATAAAAGCAAAACCAAAAGCGTCAGTTAAAAACCACCCATTCCACTCAATTAAAACATCCCTACGATTCTTTCTATTTTTTGTGAACTTTAGCTAGGAAAAAGCTTGTCTAGGCAAGGAGAAGGATAGGGTCTTGCTGGAGCGTCAAGAAATTCCGTCAGAAAATCGCTATACAATTCCATTGTTGCGCAATTACCCTTGCGTCCCAACACTCGTAGTCCAATCATCAATTGACCATGTTAATGGATTAGTCAAAGATAGGTGTGGTACTGCGGTTAGTACTTGTGGGTTTTATGTGCTCTAATTTCAAGCAAGGCTCTCGAGAAAAAAAAAACTTAACAAGGCTGTCTTGTTACATATGATAAAGGGCGATAGTAGAGGGGCGTTTGTGAGCATGGAATTATGGCGAGTTATTTGCATGCTATGAGTTTGTGACGTATGGAAATTGAAAAGATATGCGTGTTATATTTCTTTCAATTATTTCAGATTATAGTAGAATATATGCTAAGCTATCGTAGGCGTAGCCGCGTAGTTTAATCCACATCTAGAGTCGAATAAAAATTTTTTTACTGTAGTTGTTGTATTTTTTTTAGCTTCAAATTTTTTTTAGCATTGTTGATATTGTATGAGGCATTTTTTACTGTAGTTGTTGTATTTTTTTTGACGATCTTAAATTTAAAAAAATAAAATGAAAAAAGTTTATCTTATCACTAACCCAAAAAAATAAAAAAATCAGAAATTAACGAAATTAAAAAACTACAAGCTTAAGTAGAAGCTCAAATGAGTCGTGCCATGAAGTCATAATATGTACGGATTACCAAATGAGTAGTATTTTCTTTTCCGAGGAATAAGATGTCATGTCAGCATCTTTGACAGCATCCGCTGGATCCCGATCTTGAAACTCTATGCTGCTCGACATAGATATTTTTTTTCTACGGCGAAAGTTTGTCCACCCAATAGATTCAGCAAGCAACACAGAAGAATCGATCAAATCATGCGATAACTTGCGCACTCTGATTGTTTCTTTTTGCTAGGAAAGAGAGTCTCCAGAAAGACGAAAGCATATGTCCCGATCCAAACAGCAAAGTTCACAGATTTCATACACACGACCAACGCTTATCTTACATTCACATTGGACTGGAAAAAGAATGCCTTTTGCTGGTATCTGAATTTTGCAAGGTGGGAAGCTGAGAACGCCGAGGAGCTTATTCGATCCGGCCGGGCCGGCCGTTTGCCTCCAATTATTCCGTTGGTCTCTTCGGGAGAGAGGTGAGAGCGAGCGGCGTAGAGAAGAACAAGGGGACGAGAGGGATAGATCAATAGATGGATCGGACCATTACTCAACTACAGGGGAAAGTGGCGGGGTGGTAGCGACGGAGCTAGCGGGTTACAGTGGGAATCGGGGTCTACGCGTGCATTACATGTGTACTAGGAGAAACAGCCGTGTCGGCTCCGTGTGGGTCGACGGGATTTACAGGACGCTCCTTTCGCGGTGCGCGTTCTCTCTCGTGCGTGCGTTTAGACAGGGCGACGTTTACTTATCATCAGAAACGTTACAATGCCAAATTAAAGTTCAGAATCTTGGCAAGAAATTGGGTCACTCACCGTCTTAAACGTCGAGTCCAAACAATATATTGCATCCATGCACGGACTATTTATATTAAATTCTAAAAACTACTTCTTATAGGAACTAACTTTTAAACGAAATATTTTTCCAATGAGGGTCTATTAGTCGATTGTAGTATACACTATAGTAACTTCATTTATACAGCCAAAATCATACGTGAGTTTCTCTCTCCGTATGACTCTCTACAAGCTATCACTATTCATAAACTAAACTAAAAGTTATTAACAAAAGTCAATATGAACATGCCTACATTCAGGATTAAGAATCCTTAAACTCTAAAACTAGGCATTTAATACTCTCGAGTATCAAAACTAGTGCAAGTTACTCTAATAACATGTGTATGCATGTCTAGACCTTCAATAGTATGTCAGCAAATTTCTATATAGAGGAGAGCGGAGGGGAGGAAATAAAATATGATATTCCTTGTACAAAAGACAATCTGAACACATAAACCAACGCAAATGATAATGAAGTGTGAGGGAGAATATGATGAAAATAATATAAAATAGTTAGATAAATTAATTTTAGAGATAAATTATTGGAGATATTGTATCTAATGCTTTCTTTAGATAAGATAAAGGCCTTAGAGATATTTTTAATAGATAGATTATTATATATGTCTTATATAAACATTTTTAAACTTTAAAATATATTACTTTCTCAGTCCTCACAACCGCATTATTGTAGGAAACAATAAAGAAGAGGAGTGGAAACAAAGCAAGAAACTCTCATACTTAAGATTTGGGGCTTTCGTATCCTATTCGTATTGGTTTCTAAAACTGTTTTGCAGTAAATGACGTTTATACAATATCCAACTTTCAAACAAAATATATTTTAAAGACGAGATCTACCAGTTGATTATAGTACACACTATAACGACCTTATTTGTATCGGTTAAAATTACACGTAAGTATTTCTCTCTATAAGTTTTTTTATAAATTATAACTATTTATAAATTAAAATTAAAAGATAATATAAACAGGCTGTTATGCACCCGCGCAAGCTTAAACAAGTGGCCAAGAAATGCTTACGTGCAACAGTTCACGTTCAAGAGGATACCGCTATCTCACACAACACCGATTGAAGTGGACAAGTGCATGCTGCCGCCTCCCTCTTACCTTTCCTAGGGGTATAGCTGAGACCGGCCTACAAGACACACTTGGGACGCTTTCTCGCACAATATTCTCCAACGATTTGATCCTATCATCGTTGGCTTCGCTAATGGATCGGTGATAAGTCTTTGACGTAATTGGACTTCTTCAAGTTCGGTAGAGCAACGACAGTATATGGTCCGCTCGGTTAGACTGAAAAATAATATATTATAGCTGAAATTACACTGTAACTGAAGGTGGTTTATTTGATATAATTAAAATTTTAAAATGTAAAAATAGAAAGAAAAAAAATATGTTAGCTCACTACGGACAACGCAAACGAATACGAGAAAAAAACCGGTAAAAAAGCTTAGAAAGACAAAAGTTCAAAAAAAGATGAAATTTATAAATAGTAAAAAATAAGTCTCAAATCCAAATAAGTGGGACGATATGCGTGGGCTTAGGGTGCTTAAGATTAGTGGAAGTGGTGCGGTTGAGTGTATCATATATGCATACTCCGTATATTATAGGAGGAAGACTCCCCGGCAGCCGAGAGTATCCACACGTCAGTCACCTGCAAAACAGCCCGCAAAGATTTAGTAATTACGTTTAGGTCCCTGGTTTTCACAAAAAAGTCCTTGGATTCTTGCGAAAATAACCCTACATACTTTTTTGCTGGGTAGCAACCCGCAGTTTCCCGTAATTACAAACATGCCCTTATTTCTTCCAAAAAGACCCTTGGTTTTTTTGCGAAAAAACCCCTCCACTCTTCTTTTATTGCGAAAAGGCCCTCATTTTTTTTGCAAACTCTTCTTTTATTGCGAAAAGGCCCTCATTTTTTGCAAAACCCTATGTTTTCTTTTTCCTGCGAATTTTCATCATTTTTACGTCGGTTCACATGGTAGCTAGCGTGACGTGGCTAGTAGGTTTCAAGAATGGACAGCACAGGGTTCGCATGTGCCATTAGAGACACAAGTGGCGAGGAGATGCTTTTTCAGGAAGAAAAGCGATTGGACGCGTGTAAGAAGTTGGGGTGTGCTGGTCCATGGTTTCTTGATTGATTTTAAGTACAGTACGAAATCTAATTTATTGTGGATTGAAGAGATGGGGTTTTCAATAAATAATCGAGTATCTTAACAACGCTCTTAATTGTGAAGAACGTGATTAGTGAAAACCATGAGCATTGAAGCCAACTTCAGATCATACACCGACTCGTTTCTGTTCAAGCTCCACTAGCGATCGACGATAAACACACTAGCTAGCAAGTCTGGCAAGACAACCGGCAAATGATCGAGACACCTTTTCTGGTGATGAGCAGGAGACAACGAAGATCATACACTGCATGTGACCGAAGGTCACTGTAGTACCGTTGTTGGCAATCAGAGAGTTAATGATTTTTGAAATTTTTTTCTTTTAAGGTATCTAAAATCTCCATTCAAGTTAATGATTTTTTAAATTTTTTCTTTTAAGTATCTAAAATCTCCATTCAAGTTACTATAATAAGCACCAAATTCAGATCATATCAACACGACAAATCAAAACAAAACTAGTAAGTATCAAGAGCTAACAAAATCAGCAACCTTCTACAGAGAGCTAGTTAGACAACCGTTGATGGGCCGGTTTGACTGCTAGCTGGTCTGATCGCTAGCCTGAAACCCTAAATCGGCTAGCCGATATGACCACAAGTCTGGGGCGATCTAATTAGTCTATGTTCACAGACTGAAAACCTATCAGGACAAAAGCGCAAATCTCAAAAACTTGCCCTATTCTCATTCAAACATATCCAGATAATGCATGAGACTTGTTCAGGGCAATAGAAAGATAAACCAATCAAGAATTACAAGCTTCTTAAGCTCGAGTTCACCAAATTAAAGATAATCGAATTTATTTCACAAGGACATAGAACACCCTAAGTCTCAAATTATTTCTTGCTCGTGAGAATCTATGATACGAGGTCTTATAGATATATTCTCACATGTTCTAGTAAGGTAATTCAAGAAATAGATTAGGTTAAAACTCTCACAAATCCGAAAATCATAAATCTCACTCAAGAACAACTAAGTAAGAACATAAACAAGAACTTGATTTAGACAAGACTTTGATCTATTTTAATGGAGGATGAGGTTTACATACTCATGAATGATTACAAGGTATAACCAAAGCACAACTCTTTCCTCTCTCAAGATCTTTCTCACACAATCAAGGAAGTAGACAAGGTGGTAGAGCAAAAATAAAAACTCTAGAATCCTTGAGGCTACCATCTCCTCTCCTCCTTTTTAAATAACTAGCACAACTTTAATGAGTCCAACCCATTAAGGTTATCAAGGAAACTCGTCGATCCCACTAACATGAGTTTTACACACTCACACATGTTTCTTAAAGCGTTTACAAGACTCAACCCACTAACTCTTTAGTGATGGATTCACGTGTTAATTCTAGCTTTTCTTGACCTAAATAACTTCTTCTTTGCGCCTCTCCGCGCTTTGATTTTGGTCAAGACACCAACTCGATATTTTGCCAACTACCAAAATACCTATGAAGAGGCTTCTAGACACCTTCCATTGACTATGTATTCACCCTCACCTCAAAATATCTTCACATGCTTTGACACATAACCTGTAGTGCTCAATTACTAGCGGCCATGTCTTTACGCATTCGGATTTTTTTTGAACTGTCTCTATGTGCATTGGTCTTTTCACTTGGTGCACGATATGTATCAACTCGCCTTTTCACGATCATTGTTTTCTCTGTGTTTTCTGCTTGAGCCACGTATCCTTACGCGGACTTACATGATCGTTCGGACCTTAACTCCGCCGCCTAGTTCTGGTTCATTGCCATTGACCGCTATGTCTTCCAAACCACATGTATATTTAAAGATCAAGCAACCATATCGAGTATAAATTTCATACACTTACCCACGCTGCTAAAACCGTGCATGATGCAATGCACACAAACCCTCATAGCTCTCAAGCTATGAATTAACTTCAAGTCAACTCACCCTAAACTCTGGCCGCAGCCATTAATTTGACTGCTCTCTTTACATCGGTTGGACCTTTCTGGTTAGACCGCCAACCATTAGCTGGTCTGACTAACCACCCCAGTGTGGCCATATTTTCAATACCGGTCACATTGGCCAACTCACCCTGATTCGACCGCACGCGACCAACACCAACATTCACTCTATGGGAAAAGTAGCCATCAATTAGAAATCGGTTATACCGCCCCGCACATCTATCTACTCTCAAAATCCGGTCACACTGGACCACCAGTTAGACCGCCGATCATATGTTGGTCCGATCGCTTTGTTCTAGCGATCTGACCGGTTCCACTAATTGGTCCAACCGAGAATGCTGACAACAAATCTGATTTTTCTGAAACTATTGCAAAGTTTATATCTAACTTAATTAAAATATTAATTATTCATCAACATATATATTAGACATAGTGCGTGATCTGTCAGCCACATGCCTCGTCGGGTCGGGGATGGCGACGGCGACGGCGACAGCCTCGCCTCGCGAGAGACAGCACGGCTCGTCAATTCGGCATGTATGTACGAATTAATGTGGTGATCGATGCTGGCCCGGCCGGGCGATTCACTAGAGGGCCACGAAAGCAACCCCAGGAGCACGCGCCCAGCACCGAGGAGGCGCAGAAGGCACGCGCGGGCCCAGCCAAGTTGCGCGCGCACTCACAGCCTTTTGCCGCGCGCGCGCACGCCACTTCACCGGGAGTAGTTCAGTTTGGTTTTTCTCCGCTTTCTTTTGTGCGTGTGATACAGTGAGAGAGAGAGAGAGAGGCTAGTGCGCTGTGGCTTATTCCTATCTGGCACGTGACAGTAGGCAGGCAGGGGCTCGTGGAGGGCCGCGTGGCGGCCGCACAGAGCGACATCTGGAGACCTTAGCCGTCCTGCCACATATAGCATAGGAATATACGGCCGAGCTGGTAACCTGTAGCCTCTATCCGTATTCACTTCTGAAGCTAATATAAATATGTCTTTTTAAAATAGCTTCTTTATTATTTTTGTTGTCACTTGAATAAGTCAGAGGTCTCAGGTATATTATATACCATATTTCTCTCACTCCTATTATCCATATTTATTTTTATTTTTTGCATCGCTTGTCTACTACTTCTAAAAGCTATATTTTTTAGTCATTATTATTTATTTTTAGTCAAAAATTATTAACAGAAGCTAATAAGAATGCTCTAAGTCAACTGCTGCTGCTGCTTGTGGAGTTGTGTTTGGAACGTAATGTGCTACCAGCCTACTACCACTGGTTGCTCGCGTAGATGGATTTAGAAAAAAAAAAACACGGAACAGCTTTGCATGTCATTTTATTGTAAAGTAACACGCTATATCGATTTGGATGGTTCTTATCTAGCTCGTGGCTGGTTTAGAAGATGTGATGTGGAGGTAGACTAGGAGATGGACGTGAGGGAGTGTTTGGTTGATGTCCACTGGATACAGTGAATCGAAGTAAGGCGTGCAACCACGGTTCTCTCATAAGAGATGGATGTAGCTACAGGTACGGAAAATGTACTACAGTAGAATAGAGTTGTCGACAACAGGATTACATCTGATGATACCGGCCATAACCCTAATTGCGTACTGAAGTCCCTCTCAAACTAGTGTACTAGAAGCATGGTCTCAAGGGTTTCTTTATTAATTGTAATTGATCAGGGTGATTTTTTTATAGGCGATTTCCGATACTACGAACAGGTTTATCTGATGTTGCACTAGTGACAACTGTTGTCTTTCTTGTTTCAAATTCAGTGGAAGAGAAGCAGGAAAATTTGTCAACTCACCAGTTTTCTAGGTTGTGCCGGAAAATAGCTCTGTAGGTGGCTGACCGAGTATGACTACCCCTATCATTGTGCTTTATCCATTATTCATATAATCGGCTAGAGAAAGTAAAGTTTCGGCCACCTAATATCTGCGATCACTTTAAGACCATGGTTAATATGTCAACGTGTTATCTCTTTGAAAATCACGGTGTGAAAGTACGTAGCCAATATATGAGTATCATTCGATTGTTGGTTGGACACTTGGACCGAGCTGTCCAACTCACGCAGATTGGAACCCTAGTGGTTTTGCCACAACCTTCTATCTTTTCACAAGACAAGTCCCGTTGATATGGGCTACGCTACTGTAGCACTTGAGATTTTTCTTAAAGTGATGTGTATGCTATATGGCTAATTCAAGCCCCTGTTTCGTAGATTCTGTGAATGCTGTTTTTAATCTGTCCTGTCCTGGCAGCGCATTGGCTAGCAACTTACAGAGCATCATATTCTACCTTTTTTTATATATAAAAAAGAGAGAGACTATTTGGTGACAAGTTCGCGTTATCGATATGATCTAAGTATGCTGCTTATTTTCTCGAGTTTGTCGAGATCAAGACGTATACATACAGAGTGTATAAAGCATTCTAATCTGGGTCAACAAGTTTTGCGTCCGACTTACGCATAGAGTTTCCTACGCCATATCATCTGCGAGCCACTACCCGCTTGTTTCAGTTTTAGCTTCTAGTTTTTAGCTTATTCATAAATTTCGTTTTTTTTTGAATTTTGACTTTTTTTAGTCTTTTTGCCGGTTCTTTTTTTTCCGTATTCGTTTGCGTTGTTCGTGATGAGCTAGCATATTTTTTCTATTTTTAATTATTTTTAAATTTAATTACACCAAATGAATTATCTTCAGCTACAGTAAAATTTCAGCCGCTACAGTATAATTTCAGCCATAAGGCACAGATTTTCAGCCGAACCGAGCGGGTCCGAGGAAGAAATCGAAAAAAAAGAATGAATGGAGCCAGACCTGTACGTGAGCACTGTCCGTAAACTTCTTCTTTGCTTTGAAGAAATTGCGTATGTTTTGGTCCATATACCTCAGTACCAACCGAGACTACATCGACATTTATCCTATGTACTGCTGACACATATGGCCCACACAGTGACACGCAGAGACGGGTCTATGGGACTGGTCGATATGTCAAGAACCACATACGTGCACCGCAAATTGCTTAAAACTACACGGAGAGGTCGCACTCATGCGTGAGGGGGCGACTCAAGTGGCGGTCACGCTCAAAAGCGATGTCCCTTACAGGTCGATCGAAAGGGCGCGATCGAGTGTGCGAAAATTATATATGGTCGGCCAACGTAATCCAAAGCGTATTTGTCTGTAAGCACTCGACACGTCACCCGCTCTTTTCCACAAAAAAAAAAAATCCGTTCCAGTACGCAGATACACGGACCGCCCTAGCATGGCGCTAAGCAGGTGGCAGAGCGAAGAAGCATTACGTACTCTCTTTAGCTCCCAATGAGTACTTAAAAATTTAATATACTGTTCAATTGCTCATTAGCTCTCCGTTGTGCTTAACTTATGGAGTGCATTATTATTAATTGGCGGGAAAAGCAAACCTATCATTGGGTGAGCAGACATTTTTTTCTTTTTTTCTTTTGACTCGGAGGGAAGAACCCCCCATTTCATTTGTTGAAACCAGAGTTTTTAAAACCATTACAGAGTCTGGTACTTTAACTTTGTTTTTTTTTCCAGAGACACAATTGCGAGCGTGAATGGAGGGACTAAGCCTATCACACACGGCAAACAACTACTAATAGGGGTGAGAAATAGTAACGGATAATCTGTTTATTCGATATTCATATAAGAGAAAACACGAATGTAGTAAACAAAATTTATATTTGAAAATGTTCATATTCGTATCCGTATTTGAGAATATTTGTATTGGCATTCGTATTCGAGACTACTCGATTCGTATTCGATCCGTTTCCTATGCCTATCGTCGGTAATCAGCCAAAAACCGACAAAGACACTAGGAATTTGTTTTACCGAAATTTGTTACAGAAGTTGTAGGAGGATATTCGTATTCGATCGAATTAAGTATATATTCGATTCGAATTCTTATCCGTTGCGACATATGATTCGTATTCGTATCTAAGAATATTCGAACTCGTATTTATATTTATTTTTAAAATATAGTTTCGAATTTGTATTTGAAACTATTCAATAGTACTCCATCTGTTTGGATCTCTAACTGCTACCAAGAAAAGAGATGCTAAAACAGTCTGAATCTAGCCACTGAAACACTAGCTCTCAAGAAACTACGCACAAAAGGGAAAGTGCATACTCTGAAACCAAAGACGTTCTCCATCATCAAACAATCACTGCAGTCTTGTCGCCAACGGCCTCCACCATCCATACGCTTCCTGGAAGATATCCATTGTAGCCCGACGAAGGCGTTCAGCACCTTGATGAAGCAATTCGCGCCCCTCCTCTTTCTGCAACAGGGACCAGCAGTCAATCCAATAACAGATGTAATACATCAGCTCAGTGGGATCCTGAAGATATTTGGCCTGAAAACATGCTGCATTTCTTGTTTTCCCGATGGGATGGACCAACATAGTGCAGCACATCCAACCAGAATCAAACTCTTACGCTTTTTCCCAAACCTTTGTAGCCAACCATGCAACAAATCATGAATATTTTCAGGATGAGATAGCAATCCAAAAGCGCAAGTTACCACACTCCAGGCATATGGATATTGACTTTACCACTTGAAAAAGAAGAAGATCATATTCAGCAGAGATATGATTTTTGATGAGAAGGCTTTCTGAGATTGGGAATCAGGGAATGTTCAAAAGAATCAGTTGATACTGATGATTATCTCACTTGGCTAACCATAAGTTTCGGTTGAGCAAGATAGTGCTTCAAGTCAAGATGGTTCGATCTCAAGTTGTAGCCCGAGTGCTACCGAACAGTTGAATACGTCAGAATCCGCTCCATAATAGGCAAGGGGTCTGGTAGAAATATACGAGTCATGTGGTTTTTCTGTTGTTGAACCACAAAACTTTATGGGTGTTTAATGCAACACCTATAGACAACACTAGGTCCGCCCATGATGTTAGGAACGAATCATAGCCTGACGGAGTATTTTGTTCTTTGCTCAATTCATTCCCAAATCATAGATACTACGTCCCAGTGTTGGAACAGTTAATTTTTTCTTGGTATTTACCTACCACCATTGCATGATCCCAATTAATCAAATGATTGGACTCGCCAGGCTTTGATTAGCCATGCCTTTAATTTATCTTTATTAGCTTGTGCTGTAGATATTTAGAAAATCATACGGTCGGGCCTGTCGGCGCACGTCCAGTGGAAAACAGCACTTGCCTCAAACTAAATATTTTCATTCAAAGATGTTTTTCCTTTAACAAAAAGCACTGATTCGATAAAGCATGATTGGTCTGCTGAAAAAATGGGTGATCTAAAGCAAACTCTTAGCCCCGTTCAAAACAGCATTTAGTTTGTGACTTTTAGTTTTTAGTGGGTAATACACTTTTAATGTAGTGGGTATCGGCATTATTGATGTCTGCCTGTAACTATTTTCAATGCTCCAACTAGTCAATTAGCATCGCAGATTATAGAAGTACTGTTGTACTGTAATTTACATTTCTACGACTGTTCGTCTATCATGACCAACTACACAATCCTCATAGCATAACCTATCCTCGTTCGTACCGACACTGCTCCCTTTCCTCCGACCCAATAAGCATCAACTCTCTATCGGCTCCCACGTGCACCGATGCCGCTCTTCTCTTGTTGCTCGAGCTCTCTCCTACTGTAAATAATTCCTAATGGGTTTCGACAATTTACATGACATACTGATTTAAATGCCAATGTACCAGTTCTAACGGTACGCGTGAATTTTCAATGTTCGAACGGCATTACATTCATTCGTAATTAATCATAAATGTTACGTAATAATGTTTTCCACAAAGCGAACTATTTACTTGTACAGAAGTATTGGCTAAATTTTGAACAACTATAATTTTCTATGGATGATTATTTCGTACTTAATATTCACTATATTTTCTACAACTATAATTTTCTACGGATTCTAATTTGCTACGGATGCTAATTTTCTATAACTATATTCACTAAATTTTCTATAACTATAAGTTTCTACGGATGCTAATTTTCTATAACTACATTGACTACATTTCCTATGACTGTTTATTTCATACGAAAGTTGTATTATTATTTTATACAGCTATAATTTGCTACAGATCCTACTTACACACTAAACAAATTATTTACTTCATACAAACAAATATTGACTACAATATACAAAAATATTTATCTCGCACAAATAGCGAAACCTCTCATTCTTTCTCCCCCTTTCTTCTCCTATCCTCTCTTTTTCTTCCCTCTCCTTTTCTCTTATTTCTTTCCCTTCTCCTTTCTTTCTTCGTGGCGCAGCGTCGGTGATGGAAATGGCCAGGGGCTCGGCTGGAGGCCGATTTATATGCGCGACCAGTCGCTAAACGGTTGGGCGACTAATCCCAGTCACCTGACCGCTCGGCGACTGCAATTATGTCGCCCAACGGCCCACAGATTGCCTCCGTGTCGTGCGACCGTTGGGTGATAGGTTTTAGTCGCCCAACAGTTCGGCGACTGGAGGTCACTCCTGTAAAAATTTTTTGTACGGGTATATTTCTGTAATTTTGATTAAAAAAATAGATTATTTACAAAAAATTCATTAGACTGAAGTATTACCATACGGGTCCTACACGAAGGCATGTGGTCTTCTCGCCCTCTGCTTTCTCGCTGCCTTTTGTTAGTGATCTTTTCAAATGTCAATATTGGAATGTAGTGATACTTAGCTTTTTTTTTTTGTTATTGGGTGTTGTAAATGTTGGTCTCTTTGGCAATTGTGGAAGTGGTGGCATTTCAGATGGGACATGTCTCAGGCTTCTTTCAGGCAAACTGGTTTGTGCTGCCGCGCCACTTGCAATGAGTTCGTTGATTCACTATGTCCTGGTGACATCTGTAATTCTAACATGCAACCAAGCTTAACATTCTATAGTAACAAGGATTGCTACTTAATTATATAGCGGTTTTAATGCGCCGTTGATAGCACGTTCTGAATGTTAGAAGGGAGATGTTATTTATCTTTTTATTTACTTTGAGATTAGTACTACTATTATTAGAGAGAAAAGTATAGAAGCACTCCTCATGTTAGAATCTTGCACTGGTGCAGAAACAGTCAAACACGTCTTATAAATAAAGCTAAAACAAAAAAGAATCTAGAGGGAGTGATATCATAGTCCGTTGATGGATCATAACGTGTAAGGTAGGTACAGTAAGATATAACCAATGAATTTCTAAGAAGATTAGATTAGACGTGACTGCACTCGGGATCGAATAAGAAATGTATTAAGCTTCTGAAGAGGACAGCCTCCCTTGAGTGTATACGGCAGTTTGGGTAGCCAAACCGGCTATTGCTCTTGAGAGGTCGGGCTTCCTGCTTCCACCAGCCAGTCTGGAACTGCACACACCATGCAGTAGAAACCAAGGAGCGCTCAGCTCGAAGTGTCAACACTACATGTGCAGCTGCTTCTGCACACGCCGACAGTACAGATCTCTGAGAAAGGCGTGACACGGTTGAACAAATTGCGATAGACTAATCTTAACAGCATGCAAAATTCAAATTCAGCAGTTGATCAGGCGACTGTTTTCGAGCTATCGATTAGCTAGGTGGTAAGTACAGCGTTTCATGGACAGTGATGTGGTGAATATGTTCTAGCTGGGAGTGGCTGCAAGGGAATATCACAAACTACTCCGATTCTCTTCAGAGTTAATGTACTAACAAAGTACAGTACGTGGCTGTGGCGAAGGTCAGCGTCAGGAACAAGAGACATGTCTCCTTCACTTGCAAATATTCCAGCTCACAAGAGACTTGTTTGCTTACGTGACAAACATATATTAGGCTTCTTCAGAAATTCATAGCCGAGCAGAATTCGAAGATCGATTTACATGTGAAGGTCCTCTCGTCAACTCTTCCGTTCGTACTAACACGGTACTAACACGGTGGTTTGGAAAACGTAGTACAGGCCTAGCTATCAGTGCTTCTTGCAGTTTTCTCCACGGTTCAGACGTACTAACACGGTGGTTTGGTCACTGTCGTTGTTGCTTCACGTCAGTCTAAGCCTATCTGTGAACCTATTTCCGGAACCCAAGACTAACGATGGATCGATCATATCCAGGAACTTATTCAACAGGAGGTACCAATGTTTACGCAAAAGAAACGTTACATCTGCTGGTTAATGTGGAACGAATCGATGCACTTCCAGCGTGGTCCATAAAGTAAGTGTTTTTTTCCCGTGAAGAAGATAAAGATCTTCAGATAAGCAAAGCCTTTGCAGCCTTTGCAGAAGTAAGTGTTTTTTTCCATGTTTTTTTTCCCGTGAAGAAGTGATTTGGCATGACTGAGAGCGGCCCATGCAGCCTTTGCAGAATTTTGCGCACAAAGCCCATTCAAACATTACGTTGAGATAATTGGTCTATCATTTTGTTCTTGTTTTGTTTTTGCGAGGAAGTTCTATTTTCAGTTGACTAGCAAAGCGCTGAGAACTTTTTCTCTGTCTAAAAAAAAAATCCCCGGAAACCTCATATGCACTTCATATATTTAAAGAAACAATAATTTGACCTAGAGATGCAGTAAAATAAAGTTGGGTGAAGTCACGGCCTTGATCATGATTTGCAGTACACGTTGGCGTACTTACATAAAATTTCACATTCGTTTTGTATGGTTGCAATATAAATGTGAATATTTAAAGAAGAATACATGTGAGCGTTTTTAGCTGTATATATGCATAACATAATAATTGAATTACAAAATGTAGACAGAGAGAATTCGCCATCATACTGTGGGGCTACGTGGCACGAGCTCTTCATCATTGGCAGCTTGCTTCCTCAATATGACCGGAGAGATCAGCCTCCAAACTGCAAAGGTAGAAACCATCAGAATTCAGGCATCAATAATAATTCAAACAGTATCACTTCCCACCATATACAGAATAAGCAGCTAATACTCAATGAATCAGAGCATTAGCAAATGCAAAACGCATTTTTCTCAAAGAACAGCAAATACAAAACATACAGTTATTTCAAATTAACTCTTACAGAGGGCGAAGCAACAGAAATCGGCGACTTGCTATATATGCTAGCTGCGAACCATTCATTCATGACCTTTACCCATGTGCTAGCCCATCCAACATCTATGATCCACCTGATTAATGATTATAAAAGGAAGGATGTTAGAGGATGTTACTGGATGCATCTTCTACTCAAACAAAGATGAGGTGGCAAAGTAACATCATGTCACTGATGACAAGAATGGCACTCTGTTAGAATGCAAGCAATGATTAAGCATGTGGATAGTTGCTTTTCTGCATAGCCGCCTAAATGCATTATGGTGGGTTATTTTTCAGTCTCATGTACTAAAAGCATGTGTGGAACTACTGATTGTTCACTTGGAAACTGGGTGGCAGAGAAACTATCACTGCTAAGATCGTACGTCTGCTCCGAGAACTATCACCACTTGAAATGTACAAATCCAATTAGCGCATCATATGCACGCACTTGCCTCCTCATGATCCTTGTTTTCTCCCATGCTTCTCCGCTTGACATAATGCTCCACCCAGACTTACGTGACACGCCATGATCACCAAGCCTCGGTCTTGCCACTGGCTGCAACAATCATCAAATACCTGCATATCAAAGAACAAACAATCGATCCGAGCACAAATAACATACACTTGACTCTCATTAGCAAAATACATACATGGATCTACGCCATGACTCACACTTGTATGGACACCCCATGACTAAGACTTACATGGACACTGTCATGACTAATACTTACATGGACTCCATCATGACTCACAACCAGAACCAACTCAACTTGGCATAAAACCACAAAGGCTGATCTAACCGTGGCACCCATGCTAGTCAAACCACCAGAACCGACTTCAACATCTCTCAGTAACAGGCAGGGGTGAAGCCAGGAATTGGATATAGAGGGCAACATAGACAACAAGTTTTGCCTCCAAGCGTCCTACAGCCAGGGTTTAATCTTTCGGATGCAAAAATTTTCGGTTGCAGGCGAAAGGGACGAAAGAACGAAATTTCGTTGATTTCGTTCGAATTTCGATGCAGAGATAATGGTCGTTTTATTTCGACCGTTTCGAGCCCGTCGATCCATTCCCCAGCTTTGTTTCACCTATTCGGACATCTATAAACCCTAAACCCATTTTATTTGGTTTTTCTTAGTTTTTATTTCTTTATTTCGTTTCTTTCTTCCTAGCTGCAGCTTCCACGGCCCCGGCGGCAACCTCGGCCTCGGAATTTCTTTATATCGGCTGTCATCAGTATATATGCTTTGCTTTGTCTGTGGTTCTATCTGAATGCCATTCTCCAAGGAACTGCTCTCATCGCTGCCTTCTGTGGAACAGAATCTCTCACGAGAATTGTTTCAAGAGTTTTAATGCTTGTTAAAGTTGTCAAACTTGGTTGTGTGCTACCTTGTTATATTCCAAATTAAAACAAGAAATTTCACAGCAGCTTTTATTAGACCACTGGTAAAACCACTACAGTTCAGTTGGTGATTTACTCCATGTATTGATGTGATCATAATTGGTTTGAAGTTTTAAACTCATTTTACTCAAAATCATATAGAAGCACGTTTCCATTACTCGATCTAACTGAAGTATAAAGTTGCGCTCTTGTCAGAACACACACAGCTACATTTCGATCTTATCATAAGACAACATCAACAAACAATGCAATTGTATCCAAACACCCACCAAGTGAATAATAATGAAAATTAAGCTAAGAATGCTTGGTGGGATGTTTGTGTATACACATACATACATCAACAAATAATGCAGTTGGGGTCCTTCACGTCTTGTTGGGGGGTGCTAGGCCCCCTCCAGCCCCCCCTCTCTCCGCCACTGGTAACAGGGGACCGGTCTGATTGCGCACCCATGCCGGTCAGACAGCGCAATGCCCTCCAGTCAGACCGCTATGCACTAGTCGGTCAGATCACCACAACCAAAGGCCGATCAGATTGCAAGCCGGTTACTTAGCTGGCCGGTTTGTCGCCAGCCATAGGCCGGCCAGATTGCTGCCACTCTGACAGCAAAAACTAGAAAATCAAGAACACAAAAGCAAACTCGACTAATGACAACATAGGAAAAGTAAGGCCAAATACTTATCACCATTACAGACTACATCTAACTATCTTGAACTAAAATGGAAAAAAGAGTATGTCCGCCGGGCTGGGCACGAAGCAGATGAAGAAAACGAGATGGAAAAACAATGGGCTTGAAGTTCAACGGTTATTCCCAAGCCAAGTTTCACTATAATACCTGCATATGCTAAGGTTAGTATCCTAAAATTGAAATCTAAAGGCAAGCAATAAAAATTTAAAAGGCAAAGGGCTTTACTTGGGATTTAGTGAGTGTGCCAAGCAATGCAGGGGGTATTACTTTTTGCCCATCGAGAAACCAATATCTCTTGCACAATATTATAAAAAAGTAGACTCCTCACGTGATTCTTTCCCTTCATGGCGATAAATTGTAGCCTTCACCTTCTCAATCATTGTATCCCACATCTCATAGATCAAATGAAGGCATGGTTTATCGGTGTCAGCTGCTCGTATCATAGAATAAATAGGCTCAGTGAAATCAAGGATGTATTGCATCTTATCCCACCACACATCATTCAGAATTTTATCTTTGACAAACTGTGCTTGCCCCACATTGTCATCCCTATAGGTACTCCATTTTTCACTCACTACCATCAACACAAGATTTTCTTTGATCAAACGAAACCTTTTGAGCATCACAATAGTAGAAGCAAATCTCGTATCAGCAATGGCAAGGAATTTCAACTTACTAAACTCATTAAACATAGACAATCTCATGGAATGATTCATGATGAAATTCTTTATAATACTAGCATCTGCTGCAACCTCACTAATCCAATGGCAATCTTCATATGCCTCATCACCAATTTCCCTGGGAGCACATATGTTCTTCAAGCCAAGGTTCAAAGTATGGACAACGCATGGGTCCAGAAAATGTGGGGGAACTTTTGCTCAACAATCAATCCCGCGGCTTTGCAGTTGGCTGCATTATCAGTGATCACTTGGACAACATTCTGCGGTCCAACCTCCTTAATTATAGCTATCATCTTCTCGGCGATGAACTCCTTTTTCTTGACTTCGCCTTCAGTGTTGATTGCTCTTAAAAACATTGGTCCATCTTCTGTTACGGCCAAGAAATTTAAGAGTGGACGCCTTTGAGCATCGGACCACCCATCTGATACAATACTCACACCTTTTGAGCTCCACGTTGACTTGATGGGCTGCAACATTCGCTCAACATGTGTCTTCTCTTGCACAAGAAGGGTTGTCCTCAACTTGTTGTAACTTGGAGGGGCATAGCCACCCAAGTTGTGGTTGACAGCATAAGTAAATGCTTTCCTGAAATAAGGATTTCTTGCTACATTGAAAGGTATGCCTACAAATGAACAAAGGGGTCCAAATTAATTCCTAAATATAATTAACAATCTAACATTGTAAGATAAGGAGATTAGTTAGTGCAGAAAGATATTAACCTGCGGTAAAGAACATCCTAGCAATCAAAGCGTCAAGCTGGCTACGACCTTCATGATGGAAGCTTGATTCAATAGCTGAAACCCCCCTTCTCTTCCTCACATTCAACCCTTCGTTAGGTAGTGGAACTTCCCTTGGCAAGCTTCTCGCAATCATTGCCTCCGCTTTAGCAATTTCATCGTGAAGTTGAGCGAGCACATCGACTGTAACTTTTGGGCAAAACTTCACACCATAATTTCCTATCTTCAAGAGATGTGCTTTAACTCTTGAGTAGCTCCTATGGATAATATGATCACAGAGCCTACATCTAGATCGTGCATTCCCTCCTGCACCATTCCCAGTCTTCTCTTGCAACTCAACATACCTCCAAAGCGGCTTCTTTTCATTGTCATTTGAAGGTACCACACGAGCAGCATTTAGGATGCTCCTAGCCAAGACGGCTCCACAAGATGAGCCAGGACACGCACTAGTACCAGTGCTACATGACGCACTCGAGCCTCCAAATCCACCACCAGATGCCATGTTTCGATACGAACAGCATCACAATAAATAGCATATAAACAAGCTAATGACAACTAACAACCTGATCACTGCCCCTATTGATTCATCCAATACATTCAGTCAACAAATAGCAATTAGCAACAAAATAGCACTAGCACTAGCACTAGCACTAGCAGCAGATGAGTAGAAGCCATACTGGAGTGAAGGCACTGAAGGTTGAGCGGCCACGGCCACGGCAGTAGAGGTGGACGGCGATGGCCACCAGCAGCGGGCGACGGGCTTCACCAGCAGCAGAGCGGGCGGCGGCGGCCAGCGAGAGGCGGGCGGCGGCGACGAGCAGCAGAGGCGGACGGCCGGAGGTGCCAGCGGGCGGCGGCAGTCGCGGCGACGTTGGAGACTTCGAGGCGGCGGCGGTGGGTGTTGAGGCGGCGTCGCGCGATGGGGAGGCAACGGTCGGGCGGCGGCGGTCGGCAGCGAGACGACGGTCGGGCGGCGGCGGTCGGCAGCGGCGGCAGCTGGAGGCGGCGGTTGAGCAGAGGCGGCGGGCGGGCGAGCGGCGATGGCGCGGCGGCGGCGGAGGAAACGTCATGAGCTTTTGGGGTGGCGGCGGCGAGGGGTGGGTGGGGAATAGATCCGAGGATTTTGGGGTGGGGTTGGGAATATTAGGGTTAGAGTATCGAGAAGTATCGAGCGATCGAGAAGTATCGGGAATTATTTTCTTTTTTTAAATAAGCATTAAATTAGGATACGTGCAGGATACGTATCGGCGCGTATCGGGGCAGTATCCGTATCCTGTACAGTATCCAATACCGGTACGTGACTTTTATGAAGTATCCGCGTAACATAGGTGGTGCTTGACACCCGTGACGGAGTCAAATTGCGCATCAGTGATGCTTTACTGGTTCATATTTAACAGTCACCTCGTTTACGTAAGGAATCTGAAGAAATGGTCCCTCTCTTTTCCATTTTCCAACACAAAATCCTGTATAGATCTTTTGGACCGCAAGGCTTGGTCATACCATCCTTTCTCCGAATAAATATGCTTCTCTTCCTAGAGATGGTCAGTTTGACCTCACAACTTAACGACTTATGCAAACCTGTCTTATTGATCGTTATGGCACTCCACGTAGCCAAGTAGTTTCATTTTCAGGCATCCTGATCACTGGTGTGCCCAGTCTATGGCAAATCTACTAATCCTGAATATTTTGTTCCTTCCCAGTTCCAATTTCCAGTGGGACACAGCAATACACCTTTACAGACTATTATATGTATGTTAGATTAGCGAAAACATTTGGTGCATCATATATCTTAAGTCCCACCCTGGCTATGGAGTTATTCACCACAGAACCCATCTCAGTTACCATACTAGTACTGGCCTCATTTCTCTCAGCTGCTACACTGCCATCACTATACGAACAAGCACTAGTCCTCCTTAGCTGGAAGGCCTCTCTCCCAAGACATGAGGCGCTTCAGTCGCGGGACATCAAGACATCACCATGCCAATGGCTTGGCATCAGATGTGGTTCCCAGAAAAGACATTTGGTGATTGCGAAGATCTATCTGCCAAAGATGCGGCTTGAAGGGGCGCTTGATGGCCTCAACTTGTCGGCTTTGTCAACCTTAGCCAGCCTTGATCTCTCAAGCAATGGGTTAACCGGGAGGATTCCCCTGGATCAAAATGCTCAAAATGCAAGTGAAGTTTCGCAGGCAAATGCATTCTCTAACTGGAGCTTTGATGGAGGAGATGCCTATAAGCAAATTATTGGAGCAACGCAGAATTTTAGTGACAAATATTGCATTGGAAAAGGAGGTTATGGATCTGTGTACAAAGTTGAACTACTAACAGGTGAAATTTTCGCAGTGAAGAGGATGCACCTAAGAGACCCTGACAGTTCGATAAATGAGCTGTTCAATTGCGAATAAAGGGCCCATTGGTGGTCTTGCTAGTTCGATAAATGATACACTGTGCCACGCTCATTTCAGCTGCGGGCTTATGGCACTGGTTGGCACTGTTCAGCACTGTAGCACTCTTATTTGGTATTGTATTATGAGTGCTGTTAGCTTTTTCAGCGTAATTAAATGTTTAAAAAATAAAAGGTTACGTCATCTCGAACAATTGTAAATGAATAAGAGAAAAAAAGGAAAATGTAAACAGCCAAAAAATTAGAAAAAGACAAAATTAAAAGCTGAGTCCAAGATCGTACCTTCTATTGAACTCGGGCTAGAGAGACTTTTTTTTGTGTTGTCACACCGTGTAAAGTTGTAATATATGTATTTTGAAAGGTACTGTATTACTTCAGCTGATCACATGAAAAGACGCACGGGTCATCTTACCCATTACACAAGCCTCACAAATACCAAATTCTTCCACTTAAAGTGCAGAATTCCAGAATTAATAAGCCTCTTAATTCTGTTTTTAGATATGTGACCAAGTCGTAAATGTCATAAATATGACTCTGAGCATGTGTTCCTATCAATTGAATTCCTCACTATGAGTTACTTTCACCAACTAAACAATCAATATTGTCATCATTTGATAATTCATCAAGAAAGTAAGGACCATCATGATGAGTTCCAGTATGCACTAATTTCCCATTGAGTAATATTTTAACTCTTTCTTTTCCAAATAGTATGTCATAACCAATAGATTCTAACTGAGCAACAGAGATTAAATTCCTTCTCATGCTAGGGGAATATAAAGTATATTATAACAATAATTTTCCTCCATTGGGGAGTTTTAGGACATAATTTTCAATTCCAAGTACATCAGCTTTAGCATTAGTGCCTAAGAAGATATATCTATTTTCCCTTGGAATTGTTTGCATAGAAGTGAAATCTCTATTATCTCTAGTAATATGAGAAGTAGCACCAGAATCGACAATCCAACTATTTGGAAAAGTAGTAGTAAGCAAAGATTCAGTGCATACAAAAATATTAGACAAACCGTTAGGCGAAGAATTGCCTTTACGCTCAGCTGGTTGATTGTTTTGATTTCCTTGCTCATTCTGCTTCTTTTTCCTGTAGTCAGCCCTGAAATGCCCATACTGACCACAGTTGTGACACTTGAAATTCTTGTACTTTTCATTCATCTGAAAAGAGTTATAATTTCCACGATCATCCCGACCGCGTTTCTTGTTAAGCTTTTCTCTCGAATCACTATTATACTTCCTCTTTTGCCAATTCCTTTTATTATTACGTTTTTCCTCTCTAAGGTGTAACTTAGAAGTATTTCTTTTCTTTCCCTGAGAGAGTTTTCTATCTTCTTCCGTAAGCAAATGATGCCTTAGAGTGCGCATGTTAAGTATCCTTTCAGAATGATAAAAAGATATCTTAAATTGTTCCCATGAATTTGGCAAATAGTTTAGACAGCCATGACCTGCACTTCTTCAGAAAAAGGATAGCCAGCATTTTTTAATTCCTCCACTAAAAACAGAGTTTATTGAGATGCTCATTAACTAAAGTGCTATCAGACATCTTAGTAGAGAGAAAGCGATCAACAAGATTAAGCACTTTAATAAGAGACACTTCTCCAAAATCATGTTCCATACTACGCATTATTTTTCGCACATTCTGTTCACTCTCATATTCAGCAGCCAAAGAATCAGTCATTAATCCCAACATAAAAATCCTAGCCCTTTTATTGTCCTTAATCCAATTCTTATATTCTTCTGCATAATTTTCCTTTTACTCAATAGTGGCATCTTTTTTTTGGCTCTTTCGGTTTGTTTTTGTTTATGATATAATCTATGTTTTCAGCAAAAAGTAAAAATATGATTTTTCTTTTTTAAACCGTAAAATTTGAGCCATCTAATACAGTTCAGAAAATACGCTGTTGGTTGCCATTGCCAGAAAAAAAAATGTTACCAGTACCGAAGAATTCACCGCCGAGAGATTCAGATAACCAATGACAGTATTCCTTCCTTGCACGCGAATCGAGGTTTGATAGAATATTACTCCAAGCTGAGTGTTTCCGTGAAGACCTTCTGGTTACTTTATCGATTAAACAATCTTCACATTACTCTTCCGCATGCACATTGCTCTTCATTGATTTTGGAGAAGTGACGTAGTGATGGGTTGACTAGTTGGATGAAAGAACAGGAAAGGCTGCGCTGCAGATCCTCGCGAGACGCACGGGCTGCGATCGAGGCGTCTTCCGTGACGCGCCTCGAGGGACACCACGCCGCCTCAGAGAAGACGTGATCAGGCCGAGTCTTCCTGCGCGAAGTCTTGCACGCGCGTGCGACCGGGGCAAACGTGGGCACGCCGCACGATGAAACCGGGAGTCGCTGAGATGAGTATTAATTCCTCGGATTAAATTCCGCATCAAAATATTTCCTATCACTTACATTATTAATATAAATAATTTCATATTAAATAAAATAAACAATAATCATAATAAATATTAAAACCTACGTAAAAAGATTCCAACAAAGGAAGAAGCCACTGGTCAGCGAGTGGCCATTTTGGCCCTAGCGCCACGGCAATGCTGTATTTAGCCCTCTACCGTTTGTTTTGCTGTATTTGGCCTCCTTGCGCGGCCAAGGAGCGCGCGAGGGGAGGTGGTGTGGCGAGGAGAGTTGGCGCAGTCCAAGACCATGCGAGGGAGGTGGCGTGATCGGGATGCGCACCAGGGGAGGTGGCGGTCGCGTCGCCGTCTGTGAGCTCGTCGTCGTGCCGACACTACCGCCCGCGCGCTCATCGTCGTGCCGACGCTGCCATCTGCATGCTCGTCGTCGCCCTCCTCACGCGGCCCTATGCTATGCCACCACCCCCTCGCTGGCTCATGCGGTCCTGAACCGCGCCATCTCCCCTCGCGCAATCCCAGATTGCACCACCTCTCTTCGTGCGCTTTCCAGCCACGCGAGGGGGCCAAAGTTAGCAAAACGCATGGGAGAGGGCCAAATACGGCATTGCCGTGGCGCTGAGGGCCAAATTGGCCATGGCTTCGCTCCCCAGGGGCGGCTGCCATTAACTTCACCCCCGCATGTCAGCGAGAAGGCCCGATTCTTCTTTGGGCGCAGCCGCGGTGGCCGACTACTTTTTGATCAAAACTTAAGCGGCCAGATTGCCCTAATAGAGCGGTGGACGGGCGTTTTTTCAAAGGAACCCTCCTTTTGTCGAGTTATCCGTTATACCCCGCCATCTCAGGTCAGTGGTCACTGTCCGATTAAACTTAAGCGGCCGAGGTTGATTCTAACAGAGTGTTGGAGGGATGTTTTTCGTAAAAGACCTTGCATTTGTATGTATTATCATCTAACCTCCTCAAAACCAGATTAGCCACGCATTCATGGGTTCACGGAAGCCGTTCGATCAGGCCTTCACGGTCCAGATAGACTAAACGGCCGCGTACTTGTACTTGCAGGCTGCAGCGGCGACCTCCTAGCCCTGGACGCCGACGGCCGGGATGCGGCGGAGCATCCGCATTGGAGCAGGTGCGGCGCGCCAGCGCAGGACCTCAGCATTGGTGGCTAGTGCCGTGGGCGTTTAGCGCGCGCTGTGCTCGATCTACTTGTTTCGAACTTGTGATCAAGCTGTTTCCTTTTCTCCTCGTGTTGACGGCATCGGTTCTAATGGCTGCACGGAGGAGGACAACGGCGATGGAGAATAAGCCAAGGAGCTGCCGGATTTGCCAGCAATTCATTCTCTCTTCTTCTGCAGTTCTGCTGAAAGAGCTCTGTCCGTTGTCTCTGCATTTGCAGCTTCTGCGGTTGTCCTCCTCTACCTGTTGAAGTTGGACACCAATCACCATCACTCACTATGGCCGGTGGCGCCAAGGCTGCTCTGATCAATCTCGGAAAGTGGCTGTCTGAACTTACTACGAACGCACAAGACCGTATCTAGATGCAGTACGCACAGCCGAAAGTATTTGCTGTGTGCATTGGAGTAGGAATAGGAGAGAGAAGGCGGCCCAATGGTAGCCTATCAGGGCCCAAAGCTGCATAAAACTCACGCAATCCAGGCTCGAAGAAAGGCATCAATGCCCGGTCAAATCACACAGGAAAACAAAACTGAGCATAAAAAAAAAAAAAGAGAAACGTCTCACTCGTTCCAAACCGGTGTCTTTTTCCGAAGGCTGCACTACTACGTGAACTTTTCTCCTTGGCCGTAATATAACCCGGTTTCACACTCATCCATAATTTGGAAATTTTGCTTGGAAAAGTTAGTTTGGATAACACCACAAGCTTATGCTACTATAATAAAGTTGTGTTTGCGCTATGTAATAAGTTGCCATCAGAAATCCTTTCTTGTGACGTGTATTCGGTAAAAGCACAGGGCAACGCTGTCATCTATGACGCGGCGATGGCCGCCCATTCTCGTGCAATAAACTTGCTCATCTTAGGCAGGCTACAACGCGGGAACTCTTCTCTGGCCCAGTTCTCTCGTGCAGAAACCCTTTTGAGTGAAGTGACCATTTCTTTTTATTTTTTTTCCTTTCGATATCAAGGTGGGCAAAATCACGGGCTTTGCATGAAAAAAAACACGAATGTACGAAAGTGAAATTTACTATATAAGAATAGATTATAAGCATGAAAAACTTCAGCATATGTCAACCGTACGACTATAGGATACATATATGGCCTAGAGATTATCTGACATTGCTTTTTTTTTTCTTTAAAGCCTCCTCAATCAAGCGTAACTCAAATTGTGTTAAAAATCTGTAACTCCACCTTAGACTTTATAAGTGCGGATCTTGTCACATTAACCCGTAATAGACGATAGGTCATCGATGAAACCGCCAATGATAATCCCATATGAATGCCACCAATAATAGACACAATAGCCTGAATTACAATAAACTTCATCTCCAATAAAAATATGCAGAGCTGACAACACAGCTTCTTGATGGAAGATGACTATCGATTGATACAAAAGATCGTCGATGGAGATGGCGCAATATGACGCCATGGCATGGTGCCGGGCGGGGCAGACGATAATGTTGGCGAACCTGGCGCTGGAATAGTCATTGAGGTAGAGCACCGAATTGACGCTCGGCATGGCGCAGGTTGGCGCCAAGCCAAAGTCAAGATGCGGAACTGAGTTGAGGCGAGTCAAATCACCAAGAATGATAATCTCTTGGATGCCACTCTTGATGCCCGTGCAATGGCTTCCCCGAGAGTCTCCTCCTCCCAGGGCAGTGACTTTGAATTCAAACCTGGAGCTCTAATACCACTTGTTATAAAATGTATGGCAAATATAGAAGATCAAAAAAGGGAGACACGAATTTAAGTGGAAAATCCTTACGAAGAAACCACGGACGCATGAAGGCGAAATTCATTATATGAGGATAAATTATAAGTACAAAAAGCTTCAACGTATATTACAGGGGTACATATATAAGCTAGAGATCAGTGTCCCTAATAAAAAAGGAAAAGAGTCCTAGTTGTCAATGAAACAAAGATCTATCAAAAACTGAAACAGTAGCATTCTCGAAGACAGAAATAGTACCCCGCTCGGAGAGTCTTAGAAGATGATGGTGTAGAGTTGTAGTCGAAAGCGCTTTGAGTAGCCACGTTTGATTCCAATCGGCGCAGAGTCCATTACGGACACAAAGATGATTTCAATCATAACCTCCGATCAGTTTTCATTGCTTTGAGTGAATATCGATCGGACTCTTCAAGCGGTCAGAAAGACCAGCAGTGATCGAATCCAACTAGAAATAATCGGATCCGATCAAATTAAATTCGGATCACAAAATACATCTAACAGATTGCCAGAATAGAACGACAAATTGGGCGGCTTCAGGGTCCACGGGTCGGCTTCCATTCAGCATTTAGACAAGGGGATTTATTATTTTCACAATATTTGACCTATTGGGTCATACCTCAAGATTTGTACTTAGTTAGGGTTAGCTTATCGAAGTTCATCGGACAACCCAACTACAGATCTCACTAGACAGCACGTAGCGGCAAGGCACCGGAAGAAACTGGGTGGGGCAACAGACGAGGAGGTTGCGATAGTGGCACGCCAATGGGCAATGCCAACACCGAAGCGATGGTAGGGGCGCAAACGGTGGCTCGAATCTTGATGCAATTCTAAACAGCAAGTTGCAAACTTGTCGACTATGTTTGGAAGGAGAAATTCCATACGAATCTTGAAGGAATCGTACTGAAATTCCTGTGAAATATCTAAAAAATCCTTGTATTCCAAATATTGGAGCCCTAAAGAAAAACTTCAACATTTTCCGTTTCTAAGAAAAAAACTTGAAGTTTTCGGGATCCAAAGACTCCTCCATCATTCCAAACTGTAAGATGGAGCTTTCAGAAAATCAGTTCAGAAACAGGATGGAATGTCAGTCTGCCAACATAGACCACCGGTAGCTTTCCACCTGACGTTCCGGGGACGACGAAGCGCACGCGATTCCATCATCCTTCCATGACGCCGACCTCCCCAAACTAGTTGATCACTGCCAAGAAACACGGCCTCCTGGGGGAGGCAGGGCTTGGAACCTTCGCCAACCAATCGCACATCATCTGCCCCCACATGAACCTATCTCCACTTGCAAGGAAAAATTAGTATTTGTTTATGCAGCCATTCTAAGCAAAAAAAAACTCTAATTAAGATGTGTACGTGGTGATCCCCGTCGTTAATCACGTACGAACAAAGTCGTCCACGTCTGCCATTGAAATGAGAGAGAGAGAGAGAGAGAGAAAGAAATGCATATATCGGGTGGGAGTTAATGGACGTGCGTATCTTCAGGTTTCAGACGCTCTCTCCAATTTTGACGAGGCATGGGTTACACGACAGTGAGGAGCTCATTGGACTGTACCGAACGAACCTCGAACAAACCATATAAAATGGAATCACATATACTCTTCGATACTGCAAATATTAGCTAGCCGAAGGTATCAAGGTAAGCGTGGAAGCTTAGCTCGGCGGATACTTCGGAAGATACCAAGATGAAGAGGCATTGGAGCCATCCGTCCTGCAACCTCCTGCTCGTCGCCGTCTTGCTACTCCTCTCCTTCCGGTGCTCCCTGCGCCACTCCGGCCTCGGCGCCCAGCCTCCCCGCCGCGCCGCCGCCGCTGCGCCGGCCGATGATGTGGGCTACGAAGCGAGTCTCATGGAGATTGCGGCCGTCGACCCGGCGGCCTCGGCTGTGCTGCAGGCCGCCAAGAAGCTGCTTGAGGGGAACCTGGCGAGAGCGCCGGACGAGCACCGCGACGTCGCTGTCCGCGGGCTGCGTGACTGGCTTGGCAGGCAGCGGTTCGACCCCGGCGTCATGTCCGAGCTCGTGGACCTCATCAAGCGCCCCATCGACCGGTACAGCGGGCGGAGGGACGACGGCCGGAAGTACGCGTCGTGCGCCGTGGTCGGCAACAGCGGCATCCTGCTGGCGTCGGAGCACGGCGAGCTCATCGACGGCCACGACCTCGTGATCCGACTCAACAACGCGCCCGCGGGCAACGCGCGGTACGCGCGCCACGTGGGCGCCAGGACCGGGCTGGCGTTCCTCAACAGCAACGTGCTGAGCCGGTGTACGTCGCGCAAAGCCTGCCACTGCCGCGCCTACGGCAACGGCGTGCCCATCCTGGCGTACATGTGCAACGCCGCGCACTTCGTGGAGCACGCCGTGTGCAACGCCTCCTCCGGCGCCGCGCCGGTGATCGTGACGGACCCGCGGCTGGACGCGCTGTGCGCACGGCTCGTCAAATACTACTCGCTGCGTCGGTTCGCGCGGGAGACGGGGCGGCCCGCCGAGGAGTGGGGGCAGCGGCACGAGGAGGGCATGTTCCACTACTCGTCGGGGATGCAGGCGGTGGTGGCCGCGGCCGGCGTGTGCGAGAGGGTGTCCGTGTTCGGGTTCGGCAAGGACCCGGCGGCGCGGCACCACTACCACACGCTGCAGAAGGGCGAGCTCGACCTGCACGACTACGAGGCGGAGTACGAGTTCTACCGTGACCTCGAGGCGCGGCCGGAGGGGATCCCGTTCTTGCGGGACTCCGGGTTTAGGCTGCCGCCAGTGGTGTTTTACCGGTGACCCAGCCATGATCGTGTCAAGTTGCTTCTATGCTGTACGTACGTAGAGTCCATGCATCGGTTTTCAAGACTTGGGGTGCTTGTGATTCTGATGATTCTTTTGTAGTCAGATGTTTCTGTTACTGTTACTAAGGCAAAGGGTATAACTGAACATGTGTGTTCAGTGCAAAGGAAATTACATGTACATGGGCATTTTGTGTGTCAGGTCGCTAATTTTTGCCGTGCTTTGCCCGTCTGTTGATTTGTTTTTTTTGAGCCATGGTTGATTTCCAAAATTTCGATAAACTCGGCTATGGAGCGGTAGCTAGCTAGCTTACGAGCCTCGCTCTCTTCCTCGCACATATTGTTTGACAAATTGACTAAGCTCTTGCTCCAACAAACTTCTGTTTCTGATTTTTAACTTATTAGTTTCGTTTTTTTAGTCTGTTGGTTTTTTGGTTTATTTGTCTTTTATGTTTTTTCTTTATTTCTTTTTGCATTGTTCGTGATGATATAACTTTTTAATTTAATTATGTAAAAAAGCTAAAAACATTCACCGCAACAACAGAAGCTATATTGGACGGCTATATTATAGACGGTTCATACGGAACCATCTGTACTTAAGCTATCACAGACGATTTATACTAGCAACCGTCTGTGATAATTTTACAGACGGTTATTAACACGAACCGTCTGTGAAAGTTTAGGACATCACAGACGGTTCGTATAAAAAACCATCTCTGATATTCTGGACATAACATACGGTTCTTATACAAATCGTCTGTGATATTGCGGAGATCACAGACGGTTTGTATAAATAACTGTCTGTGAATTATTACATACGGTTATTAATACGAACGGTCTGTGATATATTGGTATCACAAACCGTTTGTGGTTGGAACCGTCTGGGATAATCTGCGCTATTAAATATTGGGTGTACGTGGTCTCGACACGGATCGATCTGTCTTCATTATGCTGCATCGGTGGAGCGAGGCGGCCGATTTTAGGGAGTTTGGTGAAAACATATCGCTTGTAGATTTATACACGTCTTCTTAATGATCAGAGGTTATTACTCAATTGCTTCTAATAATTTATATGCTTTGTAATTGAAAGAGATGATAGATCTGTTTTGTTTAGATCTAGCTAGCTAGGTTTAGAAAGATAATGTTACTTTGCTCAATTTCAGAATGGGTAAGTAATCGTAGTTCACTTCAATACATTATTGCTTAATATTATTGTGTCATGAATACGTGGCTAGCTAGCTACCTACGTAATATAGATGTCATGTGTAAATATAGCTAGTCTAATTAGCTATATAGTAGAGCTAATAATCGTTTTTGACACCCATTTGTTACATGTGTAGCGTAGATGGATCGAAACTGGATGTACATTGAGAACCGTGTGAGTGAAGAGTACATTAATGACGTGTCTACTTTTAGAAGAGCGGCCGAGCTGGATATGTTGAAGAAGGGGGTGGAATATATGTATTATCCATGCATTGGTTGTGATAATCTAAAGATGTTTAGCAACTCAGTGCAGATCGAAGCTCACTTGATTTAAAGGGGTTTCAAAAAGGGGTACAAATGTTAGACCAGTCACGGTGAAGAGAAGAGTACACAAGAAGATAGTTATGACATAGTCAAGGGAGACAACGATATGTCGTTTGTGGACTGTGCTTTCGAAGATAGTTATGACATCATCGAAGAGCAGTCAAAGACTCCGAATTTCTGTAGAAGTCAGGGACTCTAGAGTTGGAGAGCAGTCGGAGACCCTGGAGTCGGAGATCCTCTAAGCTACAACGAACCAGTCATGAGCTACAATGAACCGGTCGCGAGCTACAGTGAACTGGTTGGTAGTTACAGTACCCGATCAGTGGTCATACCTACAATACTTAGTCGGCACTTGGTGATCGGTAGTTGATAGTCTGCTCTACAGTACCTGGTTGGTACTCGGTGATCGATAGTTTGCGCTATAGTACCTGGTCGGTACTCGATAGTCGATAGCTACAGTGCCTGATTGATACTCGCTACGGTGCCTGATCGATGAACGGTAGCTACATACTTTGTGATTGGCAGTCGCAGACTTCACGACCTGTTGTCGTAGTCGTAGGCTTCGCGATCTATTGTCATAGACTTTGGGATCGGTAGTCATAGGCTTTACGATCGGTTATCATAGATCTCGCAATCGGTAGTCGTAGGCTTTACGATCGATTGCTGTAGGCTTCACGGTCGGTACTCGTAGGCTTCGAGTGTTTCAATTCTTGTAATCTTCGAGTACCTCGAGTATTCGTATCAGTTGGGCCAATGGTATGACCGGCGTGTGCATGGCAGTTAGATCGGTCGTACTAAGTGGTCTGAGATTGATTTTTGGAAGGCGTAGATACTGCAATTGTGGATGATTTGGTTCGTGATTATTGATAGTTAAGAGTGTGATTTACGTGTGTGGACTAATGTTGGTCAAATTGGGAAGAACTTGTGTCGGGGAAAACGTTCTTTGGTCTTTGCATGTGCATGTTGGGCGTGGAGACAGCCATGGTTGGAGACGATGAGGACCAGGATTAGGAGAGAGAATCTGAGGTTCAGGTTGTCGAGGATGTCACGAGGTGGTCGAGCTCATGCTGGAGCATGTGGAGATCGAAGGTAGATAATGCATGGAGAAGCTACGGGAGGTGCGGTCCTAGAGGCTTCGACATGTGATGGATTGGAAGGAGTTATGGAAGAGGTTCATAACTGGAAGGTTTAGAGATTTAGGAAAAATTCGTGTTTGGAAAGGTTTCGGATCCCTTGATTATCGGAAACGGATAGGATTTCATGTTTGTGTTGATGAGGACACGATATGGAGCTCTAGCATATAAAAGCAGAAAGAGATTAAGTGTTAACCTATGATTTTTGCAGGGCTTTAGGAGAAAGCTTTTATAACTTTTGTGCTGGGATTTGAGGGGTAGCTTTTAGAACTTTTGTGCTAGGATTTGAGGGGGTGACATGAGGGTATTTTGTAGCCACATAACATGTTTTAAAAATAAAAGATCATATCTATTCCCGAAAAGTTAGTTGGCGTCGGCGGCGTGTCTTCTAGGTGTTGTCTTCGACTTATTCTCGTTCCGAGAAGAGTAGTGTGTGACGAGATAGCTTTCTCGAATGTGCTGTTTTCTCGATCACCACCAACAGCATCGGCATAGAGGGCAGATCAGAGCACGTCTTCTCGAATGTGCTGTTTTCTCGAAGGCACAACTGATCGAGAGGTTCTGCTCCTGGTGTCGAAGATTTCGAGTACGTACAAATCGCTCGAAGATCAAAATATGAAGCGATTGTTGTTTATGACTGGTAAGGGGTTTTCGACAGCTGAGCGATCGATCGAGCGGCCGAACGCTGAGCGATCAAAACCATCATCAAGTTTACAACATTTGAGCGTTGAGCGCCGAACGGTCGAAACCTTCATCGAGCACTAAGAGATTCAAAAAAACAGAGGCAATCATTCACCCCTCTCTGATTACGGTATTCGATCCTACATGATGCAACCAATAGAGTTCTACAATCTGTAGTGCACTACAGGTATATGCAGAAACAACTACATGGACTTACATACAAGCTATGAAGATGCTGGAGAATTCTTTCATCACAACAATTTTAAGAGCAGTTCTCATATGATTGAGCATACACAGAGCAATTGCTTCCTAGAGATTTGGCGTTGGCATTGGGATACCTTGCTTTGGAAAACAAATCGCCAGATCCTCCACAGCATCTCCGACAAGCTCCTCCAACACCCCGCTTGCAATCTGTTTCGTGATCTCATCCGCTTCCGATCTCACTAGCTTCACCCAACCTCTTACTTCTACCTCCTGCTGCACAATTCTTTCCAACATTGCTCCAGCACTGTCCTCCTTGTTTGCCAAAAAATTCCCTGATCCATAACGCCAATCCCTCACAAGACTCCATACTTCTTCCCCCAGAGCTTGACATAATTTCTCCCTCCATGCTCCGGAGCCTGCTTTACTCCATGGGTATGTGCTTAGTAAGGCGTCCTGACCAATCTCAACCAAGGCCATATTTACACAATCAAAAAGAATCTTTTGGTTTGACCTTCGCTCCCTCGATTTAGCAGCCTCCTCCCTGCGGTCCAAGAACTTGTCACACAATACAGGATCAAGAGGGCAATCAGGCAAGTACCACCCTGTGAAAACCTTACTCAACTGTAGATTGCCTAATCCAGCAGACGATACTATCTTTTGCACAAGGGCATGACATTCTAATTCATCATCGTCATCTACATTGGAGAACTTAGGAGAGCCAGCTAACGGTGAACGTGAGTTGGTATCCTCCCATGATAATGAGCGGGCAACAGACTCAATTGCAGGGGATCGTAGGGCAATTCCTAAAGATATAAATTCATATAATTAGAACATGTAGTTAGTATATAAACAAAGAGAGCAATGGAAAGCTCAAGAATCAGAACAGGTGGCAAAACTTACTCTCATTGCAGGAAGTAGTGCTTCTTGATGAATCAGGTTCGTTACTGTTGCTATCTTCAAATGATGCATCAAGAACTGAAGTAGGACTAGGCTGATCATGAATACATTTTACGCCACCATTTGATCTTACTTCCCCAATATATCCGCTTGGATAGTCAGAAGATGCAGGTACTTCGATGGAACCAATATCCTGCTACATCTCTCCATCAGTTACTAAGAGTAAGAAAACTGGAGAACAAAGCAATATTCTTTTGCAGGAAGAACCCCCCAGAACTCATGGTCTTGCTGGGAGAGAAATATTGCAGTAGAGACCAATGCAACAGCATAAAAAACAAACAGTAAAGTATATTTTGAGATAAGTGCGTACTTTTGAAGAAACGATTGTTTCAGTGGTGGAATTATCAGCTTTGTCCTTGCAAAATTCCATTTGTTCATCAGTACCAAGATTATGATCAGTCTCTGATCGCATGCTGCCAAGACTAGTGACTTCAACTCTCTCATCGGAGCTATCAGATGAGAGGGTGGTTTTCTCTTTTGTTAGCCTTTTACTTCTAGGGAAGAAAAAACTCGAAACTTTCCCCTTGAATGATAACTTTCCTTTACCTGACCTTGTAACCACCTTCGATGTTTTGCAGCCTTCAGAATTTGCTGACTGGGCACTCACTGCTACGTTATCAAACATTGATGATGACACCGGGACAGATTTTGATATTGCTAAATTCCTAGGAGAGGTCTCCCCATTTTCATCCTCCTCTCTTAAAGTAGACATGCACGTAGCTTGCCTGCCCAACTCATTTTCTGTGGCACACGACCGGCCACTTGAAACAGAATTTATCCCAGCAACAGCTTCTTCTTTCTTAGCTTCTTGTAGGGATAGCATCTCACCCAAAGTGCTTGAGCTCCTTGGCAACTCCACTTGTTCTTGAGTGATCTCATTATATGCTACCATTGCCCATCTCTCTGAAAGCCGTTTTTTTGCTTCCCTGATCACAGATGACTCGGGTGAACATGAATGAGATGCCCTGCTAAAAGTAGATCCTGAGTAAGGACTGGTATATCTTTTGATGTAATCCCATGAATGTCGCGACACTGGACTGACTACCTCCGAGTCACCTAGGCTACCACCTTCTTCATCAATGTAGTCAACTTCTGACCTACCGAAAGAGCTCTCATCTCCGCCACACCCATTTGAATATACAAAAGAGAACAAAGACTCATCCCGCCGATGACGACCCTCTGGCAGGTGTTGAACCGAACCATGCAGTACTTCTCTAGATCCTAGGGTGGATGCATCATCTTCTAAACCTCCATAAAAGTCTGTCCTCTCAGTCAGTTCAGATGGATCTACTCGGGGAGTTAGCCTGGCATATGTTCTACTAGGTTTCCCAGGGCTAGGCTTTAGGACCACTATCCTAGTTGGCTGAGAGAAGGTATCTTCTGCCGAATGAGATCTCTGGTGATTCTTTCCCATCACAAGTTCATTTTGTTTACTAATTCGGTGTGTTCTGGTTTCTCTTACACCTTTATTCTCAACAGATTTAATTGGTTTCAACACTGTAATGCGCTTTGTCTGAGGCGGTGTTGGCATTGTGTGAAGTCCATTCAGCTGCTTCGAGAAAAAAGAGTTTGGTTCTTCAAGAAATTTCAGAAACAAATCCCTATTTGAACTTAGAACCTCAAGAGCTTCTTGAAACTCCTTTGAATGATGGAGATTCTCATTTGTGGCAAGGCGTTTTGCTTCCATGAACTTCTGTCGAACGACTTCCATCCTCATGTCGCTCTTGTTCTCAGAAGACCTTCCCGTAGGAAAAGTTTGGTCCTGAAGATGTTTTTTTCTAAATGGATCTTCGCAAACTTCATACACATCCTTAAATTCAACTGTTTCCTTGGGGCCTATGTGTATGTCCCGTGTTGTCATGCTGTGATGGTGCTGCTCTTGCTGCTGTAGGGGCCTGTTTGTTGCTGTCAAGTTGTCATGTGAATGACTTCTCAAATTTCTTTTAGCACAATGTAATACTGGTTCATGATCAGGTAGATCATCTTCAAGCCCCATTAATCTGACAACGACACTAGGTGGCTTCCTTTTCCATTCCACTTCATTGGACATCTCTTTTGCCAGTAGCATCTTCATTGGAGATGCATTTGATTTGTTGCTTGAAGAGCTCCTAGTATTAGCTCCCTGCTTCAACGAGATCCATATTAGAACAAACAATAATCAAGACAGAGTGTCTGACTTTCATTAAATTTTGTAGGTACTGTCCAGCTATATATTTAAAAGGAAAAATCTGACCAGGAGAAGTTAGGCAGGGGACCTATGATAAATTGAAAGAACAAATGGTAGAGTGGGGTATATGACATGATACTCACTAGTTTGTCCTCTACGCAAACGTTAACAGGATCACCAGTTCTCTTGACATCTTGCCGACTTCTACGAACCGGAGAACCTGAAAGACCGAATCTAAATCAAATACACAGGTTCATGCCTCGTAAAATAAGCTACCACAAAAGGAACACTGTCAATTTCGATCTTTAGACCAGTGTGTTGCAAAGAAATAGCAAGAGTATTTTTTGAATATTTTCAGAACTAAGAAGCGCACAACATCCAAAAGGAAAAGACAAGCAAAACATGTCATCGTCAAAAGGTAAAATGTCTAACATTATGCAAAGGAATCATTGTCCATACAATGCCAATGACATCTAGCCCCACACAAACGAGGAGATCGACAACATTTGTGCCAGAAAATCTGCAAAATCTTACACCCCATCCGCATCAAGTACCATTACTAGAAAAATAGCATTTATCTCAAGTAGCACAGAAGTAGATAAGAATATACACGTTAGAAAAGCAAAATAACTGCAGATCACTTGCATTCAACAGCATTGCAAAGAATGACACAGAGTGGAAGAAATTTATGTACCGTCTCTGTGAGCTCGATCGGTGAGCACTTTCGTGCTGGCCATCAGGTCGAACAAGTTGATCATTGCCTTCTTTTGATCAAAAACACTGCCTTCGAGCATGACACCATTGGTGTAGACTGTAGAATCCTGAAAAACATAGTCATGGCAAGAAAATAAGTGAAATGAAACAAAGGGCATGAAAGATTACCAACCATGCTTGTACCTGAGATCCACAAAGCCAATCAAGCTAACTAAATCACCAGAGCATTATAGGTAGCTGGTACCGACAACTGGCGGGCCAGCATAGATAAGCATAGAGTGAAGAGTCCTGGGAAGCGGTTAGCATTTGAAGCCTTAAATTTGAACCTATGGGGCATGAGATCAGATTATATTACTGTAGCAAGATGCCGTCCTTTCAGGAAAACTTCAACACACACGCATGCCTAAGGCTGGACTTTTGCAGGCATTAGTAGGCCAGATTGGTGCAAGGAGAGCACAGTTCATGGCCGTGTTCTTGTTTAAAACCAAAAGAAGGAAAAATGGCACGTCCAACGAAAAGATACGATGGGGACTGAGCAACACCAGGCAAGATGGAAAAGTAGAATGTAGCAACCAACAGGAGGTAACATAAAGCAAATGCACAGTGCAATCGGATGGAAATAATTACAGATCCATGATTACTATTGAGTTGCATGCACCAACCAGTTCACCCAAAAGCTTAAGCTTGTGAGGAAAGATGGGCAATTCACTTATACTTCAACACTCCCCCTCACGTGTAGGCTCGCTTAGATCTAACACGTGGAATAGAAGTGGACTGCAATTAATTTTTTTTAATTGCGTCAGTCAGGTCTTGAACTCGGGACCTCTTGGCTCTGATACCATATTGAGTTGCATGCACTAACCAGTTCACCCAAAAACTTAAGCTGATAAGAAAAGATAGGCAATTCACTTATACTTCAACCATTACCGTCAAAAGGAATCTTGCAGCAAGAAAGGCTTTTAAAGGCTGCACTTTTCGGTCAGGTAAGTATCAGTAAGACAAGTTCACAGCTCACAGGAGAGATGGTAAAAGGAGCTCGGCTTTGTACTCCATGGAACCAAAACTCGAGCTGTTAAGTTCAAAATGCTCCTATCAAGGACGCATATTTCAACAGAAAAACAAAATGAGAAACTAGTAGAGATAGCTACAGAACTATGCGGTGAGAGTAACGAGATTGTACGTATTTAGGGCTGGAAAGAATCTTGCAGCAGCGCAGTTTTTAGGGCCCCATTTTTCTCAGCAAATTTCATCCGTAGACAGAAAAAGAGAGAGACGGTGCTAAATGCGGAGGAGACGTGCAGAGACAAGGTAGAAAACTACGAAGAATGATAAGAACGAGACGTAACGTACGCTGAAGTCCAAACGAACCCTGAAGCCGAAAGCAAAAGAAAAAGAGCTCTTGCTAAAGTCTGCGGTTTTCGCAGGGGAAAAGGATAAACACCAAGAACTCGAGGCTTTCCACGCGGAATGCAGCTGAATTCCCCAATTCAATCCGGGAATCGAGAGGAGCGAAGGCGTACGAGGGCTAACCACACGGCTACGGAGGCGGGAGTTCGGAGCCGGATGGTACAGAGGCGAGGGAATCTTGCAGCTAACAGGCGGAGCATTTAAAGTGTAAAGGCCGCATCTTTTCTCAAATTGCCCATCAGAGAACATCGCGAGCTGCAGGAAGCAGGCCCGAGACGCGCGTCCGAGCAATAAATTCTCGGGCGCGGGAGTGGAAAGGGATGGGAGGAACTGGGAAAAGGTGGCGCCTTTACGCCAGCATCGATGGGAAGTTCGGTCTGAGGGATCATAAATTGGGGCTCAGATCTTTACATGCTCTGATACTCTTCTGCGCAGAACGGGCCCCAAATTGCGTGTTGAATCGAATCCACCAAATGCAACCCAATATCGCAAACACCTCCCTTAAAAGGATCGCCCAAATCAAATGCGGCACGCAATCCATGGCCTAACACTCCAAAGCACAAAATTTGCGGAGAAAGTTCTAAAAAGTGGAGCTGAAACCAGATAAGGAAGAAAAGATCTGAAGGAAACGGCATGAAATCCTCAGCGAGAAAAAGAAAAGGAAAGAACTCACTCATCTCGCTTTTTCCGGGGAAAGAAAGAAGAGAGAGGGTGAGAGAAGAGAACAAGAATCAGGAAGCGCGCACCTATGGCGAGGCGGGGGCGAGCATTCGCCGGCGGTGAGTGCAGCGGGGACGGAGCAGTGTGCAGTGGGAGCGCCACGCTAAGCGAGGGGACGAGTGGGAGGGGGGTTGGTGGTGGTACTGTCTCTTGTTCGTTCTTCCTGTTGTAATATTTTAACACATGTGCCCAATGTAGCAACTGCTGTAAACTGCTTTATCAACTGCCATCTTTTCCTTTATTCTTACACCCCATCATCATGTATAAATTCAGACCTCAAGGCAATAAAGAAGACACTAATTCACTCTCAATCACTTGTCTCAATTCTTTATCACAACACGTTATCAGCACGATGCTCTCACGCAAGTGACAAAAACAGAGAAAGGTAATGGACATTTGTGCACATCACAAGAAAGTTTTTCTAGACATTCTTGCTTTAGTGGATTCCCTGCACACAAGTCTCCATGGCCTTCTTGCTCCTCTCGTTGAGACACCACCACCACCAACTCCGGCGACCAACACCTTCATCGCTACCGGCCATGGCTCTAGGCCGGTTCTTCGTCGTCCATGGGAGATGCACGGTGTCTTCTCACCAACAAAGACTACACGCTATGGACCTTACCGACGACCGACGCACGCCTCCGTGGCAGCTAACCGCCGTCCCGGCCTCCGGATCCGCCCTTCTCCACCGGCTTCCTCCGCAGAGGACGCCTTCTCATCTACATAGAATGGGAGAAGAGAGGAGGGCGAGGTGTCGCATCATGGCGGCACGGCCGGGCGCCCGGCGGGCGGCGACCTCAGCGATGGCGCACCGCGGCGGCGTCGCGTCGGCGGCGGCGGCTGGCGCACTGCGGCGCAGATGGCGCGGCCAACCCGGCCGGCGCAAGCGCCTGCGCGGAGGCCGAGTGCGAGGGCGCCAGGCGGAGGCGCGGCGGCGACCACCAGCGCGGTCGGCGTGTCGGTTAGCGCGAGCCACAAGCGGCGGCCAACGGCCCAAGACGACGGCCTCGGCTCGGCCAGCGCGACCACAGCAAGCGCCTGGCCGTGCTGGGAAACCGGCGAGGCGGTGCGGCTCCAGCCCTGCGGCATGGCAAGACGGCGAAGCCGGCGGTGGCAGCACACCACCCAGCCAGGAGTAGCCAGCGTGGCCCCACGTGGCTGGCTCGGCCAAATTTCAGCACGGACGGCGGCTCCCATACGCTGCGAGGCGGAAGCGAGGCGGCCGGGAGCCAAGGCACCACGTGGCGTGAGATCGGCCGAGGACGAGGCCTAAGAACGCGGGCCTTGGCCGAAGTCGGCGCGGCGGCCGGCCGGCGCGGGCGCGGCGCGGGTCGGCGGTGCGCCGCGGTGGGCGGCCGGCGTGAGGCGGCGCGGCAGCAAGCGGCCGTGCAGAATGACGCCAGCAGTGCTTGGCGCCAGACGGCGGCCGGGAAGGAGGCGCGCGGCGGCGTGGGCGGCGGCGGGCGGCGGGCGGCCGCCGGCGACGCCGTGGACCGGCGGCGGCGGCGGCGGGCCCCATGGGCGAGCGGCTTGGATTTTGAGGGAAACCCTAAAATCCTCTCCCATTCATTTTATATGGATGCCCTAAATGAGCTTTAGCCCATTAACTCTCCACCTTCCCTCTTGGGCCAAAAGGCCGACCGGGCCTCAGCCCAGGTTGTCGAAAACTTTGCATTTTCCTCCCTGTAGTTCCTGGAAAATGCAGATTTTTCGTTTAAATAAATTTTCATTTGTATATTTTGCAGTATAGTCCTTCTGCTTATTTATAATTGTACTCGTACTGTTTTAAATTTGCATTTCATCCTGAGGATCTGAAAAATATGTAATATTTAAATAAATGTGCATTCACATTTATATAATTTTTTTTACATATTTAGGATTATTATTTTATTGCAATTTATTTACAATATACATTGCGACCATATTTAAATTTGCTATCTTAGCAAATTTAAATTTAAATTCCCATTTAATGAGTACCATTGTACTTAATAATTTGGAATTTTTGCAAAATATTATACCTCACATAAATACCATAAAATCATAATTTATGGCACTTTGCTACTTAATTTGTACGCTATGTCATACAATAAATTGGTGTTCACCACCAATATTATGATTATACGGTATTATAAATATAACAACATGTTATATTTATTTTGGGTATATATTCATTCGGATTTCAATACTCATATTGTTTTCCACATATTTTGCAGTTTATTATAACATTACCATACATATTAATTTACCTCATGTAAATTAATCATTTATGGTGTACTTTCATGTAGGTATTAAATGGCTACCAAAGATTTTGAGCCACTTGCTATCGATGGTACAAATTACCCTACATGGGCTATGGACTTAAAGATCAACCTCACCACACGTGGGTTGGAAAGGGTTATATTTAATCCTCCATGAGATCAAATTCCTCCTGATATGGTGAAATATTCCGCTTTAAACATATTACTAATCACATACATCCGATTTAAAAGCGGAATACTGTATGAGGAAAATCCACTTACTTTATGGTTAGCCCTCAAAAATAGATATGAACAGCAAAAAGCTGTTCTCTTACCTGAGGCTAATCATGAATGGGCACATCTTAGACTCCAAGATTTCAAAACAGTTGGAGACTATAACCATGCCCTTCATACTATTTGCTCCAAATTGCGATTTTGTGAGAAGGAACCAACAGATGAGGACAAAATAGAGAAAACTCTCTCTACTATGCTCCCATCTGACAGAGTCCTCAACTGACAATGGCGTCTTGCAAATTACCAAACTTATTTTGATCTTATGCATACTTTACTTGAGCGTAAAAGCATCTCAACTTCTTTAAAGAACAATCGACAACGTCCCATTGGGGTCGCTCCACTTCACAAGTTCATGCTAATCAAAATTACACCAAGTTCAATGGTTTCAAACACCATTCAAAGAACTTTAAAGGTAAACAGAACCGCAACATGAAGCAAAAACCAAGTGGATTCAAGAAAGGTAAAGGCAATTTTGGTAAGAAAAATGACAAAAAGGAGACTTGTCAAAAGTGTGGTTGCTACAACCATCCTACCAAGAAATGCCGCACCCCGAAGCATCTTGTGGACCTCTACCTCAAGTCTTTGACTCAAGGCAAGAATGCTCAACCGAAGAGATTTGAAGCACACTTCAATCTCACATCAAATGATGATGAAGCCGGATGTTCTCAACAGTTCATTCAAGAACTCAAAGACACATGTACCCCTCCAAAGAAGGATGATCTCATGTGCACCGAGGACACACTTGAAGAATTTCATTCTCAAGACATGTTTGGAGATCTCAATTAGACTCCTAGTCCAATAGCTACTAAGTATTGTAGTGTTGTAATATATATAATGTTGTCATTTATGTTGTATGCGTGTATGCTACAATTATCGAACATATTCGATATTGCAAATAAAGTTTGTATGTATTCTATATATACTCTAAGAATTTCATTAAATTCTTCTTTTGTATATAGATTTTTGGAGTTGATCCAATGGAGGAGGAATTCTGCCTTGTGGATAGTGGTACCACAAACTCTATTTTTAGGGACACAAAATATTTCCTAACTCTTACTAGAAGGAAAGGAAATGTTTTAACAATCGCTGGACGCGATGCAACGATAGTAGGCTCTGGTCGCGCCTCTATCACTCTCCCTATGGGTACACAATTGGAAATTGAGGATGCACTTTTGTATCCCGATTCAACACGTACCCTACTTAGTTATAGAGATATCCGTCAGAATGGTTTCCATGTTGAAACCCAAAATGACAACAAAGAGGAATATCTCCTCTTAACCAAAAACAACGGATATGGCAAACAAGTACTAGAGAAGATTCCATCTTTAAACTCCGGATTGTACTATACATACATCAAACCCGTTCAACATATTGCGTACAAAGTAATTTTCCAAGACACTAACACATTTCAAACATGGCATGATCGCCTTGGCCACCCAGGCATTGGAATGATGAGGAAAATTATTAGCAATTCAATTGGTCATACATACATCAAAACAAAATTTCCGAATCCTCGATTTTGTATGCACTTCATGTGCCACCGAAAATTGATTTTAAGACCATCTTATCTTAAAATAAGAGCTGAACCACTTAAATTCCTTGAACGCATTCAAGGAGATATATGTGGTCCTATACAACCATTGTGTGGACCATTCAGATATTTCATGGTTCTCATTGACGCATCTACTAGATGGTCACATGTGTGTCTTTTATCCACACGAAACCATGCATTTGCTAAGTTAATTGGTCAAATTATCAATTACGAGCACATTATCTGAACATCGAATTCAATCAATTCGAATGGACAATCTTCTGAATTTTCATCTCATGCTTTCAATGATTATTGTATGGCTCTTGGGATACAAGTTCAACACTGCTCCATATGTCCATACACAAAATGGTTTAGCGAATCTCTTATCAAGAGAATCAAGCTCATTGCAAGACCATTACTACGCACTGCAACTTACCAACATCATGTTGGGGTCATGCGATCTTACACCGACTTAATACAATTGCGTCCAACGCTTATCACAAAGACTTCCCACTACAATTAGTACGTGGAAATACACGAGATATTTCCCATCTGCGAAAATTCGGTTGCGCTACATACGCATCGATCTCACCACCGCAGCGTACCTCAATGGGACCGCACAGAAAATTGGGATCTATGTTGGGTATAAATCTCGTCGATTATAAAATACCTCGAACCCTAACAGGGACCCGTTCACTGACCCACGCGATTGCATATTCAATGAGGAACATTTCCCGGCATTAGGGGGAGACAACAAGTACCAAACTAAATGCCAGGAAATTAATTGGAATGTTCAAGGCATTCCGCCTCGCACCCACGTACTAGAGAGCCGAACTTCAAGTTCGAAACTCATTCATTTGCAAAATATTGCAAATAATCGCGAGATGCATTTATCGATTATAAGGGTGTCACAAAATCCTATAATCCTCGCGAAATGTGCCCGAAAGAGTGGAGGTACCGAAAATACCACTCAACTCCGGTTCAAAATAAGAGGGGAGAAGTACGGCACAAATGGTAGATACAGCTTCTAACAAGCGACAAAGGAAACAAAAGAATGTAAATGCAAATCAACCTCATGTTGATAGACACCAAATGATCCTTGAACCCAGATCAACAGTGCACTCAATTACTGATCTTGGGACATCGGAATACCCCGACTCAAATGTTTTGGGAAATAACATTGAGTCAGTAGGGGTCCAAGAAATTTCCACTAACTATAATGATTACGGAGAATCATACGATCGTAAGACTACAATTGTCGACATTAATTTCTCCACAACAATTGCAAACAACCTTCAAAATGATCCGATCCAAAGACCATGGCGAGTGCAAACAGCTCGACCGGAACCAATGGAAGGATGCAATTCAAGCGGAGTTAGCCTCGCTCAAGAAAAGAAATGTATTCACCAATGTGATACATACACCTCACAAAGTATTCCTGTCGGTTTCAAATGGGTTTCGTCATAAACGGAATGAAAACAATGAGGTGGTGAGATACAAAGCAAGGCTTGTAGCACAAGGGTTCACGCAGAGACCCGGCATTGATTTCAATGAAACATATTCTCCAAGAATGAGTGGAATAACATTCGATATTTAATATCATTGGCGGTACAAAATCATCTATCATTTCAATTGATGGATGTAGTGACAAGATACCTTTATGGGTCACTTGATTCGAAATATACATGAAAGTTCGATGGAATTTCAATTCGAATATAGACGCAAATCGCAATATGTATTGTGTAAAGTTGAACAAGTCTTTATACGGCTTGAAACAATCAAGCGAATGTGGTACAACCGACTAAGTGAGTTCCTAACCAAAAGGGATACTCCAACAATGATGATTGCCCATGCGTCTTCATCAAAAGATCCTCAACAGATTTTGCATTATATCGTATGCGTTGATGATCTAAATATCATTGGTAACACTCAAGATATAGATGAAGCACGTATTCATCTTAAGACGAATTGAAATGAAGGATTTGGGTAAAACCAAATTTTGCTTAGGTATACAACTTGAGCACCTTCATACAGGCATTCTAGTGCATCAATCAGCCTATGTCCAGAAAATATTAGAGAAATTCAATATGGACAAATCATATCCATCGAAAACCCCCATGGTTGTTCGATCTCTAGACAGGGAAAAAGATCCATTTAGACCCCAAGATGACAATGAAGAGCTATTGGGACCGAGGTTCCATATCTCGGTGCCATCGGAGCTCATGTACCTTGCAAATTGCACCGTAGATATTGCATTTGCGGTAAATCTACTTGCTAGATACTGCTACTCCAACCAAAAGACATTGGGTAGGAGTGAAGAATATCTTTAGATATCTTCAAGGCACTAAAGATCTTGGTCTATTTTTTCAAAAGAATAAAATATGGATTTAGTAGGATATCTTGATCTTGGCTATTTATCGATCCCCATAATGCCGATCACAAAGCAGGCTTTGTGTTTTACACGTGGAACGACCATATCTTGAAGTCTTGAAAGCAGACACTAGTGGCTACATCCACTAATCATTCGAAATAATTGCATTATCTGAAGCATCACGTGAATGTGTATGGCTTGAGAATGATTAATCACATACAACGATCATGTGATATAGGTGCTATTGCATCTCCTACCATTATCTACGAAGATAATGTTGCTATGTTGTTCAAATGCAAGCGGGTTACATAAAGAGCAATATAACTAAACATATTGCACCTAAATTATTTTACCCACATGAGTTGCAAGAGAGTGGGGAAATAAATATTCTGCAAACTAAGTCTTGTGATAATCTCGCAGACCTATTCACTAAGTCATTACCAACTTCCACATTCCAAAATGTGTTTATGAAATTGGTATCGAAGACTACGTGATTTGCGAGACATCGGGGAGAAATCTCCTAAGATTTAACTCGTTCAATACAAATATTGTACTCTTTTCCTTTATGAGTTTTCCCTCTAAGGTTTCTCATCAAAGTTTTTAATGAGGCAATATGACAACGCAATCATGAATATATCTCTCTTTTCCCCTACAGGGGTTTTTCGGAGATATAATCAAACATATGTCATATCACTTTCTCCTTAAATTTTCCCACTGGGTTTTTAAAGGAGTTTTTCATGACATATCTATTCTATCGGTTCTCCTCATATTTTTCCCTGCAGGGTTTTTGAAGGAGTTTTTCCAAGATGATGAATTAAGTTGATCATATAAAGATACATTGGTCAAGGGGGAGTGTTGTAATATTTTAACACATGTGCCCAATGTAGCAACTGCTGTAAACTGCTTTATCAACTGCCACCTTTTCCTTTATTCTTACACCCCATCATCATGTATAAATTCAGACCTCAAGGCAATAAAGAAGACACTAATTCACTCTCAATCCCTTGTCTCAATTCTTTATCACAACACTTCCCTTTTTTTTTTATCTTTTTGTTTCTTCTCTCGCGTTTCCTTTTGCTTCGGGCGTCCACCACGCCACGCCTCCCGTTCCATTCTCATGATCGCACCCGCCGCCGGGCGTCCCCACTCCCTCCTGTCCTGTGGGTATCCCCCGTAGCACACGCCGAGCGAGTACGTGTTGTATGCAGTATGCATACGGGCGGGACGCGGAGAATTTTTTATATATGGCACTGTTTGTATCTATAATTATAAAAATATTTATATACATATCTGTATTAGTAAAAATAGTATTTTACTGCTCGGTCACAGGACGGCAACACCATATGGCAATCTACCGTCCGGCCACCGAGCAGTCTAAGGCCTGCCGCCCACCACCAAAAGGCAGGTGGGGGGCAGTAATACCCACCTTAATTATTTTTTGTGTATTAATTTGTTCAAATTTTTAAATATAGTAAATGAGTTTAAAAAATTACGAAATTTTATGTACAGCATTCCGACACAACGTACTTGATTGTGCAATTTTTTTTGATAATTTTATCCATTGTGAATGTTAATAAAAAATCCGTACAATTATGATATTTATAGGAGTTGTTACATATAGCAAACGAGGTCCAAAAATTACAAAATTTTATGTGCAGCCTCCTGACACAGTCATAGTAATTGTCTATTTTTTGAGAATTTTATGCATTATGAATATTTTTGGAGTACATATAATAGTACAAAAAAACGTATCGCACTGGATGCGATATAGCTCACTCATCTGAGCCACTGCTATCTCCTCACCGTGTTTGTCTCCTCATGCGTGGCCTTGTCTTCTGTTGAGCATAAGCATGTCCCGTGGGGTACGTCAGCCGGTCCGTAGCTTGTGTGTTGGTTCGGAGGAGGTATGGAGATCGTTCCGTTTCTTGAGTGGCTGGCGGTGGTGCAGTAGGCTGAGGTTCACCAGACCATGTCTGGTAGTAAGCATCGATGTGCTCCTGCATCGACATGCCAAATTAGGTGCCGACAGAGATGAAGTTGTGAACAAAGGACTCTAGGAATCCTTGGTGTGCGGAGGAGCCCTGGCCGTCACTGTACGGTGTGGCAGCAATGTTGGAGGAGCTCAGCCCACCGAAGTCTCTACACTCTGCGTATGGTGTGAATGATGAGCTCTGCCTTGCGTATGCTGCAAACCCTAGCGTTGTGCGGAGAAGCATCTGGGAGACCCGTATCGTCATCAGTGGACTCGATGTCACCCCCATGTTGAATTGAAGGCTGCAAGATGAAATGATGTTAGTCACAATAAATATTCTAGATGTAGAATGTGAATATCGCACCTCTCGGATGTGCAGCGAAGATGAATGATGGAGAGCGGTAGTCTGTGAAGGTGGTACGGAGGCAAAAGTGATGAATCTCAATGATGGACTTGTAGCGGGAGAATGCTATGTTGTTAGCGGAATGTAAGACATAACAGTAAAACAAAACATAGGTTTGTACGTAAGTTACATCCTCGTTGGTACGACCCGCGAATGATCGATGGCTAGTACTACGACGTCAGGCAGACTCGGTAGGTTGTGACGGTCGGACGGACTCGCTAGGTCGCGATGACCTGGCGGGTGAGCACGATGCCCCCACCAGGTGGCTGATGTGCACGGCGTGCTCCGTCGAACAGCCGTAGCTCAAGTTGTGCACTATTTTTTGCCTGCTTTAGGATGTACTTCAAAGTATTTTGCAGGGCCAGTGATGTGTCTGGGCTACTGATGGCGGTCTCGGACGTACTTGCGATGCGCTGCGCCCACTCTAATCGAAGTGACATACGAAACAAGTTCAGTAACGACCAGTATGAATTTCATAAATGAAACGATCAGACATTACAACTGTCTTGCGCTGTCATGGCATCGCGAAGCACTGTGGCGATCGATTGAGCGTTGTAGACTGTCGTCCTGCGCGACCTGCTCGGGGCAATCTGTACCATGCTTACCCGCCCTCGATTGCCTGCATTTCCGAAATCATCGAAGTTATATAGTAAGACATACAAAGTGTAAATATTACTTTGATAGAGTTTGACTCACCGATGTATGGCTCGCGGTAGGAACCTGCCGTCCAGTGGGGGCACAACCTGGTGCAAACCGAACTGTCATATTATGCGTTGCGGCGCGTAAGCCTCTACCATGTACGAGAACACCAGATGGCATGTCATCGCCCATAGCTCCATGTCCTGCTATCATTGCAGGGACAGCCCGTACGGTGATACACGCTCCACGAAGTATACAATTCATGTACCACAACAGGTAGCACCTCGACGGTTTACCCTTGGCCCAGCGCAGATAGGCACCAGTCCATCAAAAGCCCATAGTGGGACCTTCTTTCAGGTCGGCGAACTCGCCGAATGGGTGCACTAGCGTCATGATGGCCAGACGCTCAACAGGGAAGTGCTTCTAACTCCACAGTTGTAGGAGCATGTAGCAGATGGCTAGACAAGGGGTATCAGCAGTGCCACGCTGGCAAGCGTCACACAACCCCTGATATGTGGTGCATATGACGACTGATCCCCAGCTATACTGAGGCATCGCCCCAACCTCTGCGTCAGCCAAAGGCTCGGCGAGGCGGATGAACTTGGGGTTGCAAATATCACCGTTTGTGGTTGGAAACATGCTCCAACCAAAGAGTTGAATAAGGTATGCGATGAGGTGCGTCCTTACGACCTTGACCGGTGCATCCTGCGGCCACACACTGAAATTCTTCATAAATTTGCGGGCGACGCCACGGGCACCCTCCGGGAAAGCCAGGCAGAACTGGTACGCCATCCTCTCCTTCCATAGAAATATACAAAGATTGATGTATTGCTTACTTGATAAGGTTGATTTTACAGCCACTCCACCTTGGAGGACAAAGAGCACACCAAGTGCTCCACTCTCAAACCTTAACCCTAAATAAGAGAGCACACATGAGAGAGAGGGGTGGATGGTTAACCATATATCTTCATCTCAATCCCTTTTATAGGTGAGCAACCAATTACCTATACCCCTTAATGGATCATATCCACTATCACAATGAGGGAACCCATTAGCTCCCCACACACGGGTTTTACTTACACAAGTTCACTAATACACGCTTTTCAAAGCGCATAAGTATGCATCCGCTAAATCATTGACTTTGATCCGCCTTGATCAAATCAGCTCCACCTTGACCTAAACCGCTCTCCAACGCATCGCCCATGCGCCGCGGTTTTAATTCAAGGTGGTTTCCGGTATTTTGGTCAAACTATCAAAATACCCTCCGTTGACCCGGTCGTCACCAACCTTTGAAAGCAATCACTATGCTTGCTATGTGTAGGTGCGCCACTAGCTTGCCACGCACCGCCAAGTCTCTCCCGTCCCAGTTCCACCGAATTACGGCTCACTTAGCCTGTGCAAGCCACATGACACCATCCCACCGTTCGAACTCGCCTTTAACACTTCCCGCCTTTCTCGTGTCATGCTTGAGCTCACCGTCTAACCTGGCATCTTTGATCGTTCTGAGCTTCAGCTCCTCCCTGAGCCTAGCCCCGATCTTTGCTGTTGACCACAGTTGACTCTAAGTGACCATGCACATCCAAAGATAAAAGAAATCATTTCCAGGCATAAGTTCTTCATAACTTGACCCACATTAGCCAAGACATACATCATGCAATCTTAATCTAATGACTCAAGTTATTCTAGATCAACTATGACTCAAATCCTAAAATCCTTAAATTCAACCCAAAACCAATCCAGACTGAGCGATCTTTGCAAACTCACTTGATCACTCTATAAACATTATAATGATTCATCATAACACTAATCTAGATCTTCTCTCAGACTCCATATACACATATAGTCAGCAGCAGCACTGTAGCAGTGGCAGTAGTAGTACGGCTGGTTAGTTCAAGTGTAACATTCACCCGGTACGAAGATGTCATCATGCAAATGGAAGTTAAAGGAGCGGCAATGATGCATATGCAGCTTCTGCACGTCACCATCGCGCCCATAATCTGCCAAATGTGGGGCGAGCGCGAGCCCCCCATGCCCGTGCATGTTCTGCCGAGTCGCAGTCAGCCGCATTGGATGCTGACTTTCACTTGAAGCCGAGGTGGTTTTGGATTTAATGCACCAGTAAAAAAAACTCGATACGGTTCTATTCTTTTCACCTTATATACTACAGTTTATTTTAAATAAATAAATAGAACTGTTTCTTCGCTACTTTTTCGAAGTGATTTATTAGGATAGTCTCTTCGAATTAGTTTATCGATATTTAATTTATTCATACAAACGTTTACGCTAAATCTAAAAATTATCGGCGGCAGCTATATACCGTGGCCGAAAAAACACAGCACACCCTTCGTCCAAAGCAACTCTTAGTCATTAATTGTGATATGTGGGACGGTCTGGGGGATGGATGTTCGAGTATCTCTGAGGTCACGGGGGTTGTATGTTAGTCCTGCCTCTTGGGAATCTGATGATGAGAGACGATGACTTTCTGATCGCCGGAATTTGTCAGCGAAACATGAAGCTTTTCCTCAGAGAATATTTGGGATGTTGCTGAAAAGATACGGGAGTACTCAGCATCATCTTGATAGAGGTCCGGGGAAATGCCCCGGAGTGTGTAGTGTAACCCCACACCAATGTTTGGACCCTGTCGCCTGGAAGAGTAAACCGGCCTTGTTTAATATAGGGAATCATGTATTAGCTGCTAAACATTATCCCAACCAGACTGAATCACTGAAACAATTGTACTAGGGTCTCTTCAAGTGCACGAAGAAAATCATATATTGCACTGCGAAATATTTGCATAGTAAATCCTTACACGTGGAGAAAAAAAAACTACCCCTACTATGCACAGAGCAGGCGCTATGACCAATTAGACAAAATTGGGGCGGAAAACAGTAGCCAAAAGAGATGAGGAGGCAAGACGAAAATCACTCCCTTCTATGACTTAAATTGAATTTTCAGTGGATATAGGACCGAACTGGAAACAGAGAGAGGTGAATGGTACCTTTAAACTCCCCGAGTATTCCCATAACCCTTTTCTCCGATAGCTACTGAGCTATGAAGACCAGGATAAAGAGCTCTCAAGGAAACCAGAGAAGACAGATGCTCGACCGAAGTCAGTCCAGAGCAGCTGAGACTTAGCCGAGAGAAGCTGACCGACACAAAAGATGAAACAGAGAGAATTAGACGCATTCGACAAAGCAATATACATATTTTATTGTAATATGACTCATTAGTTGGACAAGTTTTTTTAATTCAATGTTAATTCGTGTTTCTTTAGGTAAAGTAAATGAATTAGAATGATTAAACGTGATTGTACGAGGATAAAATATCATTGGGCATGTTTGATATGGTTGTGACTTATGACTTTTAGCTGAAAATTTTGAATTTTAGCTGTTTGCGATAGAGATTACGGAGAGAGATACTCGCTTGCGATTTTGGTTGATACAGATGTTGGACTTTTAATGTGTACTACAATTAACTTGTAGACCCCGTCTTGAGAAAATACTCCGTTTGAAAGTTAGGTACTGTAGCAAAAGTCAAAAGCTGCTTTTAGAAGCCGTTAAAGAGCAGGCCCATTAATATCTTCAGACTACATAAGTTATGATGATATTCAAATCTGACCAAATTAAGTAAATATTCGATTCAAATTCGTATTCGTATTCATTTACAAAATACAAATACAAATATGATAAGATCACTATTTAATTCGTATGCGATCCGTTTTCACCTCTAGTGGCAAGGTCCATTTGAGCATTAGGCCCATCAGTAGCCTTGTCAAATACTTCATCTGTCTAAGTTTATAGGGCGTATTTTTTGAATGGTCATATCCATAAATATAAAGTATATTCTATATTTTAATATAAAATTAATGTGATATTTACTTTATACCGTTAATAAATATGTAATTTTATGCTGAATCTAATTCAACGTTCTGGATCGTAGCATGGGAATGCTCATGTTACATCTTGGACAGCATGGCCGGCGCCACGGCACGGGAACGGCCACGGCACGAAGCGCGCGCGGCCGCGAGCCCCGCTCGCACGTCGGTTGCGAACCTCTCCATGGCGCGTGGCGGCAGGCACATCGGCACGGTGGTCCCGCCGCCCCTCGTGGGCATGTGGAACGTGGCCAGCGTCGTCGTGGCGGGCCCGCCGAACACCGCCCGGCCCCACCCGAGGTCCACCTCGTGCAGCTTCGACCTCGTCAGGTCGGTCACCAGGTACGTCCGCGCCGTCGTGAACCGCGGCCGCCCGCGCAGCACGAGCGCGTCGGCCACCGACTGCACGTAGTCGTCCGCTGTGATCCGCGCCTTCGCGGCCGCGATCAGCTCCACCGAGCGGCCCAGCGGCCCCGAGCAGAGTTCGCCGGCCGTCGTCCGCGCCACGCCGAACGTGAGCGCGTTCCCGTAGAATCCCTTGGGGAGCGGCGGGTGGCGCCTCCCGCGGGCGTTCATGACGAACATGAACCGCACCTCGTCGTCGGGCTCGTACCCGAGCGCCGCGGTACGGCAGCGCCACGTGAACGCCGACAGGATCAGGAACCTGGAGCAACGGGACCTCAGCCGCGGCGGGAGCTGCTCCCGCAGCGAGGAGATATCCTCGCGGCCGAAGAGGAACTCCCGGTGCACAAGCTTGTCACCCGGACGGAGCTTGTCGTTGGCCGCGTCGGCCGCGAGCTCGTACTCGGGGTGGGGGTACGTGGCACGCGGGGGATCGCGCGCGTCGAGGAGCTCCCTCGCCCACACCGGCCGCACGCTGGGCGCCTCCATCCCACGCGCGAGCTCGCCGACGGCTTGCAAGAACTGCGTGACCCCCGCCGCGTCCACGAGGTTGTGGCAGATCTGGATGCCGAACACGAAGCCTCCACACCTCAACCTCGTCACCTTCATGTACCATCGTGTGCATGTCACAATGTCACGTAGTACAAATTACAAAACACAAACTGTTCAATAAAGCACCTGCATTTCTTGAAGCCTAACAAACACAAGTCCATGCATCCATGCTCCCATGCCTTACCTGAACGTAGAGTAGTGGGCGATCGACGACGCTGGCGGAGTTGCTCTCCGGCAAGCACAGGAGCTCGCCAGCGCAAGGGATCGGCGGGCACAGCGTGTCGCGGAACACGTCCAGCGCGACGTCGGCATCGGCCTCGACGAACGACACACCCTCCCCGGTGCAATCCACCACGAGCTTCCTACCGGGCAGCTCTCGGAGCCGCCCGGCGATGGGGTAGTAGTGCACGAGCGCCGCGGCCAGCGCGTCACGGATGACCCGGGCCGGGTCGTCGTGGCCGGCGCGCGATGGGCAACCCCGGTAGAAGTAGATGACGGAGCGGTAGAACCGGAGGCTGTCCTGGTCGTCGATGTCGGAGAGCCGCTTGAGCTCGCGCGGCGTCGGCTCGGCCGGCGCGACGAGCTGGGCTACGCGTCGGCGCGCCGTGAAAGCCAGGGGCGCGGCCATTTTAGGAGCACCTAGCTGGTTGATGCGGCGATCTTGACCCTGGAAATGGCACATACTTGCAGTCGTATTATGCATCCACGCACCGATATGCATATATAGGAGTGAGGCCGGTGAGTCGGGCTACGTTGTGAAGAATTCATTGGAAAGTATGATCTGTCTCGACCATTCAGCCTCCCTGAGTGCGTGAGCCGCCGTACTCACCAACCAGAATTGTTTGGTCGCGGCATGCGGGGTTGAAAGGCGGGGGACGGCTAAAGTCCGCGTTTTGATTTTTGAAAGGTTCAAGTTCCGGCTCCCAGTGCGGGTGGGCGGACCATTGAGCATTTCTGATGGAATGTTCATGCACCGTTCACCCGTTGGAATTCTTGGTTCTCTTTTTCTGAAGTGGTGCCATCAATCAAGTAGGTATACAGGAAAGTCAGAGGTATCTTTTGAAATTCAAGCCGTTGGGCGGTGGAGCTTTAATAGCACTGATCATCACTGGCTAGGCTTCCTTCTATGCCTCTCGAGAAGTTGGGAGTCATAAGATCAGTGGCATGGGAATCTAATTGTTCATTGTCAACAAATTATTTGACGTTTTTGTCCAAGTTGTTTTGACAGCACTACCGTGCTGAGCCTGCAGAATGAGGTATCTTCACTTGCAAAGTTACAACTTCAGTGCAAAAGGTGTAAATTTTGACAGCGTTCAATAGTTTAACATGGCGTTTACATGTTTGGTCTGAAAATATCAGAAACCATGTTGTCAAGAACTCCCAGCACATCAACGGAGTTTTTCAAGTGAACCCACGCTCGACAAGCAAGGCAAAAATAAAGAACTTCAAATGAATCAGGTTGACAGCTGAGAATTTACGACAAACAATTCCATCAGTGCATGTGCCTTATTGTGCCACCATCATCCAGCAAAGGAAAATGGGCCAAAAAGAAATTTGACAGTTTCTCCATGAAGCTACACTTTCCTTTCTTTGTACAGTGTAAGTACTAAGCGGTACAAGAAGACAACACTCATTAACACTCCCCCCATGCTGACAAAAAAAGAACAAGAAAAAAAAGAACACAATCACACAAGGAAAAAAGCCAGGAGCTCCCAATACAAGGAGGCGTTTGTTTATATATACACATACACAAATAAATGAAACCCAAAAAAATCCCAGCCCTGCCAAACAAATATTCATATAGAACACAAATAATAACGGGATGTTACACCCTCATTGGTTAAGAGTCAATTGGAGTGCCAGACCTTGCCTGCGAAATCCGATTTGCGTAGATAGTTACTAGGCGCAGCTGCGTGCTACTAAGCCCTTCCAAATATGGAACAAATGATTTCCCAAGCAAGATGTAGATATCCACCAAGCAGAATACAACAGTCTAAAAATGTGTAAATAATATCAGATATGAATTACTGGGATAATGCATTAGGAATTCATTCAAAGTAGATGAAAATGACAGTCAGCATGGTCATGGGATTTTGGGAGGTTCATCTATGGGATGACATAGATCAGAGTTGTAAAGAGTTGCGTGCAGTTACTGCCGCACATAAAATAACTAGAAAGCAAAGTCGAAAGAATCATAGGCAAGCACTTCCACGGAACATGGCAAAAGAATATGTTTGTGTATATCCACATATTTAATATGAGGTGCTATAATAAAGTATCCTAAGTTCTTAAGCTAGGACCCTACATATCAACAGAGCTGATTGTTAATCCAAAAGAATAAATATGAAATAGTAGTAAACAAACTAGATATGGCAGTTTTATACAAGCTTCATTGAATAGATATGGCAGTTTTATACAAGCTTCATTGAATCAACTAGAATGCATGCACATAGAATCAACTAGAATATAAATAGAAACACAAAACTAGGGAAAAACATAACACACTTCATCCTGAATCAGTTTTATACTAATCTTCATTTTCGTATTTAACATAATGTAGGACTTGGGATGTTCCAGATCAGCATAAGAGATCACATATTATCATGAACACATTTCAGCTGGTAAGCACAAAGTGATACCTAGAATGCAATCATGCATCAGGCACTGATGGAACCAGTATTCTCCAGGTAGCAAATATAGTAGTTTTCTAAGTGACTTCATATTCAGGAACCACAGGAAATTGGAATCTCGAAGTGGTATACTGTTATTCCTAATGTAATGTATGAATTTCTCTTTAATTTTAGCGAACTGGCATGATACCATTCCACCTGCACTTCTTTCCCTGCTCCTATTCCACTGACAGGCTGAATGCCCATACTGTTGGAGAGAGTGTAGAATAGTATATATTGATTGATTAAACATCCAGTAGTACAAGGGGTATATATAGGCAAGGGGTCTAGGGTTTTGGTCTAACAGAGACCACCCTGGAAACCCTAACAACCAGCCTAACAACCCCAACAGAAAGTGACTGAGAGCACAGTGGGAGGCAGCCTTTCTACAGCTGTCTACAGTTTGTCTAACACCCCCCCGCAGTCGGAGCGTCCGCACCTCGGACGTTTAGACTGGACCGAAACTCACTGAAGGCCGACGAGGGAAGGCCCTTGGTGAAGATGTCGGCATACTGGGAAGTAGTGGGGACATGCAGTACGCGAACATCACCAAGAGCCACTTTCTCTCGGACGAAGTGAAGATCAATCTCAATGTGCTTGGTGCGCTGATGTTGGACTGGGTTGGAGGACATGTAGACTGAGCTGATGTTGTCGCAATACACCAAGGTGGTCTGCCGAAGAGGGGCATGTAGTTCCAAAAGGAGCTGTCGTAACCAGGAGGCTTCGGCCACAGCATTGGCCACGGCTCGGTACTCAGCTTCCGCGCTGGAACGTGACACCGTGTTCTGACGCTTGGAGGACCAGGAGACCAGGTTGTCACCTAGGAACACGGCATAGCCGGAGGTGGACTTGCGCGTGTCCGGGCACCCGGCCCAATCCGCATCAGAGTAGACCACGAGATCGGGCGCGAAGATGGTGAAGGAAGAGCCCCAGTGGAGAGTGCCACGATATGTAGAAGGATCCGCTGAGAGCGGCGAAAGTGAGGCTCGCGAGGTCATGCATGTGAAGACACACTGTTGAACAAAGATAAGAGATGTCCGGCCTGGTGAAGGTGAGATACTGCAGGCCCCGCTAAACTACGAAATCGCGGGGTTCTTGACAGGGCGCCGTCTGAGGCGGACACCTTCGGATTGGTGTCGACAGGGGTGGTGCAGGGTTTGCAATCTGCCATGCCAGCGCGCTCGAGGATGTCTAGCATGTACTGGCGCCGTGAGAGAAGGAGACCACCATGATGCTTCGCACATGCATCCCAAGAAGTGATGAAGCTCATGAGGTCCTTCATAGAGAACTCGTCTTTGTAAGGCGATGATGAAGCGGCGGAGAAGTCCGGCAGATGAGGCGGTGAGGACAATGTCATCAACATAAAGGAGCAGGTAGACGATCTCAGAGCCGCGGTGGTAAACAAACAGTGATGTGTCAGACTTGGTCTCAAGAAATCCAAGGGATAGCAGATATGAAGCGAATCGGCTGTACCATGCTCGGGGAGCCTGCTTGAGACCATAGAGTGATTTGTGCAGACGACAGACAAACTCTGGATGAGCAGTGTCCACAACCGGTGGTCATGAGCAATAGACATCTCGCACGAGTCCCATGAAGAAAGGCGTTCTTAACATCAAGTTGGTGAATCGGCCACTGCCTGGAGATAGCAAGAGCAAGAACTGTCCGCACTGTGGCTGGCTTCACAACTGGACTAAATGTCTCGGCATAATCCACTCCAGGGCGCTGCGTAAAGCCACGTAGCACCCAACGAGCTTTGTAACGCTCGAGAGAACCATCTGCTGTGAGTTTGTGCTTGAATATCCATTTACCAGAAACGACATGTGCCTTGGCCGGTCGAGGAACTAACTCCCAGGTGTGATTCTGCAGGAGAGCAGTGTACTCGTCCTCCATTGCTGCTCGCCAGTTGGGGTCGGCAAGAGCATTACGGTATGTCCGAGGCACAGGCGATAGTGGCGTGGCGAGGTAAAGAGCTGGTAGCCGAAAACCGGACTTGGCGCGCGTTGTCATCGGTCATGGTTCCGCGAAGCGGGGCGGACAAGACCGGGAAGCTGCGGGAGAGGCACTGTCACGCCCGAGGTAGGATGTACTGGTGGAGGAGTCGGGGTGGACACCACCGGCACGCTGAGTAGACTGGTGAGCCGGCGGTCAGCAGGGGTGGTGGCCGCACGTGGCTGTGTGGGCGTCGGAGGTGGGGGTGACCTGCGCAACGCATCGACCGCCATTGTCGTGCGTGGCAGGGTTGGTGGGGCAGGGTCCTCAACAGCGGTGGGTGCGGTATCGTCCAGTGCCGCGCGTGGCCTAGGTGCGGGGTCGTCGACACGCGGGGAACTCAGTTGTGTGGGAAAACCTGCAGGCAAAGTAGTGGTCGGTGGGCTTATAGGTGCCGGCACCGGATTAGTGGAGGAGTCCAAAAAGTGGAAATCGGTCGTGGAGTGGAAGGAAGGTCGGCAAAGGGAAAGGATGATTCATCAAAGATGACATGACGGGAGAGGTGGACCCGATTGGAGGCCATGTCAAGACAGCGATATCCCTTATAGTGAGGGGAGTAGCCAAGGAAAGTGCATAGGGCAGACCGAGGAGCAAGTTTGTGGGAGGTTGTGGCGGCAAGATTTGGGTAGCATTTGCACCCAAAGACGCGAAGATGCGCATATGATGGTGAAGATCCAAGGAGGGCATGGTGCGGCGTGGAGAAGTTTAGTGTTGTGGTGGGTAGGATGTTGAGGAGATAGGTGGCACTAGTCAGGGCATCAACCCAATAGGATGGTGGCATAGATGCTTGAAACAGAAGTGAGCGAATGACATTGTTGATAGAACGAATGATACGCTCTGCTCCCATTCTGTTGGGAAGTATAGGGGCAGGACATGCGGAGGTGGGCGCCACGGGTGAGGAAGAATGTGCGGGCGCTGGAGTTATCAAACTCGCGGCCGTTGTCGCACTGAACTGCCTTGATAGTGGTGCCAAACTGAGTGGAAACATAGGAGAAGAAGTTAGCGAGTGTTCTGAAGGTGTCAGATTTTAGGCGAAGAGGAAATGTCCAAAGATGATGTGAACAATCATCGAGAATGAGTAAATAGTACTTATAACCAGAAACACTTTCGACAGGGGATGTCCAGAGGTCGCAATGTATAAGATCAAAGTTGTGAGAAGCACGAGATGCTGACATGGAGAAAGGAAGACGGACATGACGACCCAGTTGGCAAGCATGACAAATAGGATGACCTATGACTTTATCACAAGAAGGTACAACAGCTGAACTCGCTAGTTTAGACAAAACTGTATGACCGGGGTGACCAAGCCGGCGATGCCAGAGTGGAGCGGAGGAATCGGCGAGGAAGGACTCGGCGATAGGCAGATGCAGAGGGTAGAGCGGTCCGGAGCTATTGCACTTGATGATCTCGCTCCGAGACCGAAGGTCCTTCACAGAACAGCCAGTGGGGTCAAATTCGATAGAACAGTTATTGTCAGAAGTAAATTGACGAACAGAAATGAGGTTCTTAATAAGAGGAGGGGAAATCAGGACATTGTTGAGGCGGAGTGAACCATGAAGGATAGCTGTGCCGGTTGAAGTGACAGGAAGAAGGTTGCCATTACCAACAACAATAGAGGAAGGGACGGGATACCGAGAGGTGGAGGAGGGAGAGAGTATACCGGGATCAGAAGACATGTGAGAGGTGGCCCCCGAGTCGAAGTACCACTCGGGCTGTGTTGGAGGAGTCAGTGCCATGGTGGAGAAGGTACTGGCGAGGCTGCCTTGATCCCATGTAGGCGTACGGGCGGATGCGATGGAGTGGCCGGTGGTGCTGCCCTGGTCCCATGAAGTGACGCCTGGAGGAGTGGTGGAGTGGCGGACATCCGCCAACATGGAATCTGCATGTTGGCCATGGAGAGGAGAGGCCGGTGATCTTGGCGGCCGAAGATGTCGTGGGGTTGAGGCGGCCGAGGAAGTGGGCCGGTCGTGTTGGCGTCTGGGTGGAAGAGGGCAGGGAGGCGGGGCCGCCACATCTGGATGGTCTTGGGTCCACGGGTTGTAGAAGTTCAGCCAGCCGCCGAGAGAGCTTGTGCCGCCGGAGGATGCGGTGCTCTGGGTGGCTCGGTCGGAGCGCTGCTGGCAGTCCACAGTGAGTGGGAGGAGCCACCTCCCCCGCCCCCGCCACCAGTGCCGCCGTCGGAGCCGCTGTGTGTCGAAGAAGAGGGGGGCCGGCTGGTGGGTGTAGCAGCATGGTGGCTACCGGAAGTGAGAAGCGCGGTGGCGGGTGAAGACTTCCGATTCACCATGTGGAGTTCTTCCAGGAGTAGGTCTGCACGCGCCTCAAGGAAGGAGGGGAATGGCCGGCTCCGTTGGAGATGAAGACCGATGGTGGCGAAGTTTTCGTTGAGGCCGCGGATGATGTTGAGGATGAGAGTCCGGTCGGCAACAGCCTCCCCGAGGTCCGCAAGGGCATCGGCCATGGTTTTGAAGCGACGGCAGTAGTCAGCAATGGAGAGGTGCCCTTGAGTGAAGTTCCGGAACTCGGCGTCGAGGTAGAGGGCGCGGGACTCCCTGTTGCCAAGAAACTGAGTTTCGACGGCAAGCTAGGTGGTCTTGTGGATGGCGGCTCGGCACAATCTCGACGAGGTCGGGGGAGAGGGTGCCGAGGAGCCACGATTTGACGATGCAGTTCATGCGAACCCAGTCGGGGAGGTCCGGATGGTGGTCGTCGGCGAGGACGTGGTCCTCGAGGGAGTACTTCCCGAGGGTGAGGAGAAAGAGGTCTCGCCAGCGGGTGTAGTGGTCGGAGTTGAAGTCGAGGACGAGCGGAACCAGAGAGCGGATGTTCTGGACGCTGACTGCCTGGGCATGGATGGTGGCGATGGCGGCGGCTTCGTGAAGGAGAGCATCGTGGAGCGGCAGAGGAGCCTCGTCCATGGATTCGTTGGGGTCGACGTCGCCCGGCGGCGGCGCTAAGGCGGCGTGCTCGCGATCTGCGGCCGCGGCAGCGGCGTGGCGGCGGCCTCGCGCTCGGCCGCCTCGGCCAGCGCAAGAGCGGCGACGGGATCTGGCGGTGGCGGCGAGGCGCGCGTCGGGAAGGCGCGCGGCTTCCTCGGTCCTGGCGGCGGCGCCCTCAGTCCGGGCGGTGGCTTCTGCGGAGAGGAGGTCGGTCGCAGGAGAAGAAGAGGCCGGCGGTGGGGGATCTCCCGACATGGCGGCCGAATCGCGCAAGAACAGGGGAGGAGGAGGGCGGAAGGAGGCGGAAGGGGTGGTCAGGGGACCGACCCGTCTGATACCATGTTGGAGAGAGTGTAGAATAGTATATATTGATTGATTAAACACCCAGTAGTACAAGGGGTATATATAGGCAAGGGGTCTAGGGTTTTGGTCTAACAGAGACCACCCTGGAAACCCTAACAACCAGCCTAACAACCCCAACAGAAAGTGACTGAGAGCACAGTGGGAGGCAGCCTTTCTACAGCTGTCTATAGTTTGTCTAACACATACTATACTCCATAGTCCAACTGGAACATGAACCACGGATCATGGCTTCTACAATGCCAACTTTTACAAAACCCTCATAGCTCCAAAACTTAAAGAGATAGAGTGAGACTACGAAAATTTAAAGAAAGCAATTCTAACATGAAAATATTATAGGACGGTAGCACCCACCTTTCGAACATCTGGGCTTTGGTTACTAAAAGCGTCAAACAATGCTGGCAAAAATGTTGGCAATTGATTCATCAATTCCTCCTGGGAAAGGCGCCCAACAAGCTGCAAGATAATCAGAAGAAAACCAGCAGTCAAAAATGGCAAGACATTTTTAATTTATTCACTTCTAATAAGCCAGAACCACTTTACAACTAACGTGAAGAGTTTTAAGTTGATTTTCGACTAACATGATTTTCAAACTCATGATTAGTTCATTGGCCTCCAATTAGTAGGTGTTATATACACTCAGCTGAGTGTCATATATACTCAAATCACAAGTCAAAGTAAATTCAAGCGAGGGGTGTCTACAATCCAGCAAGCTGTAGCGTTGAGCACTGCAACAATTCAGATTGTTCGCAGTCAGCTTAACATCAATAGCGGCCAAAGCTCCCAAGCAATGATTGCAATAGGGTTATGACTGGAAATGATACTGACGCAAGTGACTAGGAAACCTAAAAGGAAATAAGTGTAATATATTGGTTTTTGGTGCAGCAAAGATAACTTGTAGGACAGACACTGTGGAGACCACGTAAAACTAAGCAATGTTGTCACCTCAGCATTCAGCGGAGATTATATACTATCAATTGATGCTCTCTGCATAAAATCAAAGATGTACATAACATAGGCAGTTCTTCATTAAATCACCATGAAGTTTATGTTATGCCATTCAAAGCTAGTGGGAAATGCTCGGACAGTAATCAGAAAAAAAAAGACTGCACATATGAGATACCTTTGTCAAACAGTTGATACACACAACAAGTGTCTTTTCATCATCACTGACCAATAGAGGTACTACAACCTGTAGTAGAACCAAAGACCATGAAAATCAAATAGTCAATTACACTAAGTAGAACGGGAAGTAGCAGTGATATATAAGAGATGATTTGTACATACAGCAAGACATCTGAAAGGATCATATTTTGCCAACAGAACACTTAAACATTGGTTTGCCTCATTTGAAATCTGCACAGCCATGAGGAATATTAACACAAAGAAAGAACAAGTATACAGGTATAATGGGGAAAAGGAAGGTAGGTATACCTTTGCCACCACATCTTTGGTCACATGCAGGATTTTTCGAGAACAATCTCAATAGATGCTTCCATAGCATCTTTCTGAGAGCAAAATAATAATTAGTAATAAAAAGGAGAGTCAATTAACTAACATAATCTCGTTCATGTGCAAAAACTGTGGACACCAGACCTGATTGTTGAGCATCTCCGCAATTAAAGATAGAGCAAGCTCCCTTGTAGACGGATCAGAGTCATCCAGCACCTCAAGCACAGCCATTAAGATTTGATTGAAGTACTGTTTGAAAATCAAAGGACTGGCATTAGAATGCAAATAGAATATATTGCTTTTTGGTTCTAGTTTACCTTATATGTAATCTATGTAATTTAACACCTCCAGTACAACGAATGGTCATGGAATAGTGATTTCATTCAGCTATGCAAAGAGAGAAAAAAGAAAATAGACTAGTAGAAAAAGTAATGTATTATGCTCTTGTGGCTATTACATGTGTAACTGAGCTTAAAGAATTAAAGATAGTAGAAATGCAACCCCGTCATTCATTTTTTCTCTTCAGGTTTCACTGGGAATTTAGCAGTATGCTTTAGAAAAAAAAACAAATTCTTTCAAAACCAGGCATTTTGGTTTCTCATAGCAACTCTTCTTGGATGGATTGGTGCAATAGACAGATCATCCTTGAATTAATGCTTGCAAATCAACTTGTTTGGATGGCTGAATGGGTGGTTGCCAAATAGACCAAAATGAAGGTCAAGATAAATAGGATGATATTCAGCCCCTCAGCAGTGATCAGCCGAGGTCAGACGACTTATGGCAAGGTCCAATGTAGACTAGTTGAGGCCTGCAAACCTCCCTTCTGTAGTTCCATAACCAGATAGGCTGCCGAGATCCAGACTCTAGCAATAGCCGATCAAGGTCCAGTGAAGTTGTAACTTTTCGACCATTACGTGTAAATGTGTAATAACATGAATGCACATAATGAGCATTCTAGAATTGCATGACAATGCCGTCCACCTAAACCCTTTTTCACACCAACTATTACAGAATATCCCATGATCCCAGAGCCCCATCCTTCACCAATCCAAGTAAAGATGAGTTCACACAAGCAACCCAACAGCTCCTTCATATCCATATTACTCTCTTCTCTTCTCTCTTGTGCCACCCTCACAACATGTAAGATTGTAAGGCATTCATCACTCTCCTGCAATGGCAAATTAACCAGATCTGTCCACCAAGTCTCAGCCATTGCAGAGCTACCTGTTGCTAAGGACACAAAGGAGGAAGTTTTGCTTGGCTCCAAGCTTTGCGCTATAACTGTTTCTTCCTTTATTGTTAGGGAGAAAAAGAAATTGCTACTTTTGACAAGAGACCAAACTCTGTTGGCAAACAAGCAATTGGAGTATTGGACAGATGGGTTTGTACTTTGTAGAACAGAACTAGATCAAGTGCCAGTATGGAGATTAACCGAATATGTTCACCTAATCCAAATTGTTTTTACATCGCAAAATGAATTAAAAAAACTATTACCAAACCTAAATTGCTTTTACATCGCAAATGAATTAAAAACTCTTAGTTTTACAAGCAAACATTGCCTTCAGAGATCTACACCACAATCAAAACTGTAAAAAATGCAAACATTTAATCATGAACTTTAACAGAAGATGGTCCAGGAGAATAGACAAAATCACAAAACTAAGAAAAGGAAGGGGAAGGGTTAACTTAAGGAACACTTTGTAAGATAATCAAATAGCAAACCTTTGACCAGATGGAGCCTTCATTACTGAGGGAAGCTTTAACCAACTGTTGTAATGCTTCTTGCTTTTCCAAGCTTGAAACTTCAGTATCATTGCTTATCTAAAATGTTGAGAAAAATAAATTAAAGTCCTTGACATAGATTTTAGGGAAGAAAACACAACAGCACCATTAGCACACAATTAATGACAATGAAAGAATTTTTCATTAGTACCTTATGAAGAACTTGTGGTATGCTCAGCCTGTAGTCAGCATGTAGGTTGGTCTTTATAGAACTAGGATTTACAGCCATATCTCCCTCTTGAACGCTTTCTTCAGTAGTTGAACCAACAGCATTATGCCCATCAGAAGTGAGATGCTGGCTCAAATCTAAGCGAGGAGTACTGATAGCAGTTTCACCATCTAAGGAGGCATCAGTTTTCTCAGGATAGTTTGTCCAAGAACGAGCAGCCTCCACAACTGAACTAGTATTGTTCTTTGATTCTCTACTTCTATTTAAAAGAACTTCAGTTCCTGTGGCCAGTTCCAAGTTTTGATTAGTATGATATATGCTCATATCAGAAGTTGTTCGACCCATAGGGGCAATATGCAGGGCGGACTCTTGCACTGTATTCATCTTCTTCCCTCTTCAGCATCAAGGGAACTAGAAGAATACCGCCCAAAAGGATAGTTCTTCTTTGATGTCAGTGCATAACCATCTTCGGAAGAAGTTCCAAAATCTGCTTGGTCATAGATTTTCGGACGGGGACGCTCTTTCTTGCTCTGCAAATAGTTCACCAGATCAACCTCAATACGAGGTGTGTATTGCTTCAGGGCTCGCCTCAAGAGGTTTTGCTCTTCAACTGACAAACTTAGAATAAAGTTTAGCACTGCTGTTGAATCAAAGTGAGAATAAACAGATATGATACCAGAAATAGACGCCTCCTTCAATTTTGCATTCTTTTCATTTACTAAAGGTGCCAATTTTGAAAGCCATAGTTTAAGGAAGCCACTGTTACTATAACCTTCAGAATCTACCGTGTACTTGCTGAACGATTTATTTGCAAATTCAAGAACAGCCAATTTTGCCTTTGGGGACCTCTGTTCGTCTAGTGAGCGTACTAGGGCAGGTAGCAACATATCAATAGCATATGTTCGACCAACGATCTCCAAGGTCGACGAACATGGTTTTTTTACCAACTCTTTTGGATCAATAAGCCGGGAAAAGACATAGGGCAAAATTCTTTCGACGTAACTCTCAAATGGCTTCTTGCAAGCTGGAATAATCTCTGCAAGTGTAGAGAAAGCTGCTTGTGCAACCTTATGATGAGGATCATCCAAATGACGGAAAAACAGCTTCATGACCTTTTCAAAATTTTGAGTAATTTCTTGAAAACCTTTCTGACCTTGTTGCACTAAATTACGAATAAAATCGAAAGCTGAGACTCTTGCTACCCAATCTGAACTAGGACTCAGACCCTCAGAAAGTGCATCATTTAGAGAAGCCAGAGCATCTGTACATCCAGACACATCACCAGACGCTACTTGGCTATCATCAAAGCTGTGCCTGCCACTTGCGGAAGCCCTTGACATCACTTGCTTCCTTAGGAGAGGTCTCTGGAAATTCGGGACATGACTATTATGTGAATCTCTGTGAGCGGCATCCCTATAAGGCATATCAACATAGTTTTTCTCCATGTGCATTTGAGGAAATCGCCTAGTTGACCTGATATCATTACTCTCGTCCATGCGGCCTCCGTCTTGAAGCCTCTCCGAAGATCTTCTCAAATAAGGCAGTGATAAGCCTGACATGGACTCAGATGACAGATTACTCAAATATGGTGATCTCGATCGCTCTTTGGTGGCCAACTGTGTTGTCATTGTATCCAATAAGCGGGAACCTCCATTTTGTGTACTTTCACCTGTGATGCTAGAAAGGGATGAATCCAATAGTGCTGAGTTCTGCCAGGACAGATGATTTGAAGCTGGTGCTGCAAGCGGAACAGGAGGATCACGAGATGATGGAGGGTCAACTCCTGCACTAGGATTAAAAGGAAATAAGAAATTGAAGTTTCTATAGTATAATAGAAAAAATAGAAATCAAAATGTTCTCAGTAAATGACTAAGAAATACACTACGAAAGAGTATTAAGTTTCTTAATAGCAATTTACAACTAAGTGGTTTAAAGAATACCAAGATCCAAACTTGTTGAGCGTGCAACTGAGCAATTTTGCCTATCTGATATGCTTACACCTTTCAGCAAACTTTCAATGGCAGAAACCTTTTCTTTGCTTGAGTTAAGCACACTCTCTAGGCTTCTTTCAGAACTTCTGCCAATTGTCTTTGACTGTGATAAACGAAGGTTGCTCAATGAAAGAGATGAATCTGAAGAAATAGCCGCACTCTTGTCCATTGCAACAATAGCTGAAGTGCCATATCCAGGTATATGTGTACCACTTGCATTAGATGAAGCACGAGATGGCTGCACAACCCTCTCACGCAGAGAGGGAGAAGCATACCGTTTGTGCACACCACCATCTTCATCATTTATTATCTGCATTATTTCCAATTACACATTACAGTGTAGGGGTGTGTTTCTCTGAAAAAGATTGCAAGAGGTGAAAAACACGAAAAGAAAACCAGAATGGAGTACCCTCTGTATAGCAGGATCGAATGACATGAAAAGCCGGCGCGAGCGTTCAGGCCACGTCTTTGCAAACATTCTATAGCAAGTTCTTGCAGTTGCACGGACCTAGAGTTGCCAAAATGACATGAAAAACAAAAGTAATCAAAATGAATATGGACCGAACCACAATGATCCCATGAAAAACAAAAGTATCAAAATGAATATGGACCGAACCACAATGATCCCAAAAAAGTTAATGCTTCAACAATAGCAGTAGCACAGAGAACTCCAAAATTATTTGTAATTTTAACAATTACATCCTCAAATAACCAATAAGCAGGTAAAACAACATCTATTAACTATGTAAAACATGAACTCAGCATATGGACTTGTCATTTGCCACATTATTCTCTCCACAGCTTTTCATTTACCACATAGTTCTCTCCACAACTATTTTTGGTGACATGTGAGGGTGGTGGGAGAAAAAAAAAAGGGAAGCCACTTCGTATGAAGTAGGAACCCTCATAATTTAACTGATTTCTGAGCATCAGATTACTGTATTTCTTTATTCGCATTATGGACAGAAAGCAACATTGTCATCCCGAGCAACCCAAACTATTTCCAATTGGATTCAATTGTTTCATATGCATATTTGCAAACAGTGCAACCTAGCATGCCACGCAGAGAGAAGTGTGTGTGCGTGTCATGGTGTGAAATATTAAATTTGTATTGGCTGCATGGATTGCTATTCGTTCGACTACCACTAATCTGCTTAAGTAGACGCCTTAACGGATAAGACGGATGACTATCAGCATTGCAATTTGCAATCGCTATGACACAGCCTCTTTCACTTCTCGTAGAAGAAGGATGGAACAAAAAATGGTTGAATGAACCAGCCTAAGTGGGTTCAATTCTAAAGGATAATCATAGTCTTTGTTGCCTCGGTTGTCTACCGCTCCGTGGGTTGCTAGATTGGGCAGGAAAAAAGGAGTTATCAAGGAGTATGGGTGGTCCGTTTTTGCATCAGTTACCTTGGTTCGTAAGTACCCCTATTTCTATCTATACCTCGTACCCTTTCTTGTAGTAGTCAGTCTACGTTCTAATCCCTTTTGAAAGAGCTAGAGGAAGTAATGGGATATTTTAAGCCCACGCTAAATCCTTTAAGCCTAACCGAAGCACAGACCTGAGAATTGGTAGTCGGAGAATCAGTAGCTTGTAAATCGATTTTCTGTTATGCGATGCTCGTAATTCTCAATAGGGCCCCCTTTCTGTTAAGTGAAGTGAGGCGGGGTCGCCGAACGAACGACGTTAGTTTACTTGCACGCGATCTCCTTCCAGAGCCAAGACATTAACAGTCTAGAATCATTTTTCGATTTTTCTGTTAGGTTCTTATCTTAGATTCCGTCATGACGGAGTCTAGACCTTTTCTTCTTTTACTTCACACAATATAAAAGAAATATACACAATATAAATAAAATAGATAATAATATACCATGGTGTGAAATATTGAATTTGTATATAACTGCCTCAATTTTAAAATGTAAATGGAACTGAACAAGCTATTGTATGCACCATAGGTCAGCAAACAGATCCTACCTCACTCATTGCATCTGCTACACAGCACTTTATTAGGTCTTCGTACAAATCAGCTGAGCGTTGTATTTCCGGGGCATCAGCCCAATACTCCAGTATTAGAAGCGCGTACTCACAGCACCTAGTACAGTAGAAAGTTAGCTTAATTAGCTTGAAGACACATGAACACTGAACAACGTGAAACATACGTGCCTAGCACGGAGGAC